>CAIGQQ010013888.1:2000493-2064776 GCA_903798035.1 Danio albolineatus
ATTATTATTATTATTATTATTATTATTATTATTATTATTATTATTATCATTATTATTATCAATGCTGATAATTTTTGTGTTTCTTAATATTTCCTTAATATGTATATATATAGTTGAAGTCAGAGTTATTAGCCACCCTGAGTTATTAGCCCTCGTTTATTTTTTGTCCCCAATTTTTTCTGTTTATTGAAGAGAAGATTTTTTCAACACATTTCTAAACATAATAGTTTTAATAAATAATTTCTAATAACTGATTTATTTTATCTTTGCCATGATGACAGTAAACATTATTTTGCCAGATATTTTTCAAGAAACTTCTATACAGCTTAAAATGACATTTAAATGCTTAACTAGGTTAATTAGGTTAACTAGGGTAAGGGTAATTAGGCAAGTTATTGTATAACGATGGTTTGTTCTATAGACTGTTGAAAAAAATATATAGCTTAAAGGAGCTAATAATTTTGACCTTAAAATGGTCTTTAAAAAATTAAAAACTGCTTTTATTCTAGCCAAAATTAAACAAATAAGACTTTAAAAATTATTTTCCGACATACTGTGACAATTTCCTTGCTCTGTTAAACATCATTTGGGAAATAAAAATAATAATAATAATAATTAGGGGGTTAATAATTCTGACTTCAACTATATATATATATATATATATATATATATATTATTTTATATATTTTATTTATTTATTTATTTATTTTATTTTTTCCCTCCAGGATTTTTTGATGGCACAGAAAATAAAATATTTGACAAAGACTGCAACACTTTAAACCTACTTTTTGAAAAATAAAATGTTAAATTTATTTTAAAATATTTTACATTTTCAAAAAAGTTTTACAAAAATGCTCAAATTTTTGTAGTTTAGAGGTTGTATAACAATAACCCCTAACTGTTAATGAAACTGAGAAAAAAGTAATGTTCAGATAATTAAGGTATTTCTAAATGAGTCCCACATCAAGTCAGTATACTGTGTGCGTCTGTGTGTGACACATAACTGGTTAATATCATTAATAAATATGGCTGCTATTATGTATTTTTATGTAAGTATATTAGTCCATCTGTCTGTGAACGCTGAAGTGGCCTCACACTATTGATCAGCAGACTCAAGTGTTACTCACCCTTACTGCACTCATAAAATCAGATAAGGTGAAGTCTTCATGGCCAAAGATGGTCCAACGATCCCAGATAGAAAATGAAATATCATCTCTGGTCAAAACAAAAGGATCCAATTACATGAAGACAGGAATCGCACATCTATTCATCTCTGCAGAGTATCTGTGCGTGAGTGCTGATCTGTTACCTGATCTGGGTCCTCTTGACCTGAGCTGTTTCTGTGAGAACCACGACTGGAATGGCCAGATTGAAGAAACAGTTTTTAAACAACTCAAATCCATAACCACCAGCAATTTTGATCAACTCCATTGACACCTAAAGGGAATGAATAATAAAGCCATCATATATTCACAAAGCAATGGACTTAAATAATCACTGAAACCTTTTCGTTTTTACTCTCACCAGTCCAGCGACAGCAGCTGTAGACGTAGCGATAGCAGGGATGATTTTGCCAGCTATTCGTTTGGTTTGTAGTCGGTCAGCGGCCTCGATGGCGTACATACGAGCTCGGAGGGCCGACGCTGATGCTACAAAATCCATGTGTCCGTTTGTGTCGTCGTCCTTTTCAAAGAACAACGGAGTCATACGTAGTCTCTCTAAAGTAAGAGTAAAATGTGAGTGCAAATGTATACAAGCTGAGCATCTTGATTTGTTATGAGCTGTTACAGCGGAGGGGATGAGTATTGAACACGTCATGTTTTTTCCTGGTTATAATATTTCTAAAGGAGCTCTTGACTAGGAATTTTGAATTAGGAATTGCCAGATTTTGGCAAAAACCCAAACAATACAAACATAAAAATAAAAGAAAATCTGAAAAATGAGTGATGTGTAATAACAATGGAATGACACAAGGAGAAAATACTGAACTACTGTTTTTAATACTTGATATAAATGTTATTTTTTATAAATGTTTTATATTAAATGTATTTAATACTTTATATAAAAGGCTTTTTTTGCTATGGCAGCTTAACAGCGCCTTTCATACTGAGAATGAACTGAGACTTTTTTCACAGACTACAACAGAGTGTAAAAATCTTGATGGTTCTGTGGGTCTCCTCTATCAAATCTAATCTTTATTTTGTATTTTCCATTGGATTCAAGTCGGGTGATTGGCTGGGCCATTCTACAGCTTGATTTTCTTTCTCAGAAAGCATTTGAGAGTTTCCTTGGCTGTATTTTGGATCATTGTTTTGCTGAACTGTCCACTCTGTAGGGCTGTGCAATATGAACAAAATAATCATATTGCGATTTTTGGAACGAATATTGTGATAGCGAATTTATTTGCGATTTTGGCGGCTGTTTTTGCTTTTTCAAACAAGCTACATACACACATTCTAAATGTATTCAGTGCACAAGAAGTGCATAACAAAACATTTTACAATGAAATAACATAGTATTCATTTTAATAAATAAAGTAAAATTAATCTTTAAAACAGACAACATAAAATAAATTAAGATGAACTAACCTCAACTCTAGTTAAACACATACTGTACACAGTAGTACTAACTGCTTGATAAACAAAACTGTAATAAATTGTCTTAAAAAAACAGACATGAAAAAATAAAGATTAACTAATTTCAATTCCAACCATAACAAAAAGTAAAAACTAACGTAAATCAAAACCACCTATTCGGTTCTCCTGCTCAACCTCGTCGTGCGCGGGGTGAGCTCTGATTGGTAACATCTTTCTCCTGCTCAGCTTAGCTGTAATCGCTCAGTGTGCTGCGTCTGTTCTGATTAGTTAACATATTAAAATCATGCGCATAAGAACGTGAACAAAAATCTAAATAAATGAATAGATAAAATTGCAGCCTTTGTGATTTAGAAATTGCTTGTGCTTAAAACGCGATTTTTTTGCGATTGCGATTAATTGCACAGCCCTACCACCCTGGTTTCATCTTCATCATCCTGAAAATGTAGATGTTGGACTGAAGCAGCTAATATTCATTTACAATGACAAAGGGTAGAGGGTTGCTGAATAACGCTGAGAAATTTCAGCTACTGTCTAGGCTTTCACTGCCTTTCTACACCTACTTTTCTACATATGTTCAATACTTTTTTCCCCTGCATCATTTCATTTTATTACACATAACTTCATTTGTAAGCTAATTTGTTTTGTTTTCTTTGCATATATGGGGTTCTATGGTTGTTATCAACATTTGGGGAAAATTTCACGTTAACAGCACCTTTAGAAATATGTTTTCTGAGAAAAACGGTGATGTGTTCAATACTTATTTTCCTCGCTCTATGTTATGTGCTATGAACACACCAGGTGTTACGAAGTTGGAGTTGAGGGCCTCTTGTAGCTGTGAAATCGCTTCTCTTTCCTCCTCACTGCTCACTGTTATTTTCAACTGATCTGGCTTTTTAACAGTCTCGTCAGTTTCTATATGCTGATAAAAATAAAACAAAAATCACCCAAGTGGTGAAATTCAGTAAAGTCACAGAAAATGACAAAGATTTTGGACTTGGATAGTTCACCCAAAATGTAAAAAAAAAAAAAAAATTACTGTGTTTTATTCCCCCTCAAGTGGTTCCAAACCTTTATGAGTTTGTTTTTTCTGTTGAACCTAAATAAGAAATTTTAAAGAATGTTGGAAGCGATTAACTACTGACTTCCATAGTAAGTAAAACAATTACTATGGAAGTCATTGATTATCGGTTTCCAAGATTTTCAAAAACAACTTCTTTTGTGTTCAGCAGAAGTAAGAAACTCATAGCCTGCAAAAAATGCTTTACTTATTTAGAGTTTTTGTCTTGTTTCTAATCCAAATATCTAAACATTCTTAAATTACGAAACCTTTTCTTGACAAGTAAAAAACACTGTCTTGTTTTCAGAAATATTAAGTCAAAATTAAGCAGGTTTTTTTCTTCAAACAAGCAAAATAACCAGCCAGGGTACGTAAAAAATAAAAATTTTGCATGGAAAAAAGATTATTTTGTTTACCCCACTAGCAGATTATTTAGATTTTTTAAGGAAAAACTCATTTTTGACATTTTATTTCTAAAAACAAGACTATATTTTTGGCTTGTATAGAAAATGCTTCTTGATTTAAGGATCTTTAGACATCTGGACGAGAAACAAGACAAACAAATCTAAGAAAGAAAAACATGATTATAGTGTGAAGTATTGTGACATGAAAGAGTTTTCAGTTTTGGATGAACTATCCCTTTGACTTCTATGATGAAATAAAGTACAATTCCTAGCATGGTAAATGACACCAATGAATAACAAAAGAAAAGTGCATAAATATGTGACCCTGGACCACAAAATCATTCAAATTTTGGTGATTTTTGCATTATCTGAAAGCTGATGAAATAAGCTTTTCATTGATGTAAAAATGAAATAAATAAATTAATAAATAACTAATGAGAAAATCATGTTTAAAGTTCAGCAAGCTAAGTGTTTAGCAATGCTTATTACTAATCAAAGATTAGGTTTGATATATTTACAGTAGGAAATTTACAAAGTATCTTCGGAGAACATGATTTGTACTTCTATGTACTGTATTCGAATGATTTTTAGCATAAAATATTGATCATTTTGAGACATACAATGTATTTTTTTGACTGCTGCCAAAAAAATATACCCGTGTAACATTTTGTGGCCCAGAGTCACATTTAAATATATTCACAGGTGTTTCAATAGAAACAACAGTTCAAATTTATCACATAATTAGCAAAAATACACAAATATTGAAATATATTGAGAGCGTAGGAAGACAAACTCATTATTATTACATTATTACATTACTCCAGTGCTTCGTAAAGTGGCAGAGCTTTGCTTGCTTTCTGCAGCTGATTGTGTGTCATTTTCTGCACAGTACCATGGGTAATGTTTTTATGTATAAATTCTGAATATATATATATTTATTTAGAATTTATGCATAACAACATTACCCATGGTTACATAAAGCTGAATTATAGTGAACAAACGGGTTCAACAAAAGCATATACAAACAATTAACATTCTCATAGCTCACAACAGGTCTGTCTTAAAAGAGTTTGGTTATTGTTCAAAATTTATTTCCCTAAAATAAAAAAAATCAAGAATCCAACTGTTATTTCTTCAATAGAGACAGGAATCCTAGTAAAACATTTAGAGCTATACAATTTCAATTCTAAAAGCAGGTATATACACCAAACTCTGTTTAAGCCATATCACTGTGACCTAAATGCTCCTAAAATTAAGTTAAGTTAAATAATGTTGTTTCATTTTGATTGCTTTTATAAAAATTGTTGTGTTTATGAGTTAAATCAGACATACACGTAGTGAAAGAACAGATACCTTTTCAGCTGGTTTGTATTCAGGAACATCCACTTCAGCTAAAACTCTGGAGACATCCTCGTAGGATATTTGCTATGAATAATTCAACAGAACATTACGAGACAAATAACAACAAAACTTTACAAACAATTATTTTAAAAAGTGGGGTCATGCAATATTAAAAGTTATCGGGATTATTTGGTTAACTGGATTGCTAGTTTTAAAATGATGATAGTTTAACAATTTGTGGTGTTTTTCAATAATATTGTTTCTTGGCTGGTTTAGGCCTGACATAGATCGAGAAATATCAATGTAGTGGCCAGTCCCTGTCTTAACAAGCTTCATTATTATTCTATCTTAATTAATTAATTCAAATGATTCATTCAAAATAGCTGATTCATTCAGAAAATAAGCATCTCTATAAATCAATCACTGAATCATTTGCTCATGTTAGTGGACAGCAAGACTCATTTCAACCTTTTTAAACTAAATGTAAAATGCTTTTTTGTAAAAATTGTTTTCTAAAATCAACGTCACATGTGAGAAAAAAAACCCTGATATTCAAGATAACAGCACTCTTGCATGGGTCATTACTTTACTATATCACATTTTATAAATATAAAAAACATAAAGCCAAGGGATATGTTTTGGTTCAGTCTAGGCTCATTCTAACATCCTTTATCATGCAGTGAACACTTTTCAACAGTGTTTTTTGTTTGTTTTCTGCAAGGTGAATGATATACTCACACATTGTTTAAGCAACAGTTATGATATTACTGTAGACGATAAATTTATTCAGAGCATTTTTTTAGGCACCACACAAGTAGACAACAGTTTGTGTAAATTATCGTTTACCTCTTCTGAATATGGAATATTATAAATTCCAGCAAAAAGGCGAGCTGCGCTGACAACAAAACCAAAATGCCTGAAGGAGGAAACAGAGATATTTTTTATAAGCTTTCACACACCACCTGATTCTCTGTAAAAATGAATGTCCACTTTAGCTATGAGCTACAGACTATAAACAATTACTGAGAGACTCACAGCGGGTCACTGAGGTCAAAGTCTATAGGAGAAGGTGGTCGTTTTGGAGACTGCCAGAAGAGACCTAAAATAGAGGAAAAACAATTCCATCAGCAAAGATATCAACTCTTGGCTTTTAATACAACTCTTCCACACAAGCGGTCAAAATACATTTATGTATATGACTTACTGCCATCTTTTAGCCGTGTGTCCAGTGGAAATGAGTGCAGTAGTTGTAATGCCTGAAATATTAAAGTAGAAATGTCAAATATAAACTTTATTTTCAAAAAGAATAAATACCCTTTAAGGTGAGACTCTGCTGGCAAAAATGTCTTTCATTTACCTGTCAATTTTGGCTTTTAGACTATTTACACCAAATGTACTTAAAATAACATTCAAAAGACTTTTATTGTGCTTTATCGGTTAGCTTCTGTAGATTTCAAAGGCTGTTTTATCAAAATGAGTTTTTTCTCCAGGGTACGACAATTAGGACTGCCCGATGGCCCAGGGGTAGTGTGGGGGACGCTCGGGACAGTAGACAGGATTGTTACTGGCCCGATCGGGACCGTGCTGCTTTGTCACTAAAGTTTTGGCTGCGACTGTCTGTCAAGTGCGTGCAAATAGGATTTTTATCATACATAGACGTTTGTTTCGGAACCTGTGTCGTTTGCCCAGTCAGTGCGGTTCGTTTGGCATATGTGAATTTCACAATTGTGATCAGATCGGCGCCAAATCAATCAGTCCGAGATCGCCTGAATGAAGTGGTCTCGGCTCGATTGAAACAAACTCTGGAGCGGATCGATTATAGTGAGAAAGCAAAATGATCCAAGGAATCAGACTATATCACAGTGTATTATGGTTCTGCAATGGCTATATATATGGCTATATGAAGAGAGAATTATGGGTTTGGCGGTATGTCATTTCTACCGGAAACATGTGAGTTTCATGTCGAAAAGCATGCTGAGTGCTTTTTATCTGTTAGGAAAATTAACCAAGATTACCATCTGATATTTGTTCCATATTTTAATCGTATAATATTTAGTATTAGGCCTTTTGTTTTGTTCATTTCTGCAGTGACACCTTGAAAGAAAGATTAACACTGATCTGCTAGATGATCTGACTGTAGTCTCAGTTCGTCTGTGCTTTCTCTATTATTTAATAATTTAAGCCAATAATGCATAATTCTAGCCAAAGTTTTTTTCAATAGATTGATTAATTCAGTTGATAGATTTTTACAAAACTTGACAACTGAAATAACGCTATGTATGAGAAAGTCTTACCTCTCTCAGATTTATATTTGGTGACGATGATCAAAATTGTAATTTTTTTAATTGCCAGTTGTATTTAAAGAAAGGATACGCTGAATGAAAAGTGTATGTTTACAATTATGTTCGGCTTTTGACGCATTATTTAAGATAGGTGGCTACGAAATAGCTATTAACCCCTTTTTTTGGTGGGGCCAGTGAAAATTTTGGCAGGGCAAGTAAAAATCTGAACCACAGGGCTGATCGTAGAAAAATCCTTAGCATTAAACAATGAGCCAACGTTGAACATTGAGCCATAAATCTCCACTTCAGCAGCACTAGCACACACCAAACTTCTGAATGTTTTAAAAGAGGGATAACTTCATATATAATTTTCCTGAGTATATTCAGCATGTTATTTGAGAAATGAATATCAAAGTGTAATTAAATTATAATTTAATTGTTTATTTGTGCTGTTGTTGTTTGTTGGCTGTTGTTCAGACAGTATTTTCTCAGAAAAAGGTTTCCAAAATCTACTCAGTAAGCACCTTTAATATGTCAACAAAAACAAAACAATAATTTTGAACCTGACTTCATTAAACATTCAGATTAGTACAAGAATGTCTCATTTGCATATTTGCATCATTAAATTTTAGAAAAAGTGTAATAGCTTAAATGGTGAAAACAGTGTAACAATTAGTCCATTCTTTTACCCAATTCACCAGCAGCGTCTTGCCTTAAAGGCCTAAAGTAATAGAGGTTATTGCTGTTATTTCTTTATTTAAATACAATCTACTTTCTGCTCTGCAGTTTAGCACCTTTCTTTTAAAGTACTTGTCAAATTTGAGTCGAGCGAGAGTTAGACAGTGATCCCACTGAGTAGGTCTCCGACTCAGCAACTTAATGACCTGAAATGATCCTTCCATGCTCTCTCCACCCATCATCCTCTGCACACACAAGCACTGGATTTAGACATCTCAAACAAGGCTACATTACTGCGTTTAGACAAGTGTGTGTGTGCAGTAAACATGTTCACCTGTAAAACATCCTGAGCTGATGAGTGACTCTGCCAGAACATGTTGTACATTGAGGGCTTGTGGGCGAAAGCACTCTCAAACTGTACACAACAAAAACAAGACCACAAATCACAACAATCAAACGTCTTCAAGCACTATTATGAGGTCTGAAAAACTTTCATACTTTTTAACAAAAAAAGTTTACATCTTGGCAACCTTTTACATGTTAAATCACAACAAACAAAAACAATATCATGAAAGTCACATCTTTTGTGGATAAAACCTAGATCATATATTAGCCATAATTGCTAAACAAAGACATAAATGAAGAAGCACAAAAACATTTCATAACTTAAGGTTAATTCTGACCACATAAAATCAAAATGTCTTTAAACTGTTTATTTTAAATTATTTATCATGTCCTAGAATAAAGATCTGATTAAGATGGAATTGGGCGTCACGGTGGCGCAGTGGGCAGCATAAAGAAAGTCGCTGGTTCGCGCCTCGGGTGGGTCAGTTGGCATTTCTGTGTTGAGTTTGCATGTTCTCTCTGTGTTCGAATTAAATAAGCTAAATTGACCGTAGTGAATGTGTGTGAATGCAAGAGTGTATGGGTGTTTCCGGGTGTTGGGTTGCGGTTGTGTAAAAAATATGCTGGATATGGCGGTTTATTCCGCTCTGGCGACCGCAGATTAATGAATAACCCCCGAAAAGAAAATGAATGAATGAATGAATAATTAAAGATGGAATCTGATCAGAATAAAGATCTGTAACATTGGACGTAAGTCTGCTAGCAGTCAATAAAGTTTAAAATAGCCAGAATCGTATACAAAATACAAAATTAAAATAAAAAATGATTTCAGATTAATTAAAATTCTTTAAAAACGAACCCACTTGGTAATACATAGAGACCTATTAAAATTATTTGTAAAAAATTATTCAACGTTTGTATTCAAAATTAGGGATCCGCCATCAACTTTTTAGCTAATACCATTAATGATATGTAATGAGTCTGATTACAAAAACAAAACACTGAACTGTTATTCAAAATATCTGTACCAAACTAATAGCAGGAGTAATAATAGGTAAATAATACTTTTTTTTTATTAAAAAAACAATATACACAAATAAATAAAATATATTTCTATGCAAAAGCAGAATTATTATTCAAAGAAAATAAAGATATATAAATCTCATAGGTTGTTAAAAAAATGCTTGAAACTGACCTTGTCTCTGGCCCACTGTATGGTGTGTTCAGTAACAGCAGGGAAAGACTTTAGAGTGCAAAATGGAATCTCCTCCTCTGGTGGGTCTCTCTAAAAAGTAATTACAGTCGAATGGAAAAAATATAAATAAAGTTGAAGTCAACTATTTTGGGTAAAAGCACAATGATTTTCCTAATTACCCTAATTTGCTTAATTAACCTAATTAAGCATTTAAATGTCACTTTAAGCTGTACAGAAGTGTCTTGTAAAACATCAAGTAAAATATTATTTACTGTTATCATGGCAAAGATAAAAGAAACCATTTATTAGAAAGTTGTTATTAAAACTATTATGTTTAGAAATGTGTTGAAAAAAAAAAGATTTCCGTTGTGGAAAAAATATACAGGGGGGCTAAAACTACAGGTGGGCTATTAACTCTGATGTCAACTGTATATAATCACACTCTATATCCTATAGACATACACACAAACTCACATGGCTGTTGTAGGACTCGGTGAGGTTTGGAACGATGATCTCAGTGTGCCCTTTCGTACCCATTGTGCCCGAGTCTAACAGAGCTTTCTGATTGGATACACTCCGACTGCAAGTTCACAAATCAACCATTGAAGTATGAGCGATGATGTAAACGTTAAACATGGAAAACAAATGATCGGCTGTTAATAATGAATTACCTGTCCACATATCTCCGTGCCTCCACATTGTCCAGTGCGGTGACCACCACATTGAGACGGGAGAAGAAATCATCACTATAAATGTCCTCTGTAGCAGGACACACTTTATGAAGATTCGCGTGTATTTGCAGCTCTGGGTTTATTTCTAACGAAGCTTCTGCTGCTGTAGTGCTCTTGGGCTTCTACAGAGAGGATGAAAGGGGAAAGAGGATATTCATTTATGACAGATAATTCATGGAGGAATGTGCCAGTTTACACTCCATTATCGTAAAATATTTTATCTTACCACTTATGCTGAGTTCACTCCAAACACGAAGAGAACACGCAAATCCTGTCACTTGCTCTAAACTACTCACAGGATGTTTTTCTTGACCTTTACAAGTTTTTTTTACTTGCATAGAAGCATTAGCTACCTATTTTTATGCTTATTTTGAATTATTGCATAAAAAATGGGTCACACTTTATTTTGATGGTCCGTTTGTTGATTTTAAGTTACTTTGCATCTATTTTCCAACTAATTCTCATTAGATTAAAAGTAGACTGTTAGGTTGGGGTTAGGATTAGGATTGGGGTTGGGGTTAGGGTTAGTGTAAGTTGACATGTACTTGCAAAGTTTCTTATAGTCAGTTAAACGTCTGTTGAATGTCAGTATCAACAGATATTAAGCAGACAGTCTACTAATACTCAAATGGACCATCAAAATAAAGTATTACCAAAAAATTATTGATGGGAACACCAAAATCTGCATAAATTGTAAAAATGCGCATATAAACATACATGCATCACTTAGTAGGTTGTATTTTTTAGTCGATAAGAAAACTACAATGAAAACATCTTACAGAATAAATTCCATTATGTACATTATAAAATGTGATTTTGTTAAAAGAGATCATGTGATGATAAAAATGGGTGCGATGGACAACATTAATGGGTCTATTCAGTGGGCTGATCACATTGTAAACAACCGATATGTTGTTTTGGTCATTCTCTGATGCCTTAACCAAAGTCCGTTATCACAAACTTCATTCATTCATTTTCTTTTCGGCTTAGTCCCTTCATTAATCTGGGGTCGCTACTGCGGAACGAACCACCAACCCATTCAGCATATGTTTTACGCAGCCCTTCCAGCTGCACCCATTTCTGGGAAACATCCATACACACTTATTCACACACATACACCATGGACAATTTAGCCCTTCCAATTTACCTATACCACATGTCTTTGGTGGGGGAAACTGGAGCACCGGGAGGAAACCCACGTGACCACGGGGAGAACATGCAAACTCCACACAGAAATGCAAACTGACTCAGCCGAGGCTCGAACCAGCGACCTTCTTGCTGTGGGGCAATCGTGCTATCCACTTCGCACTACGCATGTTCTCCCCGTGGTTGCGCGGGTTTCCTCCGGGTGCTCCGGTTTCCCCCACAAGTCCAAAGACGTGGTATAGGTGAATTGGGTAGGCTAAATTGTCCGTAGTGTATGAGTGTGAATGTGTGTGTATGGAAGGGCATCCGCTGCGTAAAAAATATTCTGGATAAGTTGGCGGTTGATTCCGCTGTGGAGACCCCGGATTAATAAAGGGACTAAGTCGACAAGAAAATGAATGAATGAATATTAAGTCATCTCTAAAAAATAATGTTTATATGTTTATTTAAGTCCATTTTGTCATTTTGCTGACACATTTGCCTTTGTAGTTCTGCCCTCTTTTAAAAAAGGGCTGGGGGCACAACCTCATTTGAATTTAAAGCGACTGTTGCCAAAATGGTACAATTAGCATCAAAGCCTAAAAGGGGCAGTTTCAAAGAGTTAAAAAGCATTCTTTGTGGGGTATCTTGTGCTGAAACTTCACATACACACTCTAGGGACAACAGAGACTTATTTTACATCTTGTAAAAAGGGAATAATAGGTCCCTTTAAAGACTCAAAATTTACTGCATTGTAATGCAAAGTTGAAGAAGGGCCAAACGCAATGAATAAAATACCTGTATATGGTGTGGTCTGAAGAGAAACTGCCGGTTGAGGTTGGATTTCTCAATCAAATCTGGATCCGTGATGCAAATCTAAAAATGAAGAATCTCATTCTAAAAACGGCACCAACTTTTCCTTCCTCGTGTATGTGAGAAGAACAAAAATAAAGAGTCCTGTCAGATATATATCCTCACCTCTCCTGAAAGTCTGCTCAATCCCACACCCAGAAGTGCTAAATTCTTCAGCATCTCACAGCCAATAGCACCACAGCCCACCTACAGTATTCACATTATAACAGTAGAATTACATGTCTGTCTAAAGTTAACACTAGGATTAAAATACAATGTATCTCGTTCAAGGTTACATGGTTTGAAAAATTGTTGCATTTCTACTGTATCTGCTGCACGTATGACTTACCATAAAGACTTGAAACTTGTGCAGTTTCAAACACAGCGACTGGCCAATACATGCCCGCAATGCATCGTACCGGTCACCCCTACAAAACATCGCAAAAACAACATTTGCAGCCGTCTTCAACTTTGTTTTGGCTCCAATGCACAACAGTGTTTTTTGACTGGACCATGCTTTATCATATATAAACCTATTGCATTTTTATGGTAGTATATTTGTATTATATTTTTTTACTTAATAATAAAAAAAACTTTACTTCAAACCACGGTGATGTGTTAACTTGTGTTGACTTTGACTAATATTTAAATTTGTCTGATAATCTGAGACACAAGTGTGACAAACATGGAAAAAATAAGAAATCAGTAATAGGGTTTATAAAGGCTATATACTCTACAGATAACCATTCCCAAAACGCTCTGGAAACATATGAACTAACAATTTATGATCGTGGAGCTCAATATTTGGCGTCACACTCACCTTGGGGAAAATTCCTCGGCAGGAAGAGACTGGAGGGGCTGTACAACCTCTAATGCATCCAGATAAAACTGCATAAACACACATAGAAATAAATGAGTTATGTCATAATAATAATATCAAAACACAACCATTCAAAAGTGTAGGGTGTTATTCAACAGGGATGTATTTAATTTAATTAAATTTAATTACAAATTGTAAATAAAAGTATAAAAATACATTTTATTTAGTAAATGATTGTTAATAAAAATAATTATTATTCATGTCATTTTTAAATCTGTAATAAAGGCTCCTTTTTAATATCATTTTTTTAAGAAACAGGGATTCACAAAAACATGATTAAAAGCAGCACGACTGTTTTTATAGCTGGTAATATGACATGTTTTCTGAACACCAAATCAGCACATTAGATTTACTTTATGCTTTTATATTTTATAATAGAATAAAGAAGTTATTTTTACATTGTAATAATAATTTACAGTATTAAAACTTATGTTTTCCATACCCATTGTTGAAGAGGGGAAAACTTCCCAGTGAGAGCCTTTAAGACCTCCTGACTAGCAATGCCCCCCACTGCCGCAGCTAGAGGAAACAAACACCCTATGGCACAGCGCGACACACATCTCACCAGATCCTGATTTATGCATACCTGACAACACAGACACATTTACATTTAAACATGAAGCTGCAAGCAACAGGAGATAACTATGTAAATAAAAAACTGACCTTGTTTTTGAGTGTTTTGCTGATCTCCTCTGTATATTTCAGAAGCAGCTCTGAATCCTGCAAACAACTACACACAAACAAGGAAAATAATCCATCACTTTTAATTATTCATGTCAATCATAATTTGAGAGAGAAATGAAAGATACAACAAGTGATTTTTATTGTACATCTATGAAGAGCATTCAGTAGAATGCTGCATAGTTTAGTGTTTACATTAGGTAATTAATGTGTGCTGTTCAAGGTGTCAAGATAAACAAAAAGACGTCAAATTTCATTTGATCAAAACCCTTCAAAATAAAAGTTTTGCTTTGAAATTGTATCAAAAATATATTACTTCTGTACAGTAGAATGCAATTCTTAAAGTTATAATAATCAGGTATATACTAAAGCTATTTAATCATTATTTTATTCATTAATACTATATGTTTTATGTCTTCATTTTAACATTAAAAGCCTGTGCATCACTTTGTTCGAACAATTAAAGACAAAACAGAAATCCAAAAAACATGCTATTACATAATTGCACAAATTATATCAATATTATTATAAATATAATATTTCCTATAGTTTTGGTTTATTTCAATCATTACAAATAAAAATAATAATGGTCCTAAAGATTTATAATTGTTAAAATAAATAATTAAAAATAAATAATAAAGTCAACAAGGGAACAGAATCCAGAATCCTTAAGATCTTCATCTGATTTCACAAGGCTCTACATATCCAAATCTGAAAACTGCAAACTATTTCAGCCAATGATTTTGTTTCTGCAAAATCCTTCACTTATAGAAACCAGGACCTCTTGCTCTGGTCCCTTAATCGAGTGTAGAAAACCCTACTGAAAGCACAGTGATCAGGTTTTAAGAAAGTCAAAATGAGGGTCAAATTTAATTACCCGATGTTGGGCAGTCTAGCATGCTGTTCCAGGAAAGCATCCAAAGCTAGCATGATCACATGGAGCTGAAGAGGGACCTGATTAAATAAGAACACATTTATTAAGACATAAGTGACTAAACCTTAACGTCAATAAAAAAAAAAAACTCCAGCAATGAGATAGACTGCTTCTAACCTCTGGTTTGCTGAAGTCTGGTGTAAGGAGCCGAGGATCGGATAACTGTTGCTCCATCTTCTCCTACACAAGCCATTGACAGAGGAAAAGTGAATTGTTATGCTTCTCCATTATTAAAAAGATGAACTGAAGGTGGTGTTAACATACAAAGCTGAAGGTTTTGGGGATCTTGACCAAGCGGAAGAATCCTCCGTGAGTATATGGCTGGAATGATGAAGTGTCTCCGATTGCAAAGCTATAGGGAGACAGAACTAAATACGCACACACAGAGTTATATAGTATGATAGATTATGATAGCCAGTATGATACATTACTGAACATGATGAAGTCTGTGTTTGTCTATACCTGTAATCTGGTGCATGGTACCATTGAGTTCAGCCATGCCGTTGATCTCTTTCAAACAGACACTCTGTCCTGTCTGGAGGCCGTGCGTTCGGCTGTCCATACAAGTCACAACACCAGGACTTCCCTGTGATTGGGTATCAGACAGGAAAGTAAAAAAATTATATTACACTTGAAATGAATAAAGGCAAAATTATCAGTCCTCCTGTTAATCTTGAATTCTTTTTATATATATTTCCAAAGTGATTTCTTTTATTTTGGCTGGAATAAAAGCAGTTTTTACTTCTTTTCTTAGAGGTCAATATTATTAGCCCCCTTAAGAGTTTTATTTAATATTGACAAACCACTGTGTCAGCATAGTGGCAGAAACAAAAGTGACATTACATAATGTTATCTCTGTAACAAACTGACAATGTGAAAAGAAATAAATTAGAAGGACGTGTACGCAGACTGCAGTGTTCTTTTGCACATCCTAAAACTCCAGATTTATAATCCTGTTAGTCGCTGCAAGTGACTACGTTTAAATGGACACCAGTAATCAAATGATTTGCCTTAATCTGAATAAGACAATAATATGATTGAGGTGTTTACATGAGTTACTTTTTAAATGTTCCTTTCATGATCCCATGTTATGGTTGTAGCCGTATATTGTATTTTTGCCTCCCGTTCCCCTCTCTCTTTCTCTCTCTCTCGCTTTCTCTGTACTTATCATTTCTGTTAGGCCTGCCTTCGCGACAGCTGATTGGGCAGGAAACCAGTCCATCATCATTGTATGACTTAGCACGGTCATATAAAAAAGACGCCAGGAAAAGTGGAGGGAACGCATTTTTACTTTGATCTAGTTTTTGCTGACATTATTTTGATTTTCGATGTTTTTGCTTAACTTTCGTTTGGGGAAAATTCACTTTTGCCCACTTTGAGAATTTTGTGATTTTTGTACATTTTATTTCGTTTGATTTGTTTGTTACTTTTTGGCCCAGCTCTTTCCCGTCAAAATTATTTCCCGTAAAAAATATTATCTTTTCTCAGAGTAAGGTGGATAGGGAAGATGTCGTACGACTTCCATTTTTGCAAACACGTAGGAAATTTATTGTTAAAGACATCAGGTGAACGCCACATTTGTGTTTATTTTTCTATAGTTGAGTATAGGGAAGAATACGGCACCTGGCGCTGGATACCTTTTCTTTTCTTTTCTTTTTATATGGTTCTAGCGAGGTAAGGGGTTATTCATAAGTTAGAATTGTTTCGTTATTTCTTTCTTTTGTTTGGCTTCTCTATCGTCCCCTTACTCCTGAGTTGAACAAATTTTTGTTTGATACTTTATTCCATTCTCTTATTATTGTAAATATTCCTTTTGTAAATATATTTGGGTATTATTCTGGTTTTCACTTTTGTTGTTTACATTAAATCACTTTTGTTTGCAGTTCTGTTGTCAGTGTCTTTTGATTACACCTTTAAATTACCACACCTTTAAATGTTATTCCTTTTACCCTAGACTAACATTGAAGGTTGTAACATCCCGTTTCACATGTTATAGCACGTAGTTCGATTAACATCACTGCGTCACCACGCTATCCACATTTCACGTGATTTCGGGTGTGTTTCATTTTTAATTTTTCGACTTTAACTGCAGTTTGGCACTTTCACTTCCATTCAGGAACATTTCTTGCATGCCCCTCGTGACAAACAAGTTATTGAATGCAGGTACGAACTGCTTATAGAGAGTTGTTTTGTTGGAATTTGATACCGCACGCCATATGAGGAAAAAAGCTATCACATTTCACAATGCAAGTGTCTGTGGCCCTTTACTGACTCGGTAGGTGCAGAGAATGTCAAACAGCTGTGTGTGTATAGAATATCCTGTCGCAAAATGTGCTGAATAAAGTTGATTGTGGTGTTTACAAGTCTGTACTGCACTTCAATAATGGGACTAAAATCTGCACGCTCCACATCTATTAATTCAATTTGTTTAGTTCAATCTAGACTTTAGTCGGATTAAGGTAATCAGAAATCACTGTTTACATAGCAGACTCTTAATCAGAGTATTGTCTTAATCGTATTAAAATCGAATTATTGGTGTCCCTGTAAACATAGGATCTACATGAGGTGTGGTGAAACCTTTAACAGCGGACAGTTTGTAGCAAGTGTGATGCAGCTGATAAGTTTTTAATCAAGTGTGATCATAAAAATAGATTTTTTTTTTTACCATTAGACACTGGCTATATTTACACACTGTTGCCAAATAACTGTTTAACCACATAAAAGTGATTTTTGCATAATAGACTTCCTTTGAAATTTCACAAGAGAGCTAATCATTTAGTCTTCAACTCTATGTGAAGCAAAAATGAAGAAGAAACTGATGGGACGTCATTTCAAGCAAAATCATGACAAAACAATGTTTGTATGGAGTTTGAAACTGTTTTGTCAGTATTGTGATAATACTGTACGATGGGGATTTAATTACATAAACGAATGATTCTTAATAAAAAAAATTTAAAACCGCATTTGTCCAAAAGAATGATTTTGATCACAGGAAATATCATTTTCGCAATGCTTAAAAACAATATTGCATATCACATATTTTCCCAGTATCGTCAAGGCCAAAGCATGCAACAAAAAACAACTCTGCCATCAGTATATGAGGGTCTTTAATGCGACAAAAGCTCTAATAATGTGGTGTTCTCGTTACCTGGCTGATGCTTTGGATAAAAATTTCTTTCGATTCTTCTCCTGTAGGGTCAGACACCTCAAACGTCTCCCCGAAATCACAGAACACCCGCGAGCAGATCCCAAATACATCGCAGCCAATGAACTGCCAAAAGAACACATTTACAAGCATCAAAACAGAATATTTTATATGTGTGCAAATGTGTGAGAATAAACATACCTTAATAGGAGGCTGGTGAGTGTGGCAGAAATGGTTGATTCGTTTCTGTAGGCTCAGCTTTGTTTCCGTTAACACTACACACTAAAATAAATACATAAGTTGGCACATTTAGGTGTGATACTCTATGAACATACAGATCAATCTAAACAACAAACTTTTAAAGGCAAGTCTGGCTACCAACCTGGTATCTCTTCAGGAAGCTGAGGTCGGTGCTTTCATCCAGGACATCAGTGGACATGGTGACCTGAACATATGGGTTTAACTCTGCCACTCGGGAATGCACAGCTTCCACCCTACGAGAGATATCCATGCACCACTTTATTAAAATGACTGCTCATGTAAGATTGTAAGTAAGTAAAGGTTTATTTATATAGCACATTTCACATACATTAGATCACAAAGTAAACATATCAACAAAATAAAATCTAAGAACAGAAACATCAATGTAAAACCGGCTCACCATACTGTTAATTAAAAGCTTGACCAAAAACATGTGTAAGTTCATTAGGCACAGATGATATGAGCATTATCTTTCAAAAAAATACAATGCTTTTAAGATACAAAAGGTTATTTGCACAGTGAATTTTAATTTTCAATACGCCAGCTCAGGCGCTTGTGGGGAACTGTCACGCCATTATAAAATCACCATATTTAAGATCTGGTTTCTTTAAAAATCAATGACTTTCATTGAGATACGATTTAGAGTGGGTCTTAGACTGGACAAGAAGCACTGCAATAAATTCCATTGTTCTGCTCCATGGAAACGTATTTTACCACAGTCTAAGGTCTATTTAACCGATTATTTTTCATATTATATGCTTCAACCTTCACCGGAGGTTTATTGATGGTTGAAAACACTTGCTGTGCATAAAGGCCATTTTCACTATTAACAACGTATTAACTATGACGTTTGCTGCAATAAAATCCTAATTTGCTGCTTATTAATTGTTTTTAGGTAGTAGGGAGGTTTAGGTATCGGGTAGGGTTAGGAAAGTAGAATGTGTACTTTATATGTACAAATAAACAGCCAACATCTTAATAATAGGCAGGTAATAAATAGCCAACATCTTAAAAATAGGCAGCTAATAAACAGCTCACATCTTAATATTAGGCAGCTAATAAACTGTCAACATCTTAATAATAGGCAGATAATAGGAAACTAGTTAATAGCAAAAATTGTTCTTTAAACTAAAGAGTTACTAAAAAACATGTACAGGTAAATATATACAAATATTTTTTCCTCCTCCATTCTATCAAAAAGGGGGTTCAGTTCTGGTCTTCTCATAACAAAGATTTAAAAAGTGCACCTTTTCTTCTGGTTATTCACATCCTCCTCTCTGATGAAGAAGTTGGTGCCCAGATCCCAAACTTCACATCGCTTACTGTCATGAAGAGTGACTGCCTGCAAACACACACATGCAAAATCTCTTAATACTGTCATAAAGCAATTAAAAATAAACTCAACAACAAATGCTCCAAGTCATCTATAACAGCAAAGCATATATGTTATATACATGTGTAAAAAAGAAAGAGATTGACAAAAATAAATAAAATAAAAGTCTACATGCGCTACAGTTCAAATTATTGGTGTGTATATTGTGGAAATAAATTGTAGTTTTATTTAGTAATAATTACACCGATCATTTGTCATTTCTATTTTGAACGTTGTTTTAAACTTTTATACTTCAAAAATCTTGAAAACACACAAATGCAGCTGAAACATCTTCAACATTGAAAAACTGTAAGAAACGTTTCTAGAGAGCAACTGATGGATCATGTGACGCTTAAGTCTGAAGTAATGATGCTGAACATTACTAACAGCTTTGCTGTTACAAAAACAATCTATGTATATGTAAATTTATAAAATGTTTCGATCCCCCGGTTTCACAAACAAGGTTTAAGGCTTATTATGGATTAAATTGAATGTTTGAGCTGTCTCAAATTGTAAAAAAAATATGTCAGTGTCATTTTTGTCTCCAGGTGCACACCAGTAATGTATTTTTCTAAGGCCGTTTTTATAAATGTGAGCTTAAATAGTCTAATTTAACTAAGGTCTAGTCCTGGCTTAAGCTAAGCCCTGTTTGTGAAACTAGACCATAATGTAATAATATCAGTTCATAAAGTATTTGTAACCAAAAAAACTCATCATTGGTGATCAATGAACATAAGAGACTTCTTATAAAATGTGTGAAAATATATTATTTGACCGTAAACATTTAAAAGTAATGTACTTCATCTGCCATGATATTTAGAACAAGAAACATTTGATTGCATACACCTTATATATTTATACCATACCAGTGGTGTAGTCGGGGCTATATGCACGTATACTCAGTATGCCTACTTTTTTCCACCAGCTGTTTGAGTATTATGACTTCTAAGGATCAGTATTTGTGTATACCCTCGGTATACTCACTTGTTTTGCTGATTCGACTTCCCTAATTTACATGTATTTGCATCCTGTATGCTAAATGTTTTTTTTTAACTGGCATCCTAATTTGTTGCACTCTGTGCATTTTTGTTTAAATTGCGCCATTCCCGTCCCCTGACGACCTTTCGTCAGTTTTTCAAAGACAACAAGTCAACTGAATCATGTCTCACTGAAACATTCAGGTACAATTATAAAGCAGTCAATTATAAAGCAGCCACTTTAGCCCCTTTAAAATTTGGGTTGGGGTGGGTAATAGTACACCACCTTTTTTTTAGGACTACACCACTGTACCATACCATATATTTTTATATGGTATTGTATAATATATTTTAATCATTGAATAATTGAAATGTTTGTAGAATGACAGACACCAAAATGTGACGTCTTTGAGAAAAAAAATAAAAATCCAATCGAATTTATCTTACCTTCACTCCTGCCAGAACAATGTTTTTTGCTGTACAACACAAGAGAATATTAATTAGACAAAAAAAATGTGAAATTTACATCTCAAAAGACAAGGAAGCAAGGAGCTTATTGGATTAAATATGCATATATAGAAATCATAAACATCTCAGATCAAGATACTGTGGAAAATAGACACTCTGTAAACCACCATGCAAATTATAGCCCCTTAACATGTCTAGATATTGTAAAAACACGTAAATAGAAAAACTATTTATTACATATATGAATATAAAAATGGACTGGAGTGACAAATTGGCACCACTCACCTATTTCCACTCCAAGTGCTCCCATTCCACTGACAAACACTGTGGACTGGGCCATCTGGTGCATAGCACTGTCCCCCAGCACATACCGCTGCCGACTGAACACACACACACACACGTTTGATGAATCAGGTTTTGTACATAACAAAAAGCTAAGCTGTCTCAGTTCTGTCTAAAACATGCACCTGTACAGAGAGTCATCTATATCCATGGAGTCGGCCATAATGGGAAGGGGAGAGGGGGTGTCCAGATGTTCCTCCTTAAGATCCTGTGCGGGAGATAGAAACATCTGTTCAGTACTGAACACTCTTTTGACGGATACAATCTACAGTAGCCCTGCATCAACCTGACCTGCTCACTAAGAAGGTTGATTTGTGCCAAGAATGAATGAACTGCTTCATGTTATTACCTACTTGTTTAAATCAATGAGTGTATTTTGATGTGTATGTTCTCTATTAATGTTTCTCTATTAATAATCTCATTCCATTTATTACTTGTACTGTCATTTTTACAGCCATCTTGTACTGTAGCCTTTTTCAGTCATTGTTACTATTGTCCTTCTAGGTGTATCATTATTATTTATTTATCATGTGTCATTACTAAAGGCAATTTATACGTCTGCGTCGAGTGCACATGGTAGGTCCATTGTAGTCTTCACACAGTCGCATAAAAATGTATCTAGAAATTATTTTCCAATCACAAAAGAACTGTGATTGGTCAGATTGGCAAAAATGACAGGTTTGGGCAAAGCCAAGAGTTGTGGGAGGAGTGCTAGGCATGAGAATTTAAAGGGCATTGAAACCCCCCACTTTCAGTTCAAGTCTACGTCAGAAATTTTTCAAAAAATGCTCCGAGATGGGTGTGGAGTGCTGTGGGCAGAGGGAGGAGTGGCCGTCGCCGCCAGTGGAGGGGAAAAAAAAGATTAGTTGCTCTACCCTTTTTTCCCCTCCACTGGGGAACAGTCGGCTCACAAAATGAGACACAAACCGTGAGAACCATGATTTTATATTTTACAATAAAATTCAAAGAAATAAACAGTAATTTAATGCCCTGCTATATATGTTATTGGTAATTTCATACACACATAACCACATTTGTTATATCATTATAAAGTTAATCAGGTTTATATTAACACTATAAATGAGGAGGACTTCTCTCCTCCTCAATCCCTGGGTTTAAATGCAGACACAGTAGATAGCAGTACAGCAAGTCTCTTGCCGTGTCTATTCCAACCATTAACTTTGCCGGTAATCTGGGGGATTTTAAACATGTGCGCATCGGATAGGCTCAGCAGCATGGATAAAGGCAATGTGTCTAAATAAAAAAACCACAGAGTGTAGCGATTGTTTTCTTAATTCTTAATTACACACACACACATCTGTTAAAATCTCAAAAAAGGTACCCCAGGGTTCCTTGAACCTTTGAGTGTCTAGACCGACGAAGGAGTCAAATATGGATACTTTTGTTTGCGATTAAAGTTGTTGCAAGTTCGCCAGTTCTAGCCTTTTACATTATTGGATGAATGTGAGTTTGAGCTACTTCTAGAGTAGCATTGCATGAACTTCCAAGGTAAACTCAAAACCCCACTACCTACTAGCATTTCAAAAATGTTAATCTCAGTACAGCATGGACATAATGCAGAAATACAAATGCTCACAACTAGGGCTGCACAACATTGAAATAATCTGACATTGTGATATTTTGTTTTGTTGTGATATATACTAAAACTTCACCAGGTGATTTAAATAGCTCTATTTATTATCTTTAATTTCAACTGGGATGATCGAGCGAGTCTTTAAATATGCAGTGCATCTCCATGAAATATAATGAATTACAAGCAAATGCAAATAAGAAAGCAAAAATAAATTGAAGTAAACCGTGCTTTTTGGTTTTCTGAAGAATGTAATTGTATTCAACTACAAAAATAGATCAATCAAATGCAAAAGAGCATCTTTATTTGTATTTATCTTAATAATATCTTTAACTTTTAACCTTTAATAAACAATGTAATCCTGTGATGTGACTATTGCGGATACACACATTGCGATATCGATGCTCAAATGATATATTGTTCAGCCCAACTCACAACTGTATGAGCTACTTCAAAGATATGCAGCAAGGGGTACAGTAAGCATTCGATGCAGAAGTATAAATTAGCCCTTACTATAACTCTTTACTGTCATTTTGTATTGAGATTTTTCATCCGTTTTTGTCATTCTTGCTGTGGTTCTTACAATCGTCTTCAATTGTGCTTCTCATCTTTTTCAGCTGTTCTTAAGGTTACCATTTACTGTCATTCTCTACTGATGTCCACATTCAGGCCTTTACAGTCATTCATACTAGGGCTGCACAATATATCGTTTCAGCAACAATATTTCAATGTGCAAATTCACAATAGACACATCGCATAATCTGCAATGTGAGTTCAGTTTAAGGTCAGCTATAGCTGTTCATCCATTATGAAATTTAGGTGGGATTAGTTGACCAGGAATCATATAGTGAAGTTTAACCTTAAAAGGGTGAAAGTTTTTCATTAGCTTTTTTGCTTTGTTTTTAAGGCTTATGATTGTGACATTTCAAGTGTATTTAATCCATTTGCTTATAAGAAATTCTAACATTTTAACAAAGTTTTTTTTTAAACAAAAAAGACGAAGTATTTTTTTTACGTTATTTAATTTTTGTACCTGAAAAAAATCAAGAAACCCAAAAAACACAATATGTTTAATTTATGCAGATTATTGGTTTTACAAAATCATCCCAGTCAATGTAAAATTATGAATTCCTTCCAAACTGAGTTATAGAAAATCATCCGGTAAGATGATTATTGCAATATATATTGCTGAAAAATAAAACTGTGCAATGTCAGTTTTTTCAATATCGTGCAGCCCTAATTCATACTGTCATCTTTTTCAGTCCTTCTTACTTTTATCCTTATAATAGTCAAGTACTGTTGGTCCTAACTAACATCTTGTTCTGTCATTCTTACTGTAGCTCTTCACTGTCATCCAGTAGTGTTGTCTATTTTGGTCAATCTTACTGTCGTCCTTACATTTGACTTGTACAGTCATACTGACTGCAGTCTTGTTCTACCACACTTCCTGTAATATTAAAAGTCATTATTAGTGTCGTATTTTGTGTCAACTTCACTGTCATTCTTACAGTAGTGTTCTTTTAATATATTTTTTAAAGATCGAGTCAAAATGAGCTTGTTAGCATCCAAATAAGCATCCACAGATGTGTAAAAGCTGTTGACAAAGTCATATCTACCACTGATAAAGAATTTTAAAAACTAGAAGTGAACGTATGGCCAAAGATTACACTATTTGGATAATTTGTTTTGTTCAGATTTCTGTTTTAAATATTCAGGCAGACCTCCATAAATGTCAAAATAAGATTATTATGAGTAGGACAAAAAAATATATAAAATGCTTTATATGAACAAGTGACTGTGAACAAGGAGTCAAAGCACAGAGCAGTTGATTCATTTTTGGCAAAAATGTAAAATCATACACGAGCAGTTCAGGTCTGTCAGGTTTGACTGATTCAAACAAGAGAACGAATCACTGACTAATCTCTATGGATGCATTTTAAAATCTGAATAAAACATTTTCATTAACATAAACCATGACTTTAAGACTATATTATTTTCTATATATTTTTTTTCAAGCAACACAATTGAAATATCGCTGACACGTCCTAGTTTTCTATGAGCTCTGGAGCCTTGAATGACTTGACAGTTAATTCTGTCTGCAGCGCGATGCAAATTTGATGAATTGTCAATTTTAAAATGGCACACATATCCTTATTTAACAGCCCATGCATTATGATTAAAAACAATATTGTTTGAGCAGACACACAAACACACATATATAACATGCTTATTAAAACATTCATATAAAAACGACAGCATCAGAATATATCCAAAACAGAATACTACACACAAAACCAGGAAAAATATCTCTCGTATCTAAGCGAAGAACATGTCACAGATTCATCAGTTTATCATATCGCTTAATGCTTACTCATATCTATATATCATTAGCACACCGGCTAGCTGCACTCTTCAGTATATTAGTCTATCAGTTGGACTACAAACACATCAATAAAATCTACAGGCACGACTCTGCATAATGCGCCTCTACGGCGGCGGTGGCTTGTTTTCAGTCAGTCGAGGTATAAAGTAATGTCTGGAGTGCAGAAAGAGAGTAGGGAATTAGCTACCTGTCAATGTGCGCGAGGAACGGGAGCTGCACACTTCTTCTACTGCGCCTGTGCGGATCAGTTTCGTGATAGGAAACTCTACCGCCACCTAGTGGTATGCGTTGATTACACTGAATAAGAATGAGATTTTGTTAAATGTATTTTTCGTACATTCATTTTCTTTTCGGCTTAGCCCCTTTATTATTAATCCGGGGTCGCCACAGCGAATAGAACCACTTAATTATTCAACATATGTTTTATGCAGCGGATGCCCTTCCCAGCTGCAACCCATCACTGGGAAACATCCATTCACACTCATTCACACACATACACTCCTGACAATTTAGCTTACCCAATTCACCTGTACCACGTCTTTGGACTGTGGGGGAAACCGGAGCACCCGGAGGAAACCCACACAAACAGTGGGAGAACATGCACTCCACACACAGAAATGCAGCTGAGGCTCAAACCAGCAACCTTCTTGCTGTGAGGCGATTGTGCTACCCACTATGCCACCGTGACGAGCTTGCTAAATTTATTTTAAATAAAAAAATATATATATTTTAGTAGAACTAAAATAAAGTCTAAATTCTTACTAGGACTTGCAAAAAAAATAATAACTGCACACACAGTATAAAAATTTAAGTCTCCTTGCCCAGCCGGGACACGAACCAGCAACCACGAACCCACCAACTGTTGTCATCAAATTGGTCAATAACTATGTTTTACCACAGCCAATTAAGCTGCTTACAATGATTGTGCAAACTGAAATTATGTATCATATTATTTTTATGTATCTTAATCCTAATGCACTGGTTTGTAGCACAAATAATTTTACTTCTGTTTTCCATGGTACACAGAAAATACTTTACCACAACATCAGGAAACTGAAGAAAAATATGTACTTGAACATTGCTGTATCAAAATACATTGTAGGGAATTTAATAAACGGTGTGTACAGTGGGTATGGAAAGTATTTCGAGCCCCTTAAATTGTTGGCTTATTTTTATATTGCAGCTATTTGCTAAAATCATTCATTCATTCATTTTTTTCAGCTTAGTCCCCTTATTAATCAGGGGTCGCCACAGTGGAATGAAACGCCAACTTATCCAGCATATGTTGTACGCAGTGGATGTTCTTCCAGCTGCAACCCCTCACTGGAAAACATCCACACACACAAATAATTAATCTATAACGCATGTCTTTGGACTTGTGGGAGAAACCGGAGCACCTGGAGGAAACCCACGTGATCGCAGGGAGAACATGCAAATTCCACACAGAAATGCCAACTGACCTAGTCAAGGCTCGAACCAGCGACCTTCTAGTTAAATCATTTAAGTTCTTTTTTTTTCCTTATTAATGTACACACAGCACCCCATATTGACAGAAAAACACAATTGTTGACGCTATTGCAGATTAAAAAAGACAAACTAATATCACATGGTCCTAAGTATTCAGACCCTTTTCAGTATTTAGTAGAAGCTTTTGATGTATTACAGCCACAAGTCTTTTTTTTTTAGGGAAAAAAATCACTAAAATGATTCTAGCAAAAGGTTGCAATACAACCTGAAAATTTTTAGGGGTTCTGAATACTTTCCGCACCCAATGTATATCCAAAATCTATCCATAAGCATCCCAAAAACTGCTAATTATATTCTAAAGTCTTACATCTATAACTCACTTATGTCTTATTGATTGATTTGATATGATTAGTTTAATGGTTCTCTTGTCCAAAATGCTGCAATAAAAATAAACTTGATTTCAGAGAGTCTCTCTAATCTGCATCTGCAGCACAAAACTGTGTGGTTCAGTCAAAAGTACAAAAAAAAGTGTGTTGACAAAGAGAGCTATTAAACATTGACCAAGAAAACTTCTTCACACACACATACACACACACACACACGCACACATTTATAAGGTAAGGCCTGTTAAATCCTTTCTTTTTCCACAGGTTGATTTTAAATGTTTGTAAAGTGCAGGCGTATTTCAATATTCATTGTTTTTCATACAGCTTGTTTACACATCTGGTGCCCCTGATTAATGATTGAAACTAAATCAATGCCAATAGCCTATCAGATATCGAGACGCATCCACGGTGCTTTTTGTGATTAGTTGTTGTACTTTGGAATGTTAAAACAAAAAAACAAACCATATTAATCTTACATATTTGCTCTTCGGCTCGTGAAATGGACAAAGACCACCCATTCGTCTCCTCCCCCGAAACTGTCCACAAAGACACACACACAGCAGCTGCCGCGTCTGTCCACCTCAGCTCAGACTCTTCATTGACTAATACTGTTAGTAATGTGGTGCAGCAGAACAGCGCTCGGGAGACTACAGAGAATCGCCCCCTGTACCGTTACCGGACTTCACCGCGCGATGTCCGCGTTACCGAAAGTATATGTGACCCGCAGGGTCCCGCCAGACGGACTGGACATTCTGCGAAAATCCGGACAGTAGGTTGAAGCACTTGGCAACTTAAAAAAAAAAAGCATTAAGCATTTTTTATTTGTTTGTTTGTTTTTGCGTGAAATGCGTTATTTGTCCAGACCACAATGCTTGAAAGCAATACGATTTAGCACCTCATGATTAAGCAGCACATCAAGAAATTATTAATTGTTGTTTTATTATTAAATGGGCAACACTTTACAGTAAAGTCACGTTTGGTTTAGTACATCAGACAATTCTTCCATTTTATTGATCTTAAAAATGTCTATGTTTAAGAATTCTATTTAGCCTATTAATTAACTGTTTATTATGTATGCCTTGTATATTTTATTTCCAATGTCAGTGTATATTTATTCTTGGCTTTGATTCTAGGCTATAAGGTCTCTATATAAAAACCTTTTTGCAAAGTCTGGGCGTTTTTGCTGGGAAAATCAAAAGGATGCAATGTTTATGCGCACTCTAGATACATTCTAAATAAAAAAGAACATTTCACATTAAAGCATCAGTATAATGGGGAAAAGTGATTCTGTCCAGCAAAGAAAAAGAAAAAACAAATGGACTAAAGGTGTAGCTTGGTTATTGTTTTGCAGCCCTTCTTGATTAATTCCAGTAGCCAATTATTGATCACTGAATTTGTGCCTCATGACTTCAGTGCTTTTCCCAGGGATGGGTTGCGGCTGGAAGGGCATCCGCTGCGTAAAAATATGCTGGATAAGTTGGCGGTTGATTCCGCTGTGGCGACCCCAGATTAATAAAGGGACTAAGCCGACAAGAAAATGAATGAATGAATGACTTCAGTGCTACTGTAATTTACTAAAATTGAAAAATAAAGAAAATTAGATTTTTATATTTGCATGTATGCAACATGGCAACAGCTGAGTTTAGCCCTTCGAGATTTTAATAAGGTACATATTTACTCAAGACTTTTTCAGCATGTGGCAACTGGAACCTCTGCTCAGCTGAAGATAACAGAGGAAGAGAAAGTTAATTAAAAACCTTTGACCCACTAGCCAAACATTCTCATTTTGAACACAGGAAGATGAATAATAAGACGAAGGTTTTTTAAAATTTTATGGTCATTAAAGTAAACTGTCATTTGCGAATCTGCCATTTCAGTCTGTTTAAAAGGATAGTTCACCCAAACACGAAAATTACCTCAGCTTTCATTCACCCTCAAGAGGTTCCCAACTCTTTTGAGTTTATTTATTCTGTTGATCACTAAAGAAGATATTTTGACAAAACCTCAAAAATGTTAACCATTGACATCCATTGTATAGGAAAAACAAATATTACGGCAGTCAATGGTTACCAAGGTTGACAAGCGAAGCATGAGTAAACAATGACAGAATTGTAAGTTTTGGGTGAACCATCCCTTTAAAACAGCTCTCTCACTTGGTATTATTTTCTCTTTTATTCTTCATAAACTCTCGAATTCTGCCCACACAACGGCAGAGTGCAGTATGAGATGTGGGACTCTGATGACCCCGTGCCCCGAGTGGAGCTGCTGAACAAGGTCAAAGGGTGCGATGGGATTCTGTGTGTACTTACAGAGAAGATTGATGCACAGCTACTGGACGCGGCAGGTTAGCTTTCATGATTGTAACACTGAAACCAAAGTGAAAACATTCACTGATGTATTGAATGCATGTTTTTCAACAATCCAGGTCCAAATCTGAAAGTCCTGAGCACCATGTCAGTGGGCTATGATCACCTTTCTCTCGAGGAGCTCAAGAAAAGGTCAGTTGAGTGCCTTTTACTCTCATGTTGTTCCAATTGCCTGAGACCTTCGATCATCATTGGAACACAAATTAAGATATTTTAGATGAAATATCCTCTACATACAACAACAGTCTGGAGATGATCAAAGACCAGAGAAGGAACCAAAATATTGTCAAATTGCATTTGACTTAAGTGGTTCTGCTGTAATCATACAAAAAACGCTATAAATACAACTTTGTTCACCTACACTCCCTGACAAAAGTCTTGTCGTCGATCCCAGTTGTAGGAGCAACAAATAATAACTTGACTTTTAGTTGATAATTTGGAAAAGTGGCAAAATGTATAGTTTTTTTTTTTGATGGATTATCTGTTGAACTGCATCCCTATCATCACAAATACTGCTGAAGACCTATTGGAACTTGCATGGACCCAAGATTCCCATAGAAATCAGTCAAGTTTGGTGAAGGAAAAATCATGGTTTGGGGTTACATTCAGCATGGAAGCGTGTGAGAGATTTCCAGAGTGGATGGCAGCAACATTAACAGCCTGAGTTATCAAGAAATATCATTTGTGCTACCCGTTACGTTACAAACCAAAGGAGAGGACAAATTTTCCTTCTCATACTTCAGCCTCCACATCAAAGTTCCTGAAATCAAAGAAGGTCAAGGTGCTCCAGAATTGGCCAGCTCAGTCACCAGACATGAACATTATTGAGCATGTCTGGGGTAAAATGAAGGAGGAGGCATTGAAGATGAATCAAAAGAATCTTGATGAACTCTGGGAGTCTTGCAAGAACGCTTTCTTTGCCATTCCAGATGGCCTTATTTATAAGTTATTTGAGTCTTTGCAGAGATGTATGGATGCAGTCGTCCAAGGTCATGGGAGTCATACACAGTTTTAATTCTTTTTCCGCTGCACCATGGCTTTATATTCTATACTATACATTATTTCTGTTAAGTGACAAGACTTTTGTCAGAGCAAAGTCAGACCTGTTCAAATTAAATATTTAAAAATCAAGGCATGATCATATTTTATTTTGGTAAAAAAAAAAAATCATAATCTAGAGGCCTTTGCCTTCCATATAAGTCACTTCTGATGCCAAATGATCAACTAGAGGTTGTGCTATTTTTTGTTTTTCCTAAAACTTGGATAGGCAACAAGACTTTTGTCAGGTAGTGTATATCTTCCCTTCCTCGTCAGGTCAGGGTGCACGTTTGCTACAGCCAGTATGATGCATTACCATCAAAACCCTGACCTGACATGGAAAACAAGTCAACAAAAAAGTTTTACTGTTTTTTGGTCCACAAAAGTTTTCTTTGAGCTTCATATGATTATAGTTTAACCACCGAAGTTACAGGGATTGGTTTGAATGTTTTGGTTCCATTTTTGGACTGTATATGGAGGGTCAGAGAGCTCCTGGATATTGTTTAAAATATAATGATATGAAGATGAGTAATTAATGACTGAATTTTCATTTTGAGGTGAACTAGTTTTCAATTTCATGAAGTTTGTTCATGTTAACTTGTGTGTTTTTTTAGAGGAATCCGTGTTGGATATACACCTGAGGTCCTGACCGATGCTGTGGCTGAACTGACTGTTGCTCTGTTACTCGCCACATCCAGAAGACTCATTGAGGCCACGCATGAGGCTAAAACGTATTTAAACTGAGCATCAATATTCACACGCATTTGCTGATTAATCATGCACTGAGATTTACTGTTGTGTTTAGAGGTGGCTGGGGAACTTGGAGAACAATGTGGCTGTGCGGTCATGAACTAGCAAACAGTACAGTTGGCATCTTGGGGCTTGGGAGGATTGGTAAGAAACAGGATGACCATATATGAGTGTTCATTGTGGTTGAATCACTTATTAGTCTAGGATGTTGGTTAACCCTTTAAAGCACAGGCGTCAAACTTGAATTCTGGCTGCAACAGGTGTAATGATATTATGCAGCACTGTTACCAAGTTTACTGGGTATTATTTTCAGGTGCTTTGTATTATCCTTGTGCCTGCTGCAGTGTTGGTAAGGCAGTGAAGTTCCTTGATTATTATGCCAGATTGAGAGTATAGATCCTAGAACTATACTCCTAGAAAATAGCAGAAAAGTCAAACTTTAAACAGGAATTATATCAAACAATTTTTTGGAAATTTTTGATTGAGATGCTAATGGTCTAATCTGATTTAATTATTTATGCTAAGCTAAGCTAAAAGTGCTCTAGAGTCCAGCCATACCTAGAAATTGGACTCATAAGTCATGGATAAAAAAAGTAAATAAAACTTAACAGTCTAAGGGGCCGTTCTCATATAACGTCTAAAAAGTGCGTGGAAAGCACTATCGCTCCCATGTTATTGCTAGGCGATCGTTTTCTCAGAGGGTGACAAACTGACAAAACATTGCTGCAGATCTGATACAAGTTTAAATAATAATAATAATAATAATAAAGCACTGCAGTGTTTGGGTGTTTGTCTGAAGTATTAGTCTACCGAAATGTGTATGTTCTATGTCAGTTCTTGCCACGTCACTCACGGTGCACTTGTGGATTTCTGAAAATGTTTTCAACTAGGTGCACCTGGAATACGCAAGCACATTGCTCCCAATATACACAATATGTGAACAGCCCCTAACTATAGGTGACTTCTAAAATTAGCCTATTTCCCAAAAAATGTTATTAATGAAATAATTGCATATTTGAACAGTCTATTTAAAAACCTTCCAATTAAAAAAAAAGTGTTTGCAAATATTAATGCAATTCGTACCTTGGAATTATAAGGTTCTATCTGCGTTCTGAATGATTTTGAGATATTGAGAAAAAAAGTTTTTGCATTTCATAGCAAACAGTACGTGTGTAACATTTGTTTTGTTTTTTTGATAAAAAGTTATAAAATGTAAACAACTTATAAAAAAACATCCCATAATGTAAATAAGTTCTCATTTAATAAGTCTCATTTTAGTTTTAAATTTTGACAAAAAATGTCAGATAGGTGACGAATTGTCATATGAAAGTATGGGATACTATTATTTTTTGGTGTTTTGTGTGTGTCTGCTGAATAGGTGTTGCTATTGCTGAGCGTCTGAAGCCATTTAAGGTGAAGAAATTCATCTACACAGACGTGGAGCCAAGAACTGAGCTTGCAAACATGATAAATGCAGAATATGGTAGGAAGAACCCAATTATTTGTTCCGATAGCAGTTCTATTCCTTAAAAAGCTCCAAGCCATCTTTTATCTTGTGTATGTACATACATTTCACGCTGCTTCTCCATATTTTGGCAGGTACTTGTTTTACTTTTATATTTTTATTTATCCTTTGTGAAGTTTTGTTTACTGCTTTGAAACAAATTGGTCTTTGGGGACATTAAAGAGATTCTAATCCAGTTCAATTCAACCTTCTCAGAACTTTAGTGAGAGTTTACATTATTAGCTAGCACAGAAATGAACTGTGCGTGTATGTTTGTGTGTTCAGTGTCTTTAGATGAACTGGCCAAGCAGTCAGATTTTCTGGCCATATGTTGCGCTTTGACTCCAGAGACTCATGGCATCTGCAATTGGAATCTCTTCTCTAAGATGAAGAAAAATGCCATCTTCATCAACACCAGCAGGTAATACTAATACATTCTTTTTAGTGTTGTTTAAAAATACCGAAATGGATTTTCACATATTAAAATAATAAAAAACTATTATAAGACTTATCAAAAAGTATACATTAGAATGAGTTTAAACTATGATTTTTCTGAGTATTTAATCATTCAAAATATAATCCAAATGAGTCGAAACGGGACCTCTCATTCTATTATAATTTATAAAAACTGTACATATTTACATTGTGTGCTTTAATTTGAACTGAAGTTCAACATTTATTCTAGACTGAATTAAATTGTAAAAAGCACCGCATAAATAAAGATGGACCTAAATGTACTTTATTTCAGTTCTTTTTCTGTTCTAGCTAAATCTCCCATTTATTATTTAAATTCTATTTATGTGTTATATTAATAATTGTTTTTTTTATGCATATAGTTTTGGTTAATGGTTACTACACTGTAAAAAAAATCCATAATTTTATGGTTTATTTCCGGCAGCTGGGGTGTTGAAAAAAAGTAAAATAACAGCCGTTAAATTACAGACATTTCCTTAAATTTAAATTTCTGGTAAATTTCTGTAATTTAATATCCGTTATTTTATAGTAAATTTCTGTAATGTAACGGCCATTTTTTTACTTTTATTTCTGGCACCCCACCTGCCTGTAATTTTTTTTTACAGTGTACGGGAATCTCTTATCAAATTCCAAGCAGTATAAATGAACATTAATAATATGCAAATGCTTAATAAAACTCTGAAAAAAACAATTGTTTATTGTTTAAGTTCATGGTATATAATTGTATCAACGCAATTTGAATCTTATTAGAAAAAAGTACATATATAAAGGTATAAAACTATATATGTGTGTGTGTAAATGTATAAATGTATATACTGTGCTAATACATTATGAATATGTTGATTTTTATGTTTTGATCCAATATTATTAAATACACATTGCAGAGTGTTGTGAAATGTCAGTAAACTTAACAGATAATGTCCTGTATTATCCAATAATAAAGGGCTAAATCATCCCCAATAATAATGATAACAAAAATTTGCTAACCCTTTGTTATTAACCTGTTTGTCTTTCTTTCTTCTGTTGAACAGAAAAGAAAGTTAAATGTCAGATATCATTGACTTCCTTAGTATTTCTTTTCCTTACCACGGGTGTCAGCGGTTACAGGTTTACAACATTCTTTAAAATGTCTTCATTCTGTTCAGCAGACTAAAACAAAACTCTTAAAGGTTTGAAATCACTTCAGGGTAAATAAATAGTGAGAAAATGTCCATTTTTGGGCAAACTATCCCTTTAACCTCTGATAAACAACAGAACTCTTCACGCTTCAAATTACTAAAAAGTAATATTACTTGTCTATAAATGGCCTTGGACCTTAATATATTACATGCATACAAACCTGACAGATCACTCAGACCATAAGGAACAAGTAAGTTCCAAGAGTTCAGTCAAATTAGAGTGCATCCGCCTGCAGCACTGTGCCACATCCGACAGATAGCACTATTATGTCTTTCTTTTCCTTTTCACTCCTTTAAAATCATTTTAATCTGTTTTGAATCATTTTTATTCATTATATGATTTTTATTGTTGTTTTTATTTTGTATCTTTGTTTCTTTTATTCTTGTTTATGTAAAGAATTACCATAGGGTATGAATAAATAGATATATATAGACTCGCCTTGCCAAATGAACACAATCACAGTAATTATGTACAAATAGCTACATATATTCACAATATATATCTACATATATTCACAGCAATAACTTCTCAAAAAATAAAACACTCTTGTAATAATAATAAAATAATAAAAGACTCTTGATTTCTTGCCTGTCATAGTGTTGTTGTTGTTGTTGTTGTAAAGAGGTGGAGTGGTGAACCAGGAGGATCTGTATGAAGCTCTGTCCACGGGTCTGATTGCTGGTGCAGGGCTGGACGTCACCACTCCTGAACCACTGCCAACACACCATCCGCTCTACACGCTGAAAAATTGCGGTAAGAATGCCTCACATGGCTTAGATAGAAACCTTTGATTGGTTTCCTTTTGAAACATTCTGTGTTATGTTTATGTTTGCAGTGATTCTTCCTCACATTGCCAGTGCGTCGTATACCACACGAAACGCCATGTCTGCCCTCGCTGCCAACAACCTGCTGGCAGGACTCAGAGGAGAAGCCATGCCCAAAGAGCTTATACTGTAGAAGGAAAAAGTACTGAAATTAAAACAATCTGTAATGACTCATTTAACTCTCTGTTGTTTCAAATTGGATGCTGTTGTTGATAAGGTGGTAGACAAAAAAATGAACACTTGAAAAATCTTCACAGCATATTGTCTCTGTACAACAAACAACTTGCGGTACTGGGAAATGTTACGTTTGGAGAATTAGTAGCTTATAAGTATGAATTCGTATAATTCAATTCAATTCATCTTTATTTCTATAGCGGTTTTAAAATGTAGATTGTGTCAAAGCAGCTTCCATGGATTATAGTAAATTGAAACAGTGTCAGTCCAGTTTTCAGTGTTGAAGTTCCTTTTAGTTCAGTGTGGTTTAATATTCACTGCTGAGAGTCCAAACACTGAAGAGTAATCCATCGATGTGCAGCCCTTCAAGTCCCAAACCATGCGAGCCAGTGGCAAGGAAAAAACTTCACCAATCGGCGAAAGTGAAGAATTAAAAAAACTTGAGAGAAACCAGGCTCTGTTGGGCACGACCATTTCTCCTATGGCCAGATGTCTTGTGCAAAGCTGCAGTCTAGAATATAATCACATTCACATGTAAAAAGTATTAATCAAAGGGATAGTTCACCCCGAAATAAAAATAAAAATAAAAAGGTGCTTCTAAAACTTTGAGTTTTTTTTCTTCTGTTGAACACAAAAGAAGATATTTTGAAGAATGTTTGAAACTGGTAGTCACTGACATACATATAGGAATAAAAAAAAAACCTGATAAATATTTTTCGAAATATCTTCATTTTGTGTTCTTTTAGCAAAAGTGAAAAGTAAATAATGACAGAATGTTCATATTTGGGTGAACTATCCCTATAATGACTGCCCATAATCATAACTCAAGAAAAAACTTACGTCAAGAATGAAATTTGACATAAATTCAGACAAATTCGCGTACTACATCACTAAAACATGAAATGCTTAAACATTGCTATGAGATTTTGTGTTGCAACAACAGCTCAGAGTGAGAATTGATATTTTCTTTCATATGATGGCCGATATCCAGAGCCAGACGGAATCTGCAGACATTTTTTGCTGTTTCTGCTGAGTATTTTGTTAAAGAATCTGCGAATTTATGTGGAATGATTTTGGGAGTATCATAACTAAAACTTTAATATATGAAATACAAAGTAATACCTTTTTAACTTTTATTTAATGTTTACAATGCGAATCTAATTAGATCCACTTTATTTGGTAAGCAAAGCAAGTCTCTCATATTACTTGAAGACATTAAATATTACTTTACAAACTGAATTGTAAATAAATCATATGAATATTTTCATATTAGTCAATATTATTACTGAAATTAATTTAAAAACTGAATAAATATAAATTTACACACAATTACACCAATAACCCATAAATAGCCTTGTCTAAACTAAATCATTATTATATGTTTTGTTTAAACGGAATCAAAAATGAAAATCCTTATGATTAGTATTAGTTGTTTTAAACAGCTAAAGTCAATAAAAATGCATAGTATGAATCAATCATATACATTTTGCTCATATTATTATTAATATTAAGTATTCATGTAAATTAATTATAATCGGTTTTAGCTAAAAATTAATACAAAAACTAACTACAAATTGTTATTTTAAATCCTTAAATGAGTTCATTATTATAACGTAAAGCGCAAAAAGAATTCACACATTGTGAAAATTGGCCCTTATTATAATTTTGTAATGTATAGCACAACAAAAATAGACATGTTGCTAATGATCATGTTACTGCTTTTAAAGATTAACTGTTCATCTTTGAAGACAGCAAAGGTAATAGGTCAAAATGTAAAGCAAAACCCATATACTGCAAAAACCAATTAACTGAGGGTCACAAAATAAGGGTTCATAATGTAGGGCGATGCAGAGGCGCAGTGGGTAGCGCTGTCGTCTCACAGCAAAAAGGCCGCTGGTTCGAGCCTCGACAGGGTCAGTTGGCATTTCTGTGTGGAGTTTGTATGTTCTCCCTGCGATCGCGTGGGTTTCCTCCGGGTGCTCCGGTTTTCCTCACAAGTCCAAAGACATGCGGTACAGGTGAATTGGGTAGGCTAAAATTGTCCCTATGTATGTGTGTGAATGAGAATGTATGGGTATTTCCCAGTGATGGGTTGCAGCTTGAAGGCCGCTGTGTAAAACATATGCTAGATAAATTGGTGGTTCATTTCGCTGTGGCAACCCTAGATTAATAAAGGGACTAAGCTGTAAGAGAAAATAAATGAATGAATGCATTTACTAGCATGAACATTACTTTTACAGCATTTATTAATCATAGTTTAACATTTACTAACACGTCATTAAAATATGTCATTAAAATATGTCATTAACGCACTGCGAGTTAACATGAACAACTGTATTTTATTAACTAAAATGGACAAACACTCTAATAAATGTAGTTCAAGGTTTGTTTATTTTAGTAAATTCACTAAACAATATTGACTATTCATTCATTTTCGGAGATTTCAGTGGAGATTTCTTTACATCATTATATCGTTTTAGTCGTTTTATATGCAGTGACACATCAGATATTCCCCCGAACAGATCAGCCACTGCTGACGCTCACAAACAATCATGATGTCCTCGTGGTGCAGGAATGAGGAGGTCTGCTGACAGTGCAGCTGTGGTGCAGTGAGGGGTTTGCGTCTTTATTAATCTAAGACAGTGTGTGTTCATTAAACAGTAAGAATGATTAATAAATCTATATGAAACAGTCCCCAAAGGTCACATCTCCTCTTCAGTTTCGGACTTAGGCGCACTTTGCACTCTCACTACAAGCGTACTGCGCCAAAGCCCAAGTGAACCGGGCCAGGGCCGGCCAACAGTACCTTGCCTAAGCCCGATTCAGCGCACTCACACTTCTAAAATTATCCGGGAAACGGGCCTGAGCATGGTTCGGATAGCATAGTGTGAGTACACCCTTAGTCCCTTTATTAATCAGGGGTCGCCACAGCGGAATGAACCGCCAACTCATCCAGCATATGTTTTACACAGCGGATGGCCTTCCAGCTGCAACCACTGGGAAACATCCATACACGCTCACTCACACACATTTACAGACACTACAGACAATTTAGCTCACCCAATTCACAGTTCACCTTGTGTTTGGACTATACATGTCTTTGGACTTGTGGGGGATACGGGTATGCAAACTCCACACACAAATGCCATATGACACAGCCGAGGCTCGAACCAGCAACCTTCTTGCTGTGAGGCGATCGTGTTACCCACTGCACCACCGTGACACCCCAATATTGACTAATATACTGCAACCTTATTGTAACTTGTTACTTATAGTTTACTTTTAATAAGCGAGTAAACCCATCGCCTTAAAATGATTAAACAAATGAACTATCTGGATTATTATAAACAGTAAGTTTAGACAACAGTTCCAAGTTTGAACGTGTTTACTCAACATGTCACTTTTAGGGCAACAGATTTATTCCCTTTTTTAATGTAACTGGTCACTTTTTACAGTTTATTTTACAAATTAACATTACATTTGCGTATAAAACAACAACTGCGATATACTATCAATACAATAATAAAAATCAATCTGATATTAAACAAGGTACCAGTGTTGTGCAACTGATTTTGTTTTGTCTGTTACAGAATGTTAAAGAATCTGTACAGAATAGTTTTTTTCCCCCCAAGTGAGCTGTTGCTTGAAAAAAAAAAAACAATAATGCTGAACTCACGTTTGTGTTTGGACATGTTTGCAAGTCCACAAGCAAGGTTCACAGTCTGCGATCAATCATCTACAAAGAGCAAACTCAGCAAACCAGCAATATCATTCAGTCTTTAAAACCTATAGGACAACTTTACAAACTTATAAAGGGACAGTTCACTCAAAAATGAAAACAGTTAACCATTGACTTCCATAGCGTTTGTTTTTCATAATGGATGTCGATGGTTACCGGTTTCCAACATTCTTCAAAATATCTTCGGTGTTCACCAAAATAAAAAGAGATTAACAAAGGATTGAAACCGCTTGGGGCAGAGTTTTATTTTTTCGGGTGAATTATCCCTTTAAGTCATTCTTTCAAATCAATCAACGACAGAGTGAACTTTTCTCATTCGTCATGATTTTATTCACTGAAATCTTTCTTTTCTTTAAGCCTGTAGAAAAAAAGGAGTGCTCTAACAATGTGCAATTAATAACCACCACACTGACTCACATTAATTCCTTCGCTTTTGGCATCTCTCAGTGTAATGTCACAAAAAAAAATACATAAGGCAGTTGTTTTTCTTCTACTGTGATTCCATTACTCTAAAGAAATAATAATGACTGTTACAGAAAACACAATATGTACATACATTTAAGGTCATCAGTTGTGTAGTTTATGAAATTTGATTACACTAGGACTGGGACAATGTTTCACACAAAGAAGAAAAAATATCAGGCACAGACATACAATAAGCAACAATCCGAAAAGATTAAAGTACAATCATTTAAAGACTTACATGTCTCCATTTTGCTTCCGATTAATTTATTTACTAGGATAAATTATTAGTTTTGATAATCAGAATCTTTTGAGTTCCTTGAGAACCTTATTGTTTCAAACAGGGGCAATATTTACCATACAGGCAAAGGCATTACTACAGTACAATCAGAAATAAAAATAAACATGTCATAAAACACTAGAGAGCTTATTTACAGTTTGGAATGTGTTTATAAAAGCAGCTTCTACAGTAAATCTTAACAGTGATATTTAGTTTGACTATTTAACAGTTCCTCTCAGTACAGCACCAAACACAACACAGAAAACAACACTCTTCACAAAATACTAGGAGACAAGACCAATACATCAGCTACCAGGATCCATAAACAATCACTAATACAATGACTGAACGACATTATGGTTCATTGGTAAAATTCTAGTTGATTAGTATTCAGTATACTCCACAAACCATTAAACATTAAAGCCTTAAAAGACTGAAGGTGCCATTTTTACATAATGATTCGCTGTTTTTCATTCTCTCTGTATGGGAAGGTCAAAAGTACGGATGTAATGATTCACTAAACTTAAAATTTGAAATAATTCATGATTTTGATATCACCATTTGGCTTTCTTACCAAAATAAGATTAAATACATTATACTTTAAATGAAAAGGGGTGGGCGCCACGGTGGCCGAGTGGTTAGCACGTTCGCCTCACAGCAAGAAGGTCGCTGGTTCGATCCCCGGCTGGGCCAGTTGGCATTTCTGTGTGGAGTTTGCATGTTCTCCCCATGGTTGCGTGGGTTTCCTCCGGGTGCTCCGGTTTCCCCCACAGTCCAAAGACATGCGGTACAGGTGAATTGGGTAAGCTAAATTGTCCGTAGTGTATGTGTGTGAATGAGAATGTGTGGATGTGTTTCCCAGAGATGGGTTGTGGCTGGAAGGGCATCCGCTGCGTAAAACAAATGCTGGATAAGTTGGCGGTTAATTCCGCTGTGGCGACCCCGGATTAATAAAGGGACTAAGCCGAAAAGAAAATGAATGAATGAATGAATGAAAAGGGGTCACTTTAATATGCTACTGCTGCATGTTTCTCTGAGAAAATGATATAATTGAGCTAATCAGAAAATTTAAAACAAATCCTGAATCAAATAAGGCAGTGGTTCTCAAACTATGGTACATGTACCAGTAGTGGCACGCAGGCTTACTTCTAGTGGTACACGGAGGAATCGCTGAATAATTAAAGTTAACCCTTTGATGCGTATGAAAACACAGATATGATCAGTAATTTTATTAGGCTAAAACTTTTAATTTTTTTTTTTTGTAATGTTTGTTATGTATTCTTTCATTTGAAGCTATTTTCCTCCCTGTATTTGTAACAGTCGTTGGGGGCGTATCCTGTATTTTTATATCCCGATGTTGACAGGTATAGTTTAATCACTTGCTTTTCTGACACACAAAGCCTACTTTAATGCATAGTAAGGAGATCTAATTTCTAATTTCTCTGTTCAAACAATTTAGGATGTTTAAAGTGGAGAATAAATAATAATAATAAATATTCATAATGATAAGAATCCGCAACGTTTTTGAACTGCGCAGGGCTGTAGCTGCTTAATTACGCATACTATGCTACTGTATTTCAATACTGGTCATATGGTGGTACTTGGAGAAACAATTTTTTTCTGAGGTGGTACTAGGTGAAAAAAGCTTAAGGACCACTGAAATAAGGTACACAAATAAAATAAATATCTTCATATAAACAAAGTAAGTTTCCATTTACACTCAAAAAAAAAAAGACATTTGATGTTTGTTCCAACTGAAACGCAATTCTTGAGGGTTTTTGGGGACAACTTCATTGTTTTATGTTCAATCCACTTAAATTTGTAAAATCTAACAAGGTAACTTAATTCCTTCATGTTGTCCCAACACAAATCCATTGTGTGAAACCCAGCATTTTATTTTTAGTGTAAAATTAGAGGCAGCCACCACATTTTAATTATCGTGCAAAAAATGATGCGCCATTGATCTAAACTGATCAAAACAACTTCAAAATATGAAGCAAAAACAGAACGATCTGACTTTCGTTTTGTGAAACTATTGCCAGTTACATAAAGCATCTGAACGAAACAACAGATGAGCTGGATGAAATAACGCAATCTCATGCCAATTCGCTATTTTTTGATTTAGTAGCTAATTCGTATCAATTTGTATGATTTTATTTGTAAATTTTAGTACGATTCGCTCATTCCCCAATGAGTGGTGGGCTTTAAGAGACTGCCTCTTTTAAAAAAAAAAAAAAAAAAAAAAAAGTTTTTATTTGAATGAAATGGTATGGATTCATACGAATTAACCACTGACAATGCAGAAAATAGTTCCGTTTCATCATAGAATCGGGCTGAATGAGATTCAGGTTCTCTGGTGCTTATGAACAGTAATGATAAAACAGTGCGTCAATACTAGCAGTAAGTCAGAATTCATTCACAAACATCTGGTGAGATTCTGAAGAAAATATCCAAGACACTTTACTATCTCATAAAGCCACGGGAGAGTACTTACGAATGGAAGTGAAGTGACGCAACTGACTCTGGTAAGTCATGTGATAATGACAATTTGGCCGATGTAGTGTCCAAATCCCATTCATACTTTATAAATTGTCATTTTCTAACAGTCCAGAGATAAATTCTAACTCAAATGTCGTACCTACAGGAGTAGATCAGTATGCAATTTCAGTCGTAGCTATAGTGTTTCCTGGGTTACCGTTGTAAACAAAGCAGTGCTGCACTTAATTTATGAACAATACTTTTAAAATGTATTGTTCAAAGGCAAGATGAACAGAAAATACCATATAAACGTTTCGAAAAACAGTCAGTTCACCACAGATTCATTCATATAAACTACTCCAATTGAATCACGATTCATTTGGCATCTCAATTGAATTGTCACATCTTTGGAATACATTTGTTTAATGCCAACATCACTCATCACTGCTTGAAATCGCTCAGATTCTGCAATATTAATTACAATGACAAACCCTGTGCAGGAGTATCGTATTCTCTCGTCTCAATGACCAAATCAGTACTTGAATTAAATCAATCTTTCAAATTTATCAGGAGACAATGAGAAGTTGTGAGTATAAGTGTGAATGTCCATAAATGTGATGTTCTGCTTTCTATCTGCCTTTCTTTAATATCATTATTTAAATAACAACAAAACTGACAGAAATATACACTGCTACGAGTAAAAAATACCTCTGCTGTGCAACAGGGAAACATCTTAAAGGCACAGTTCACCCAAAACAAACAAATCTTTCATAATTCACACCCCCTTTACTTGTTCCAAACCGGTTTGACTTTCTGCTGTTGAACACAAAAAGATCTTTTGAAGAAAGCTGAAAAACTGTAACCGTTGACTTCAATAATAAGTCAATGATTACCGGTTTCCAACAAATATCTTATTTTGTGTTGTTCAATATAAGAAAGAAACTCATAATGGTTTGGAACCACATAACGGCCAGTAAATAATGCATTTTCATTTTGTGGTGAAACATCCCTTAAATTTGGCACCTCATTCATTTAGCTTTTCAAAATCGAATATAACGATTGCTGTCCATTGGAAACAATTATTAGTAGTTATATTGACAGTTATAAAAATAGAGTGTTTTAGTTTGAAGTTATCTAGGTAGCATGGCTCAAATTTGACTCAAAATGTAAATTATGACAAAAGTGTAACAGCGGTGATTACGGTTTGCTACTCTTCTTATGAATCATGCACTACGTCACACGTTAGTGTTCCAAACCCTGGACAGGTGAAAACAGAGACTAGACAGAGAAGAATAGGCCGTTTAAAAAAATTTAAATATACTCACCATTGCACAGTTAAATTTTAGAGGTTTCTTTTTCTCTATTGAACACAAAAGATGATATTGTGTGTAAAGCAGTGGTCATAGCTGGAAAAGACTATGGGTGTTAATAGCTATTCATCATGCTGTGTTCAACAGAAAAAAGAAACTCAAACAGGAAAAAGCAGGGAGCGAGTAACCTATAATATGACAGAATTTAACATTTTGAGTGAACTACATGCCTCCAACATGGCTGATTATGTATATAAAATTATTAGAATGCTAAAAAGATATGAATAAACACTATTTACCGAACATTGCAATTACGTCTGCTTAGCAACGTGCTGGCATCTGTGTATTTGTAAGCTAAAACAAGGTGATGTGAATCCAGTGAAAAGGAAGGAGGACGAAAGACTTTTTGCATTCACTCGAAACCTAATTTCATGCTTCTGCATTAGCTTGCGAAAAACAGTTTGGGTTCCCCCAATACATTTCAGTCATTTTAAGAGCCACTGAGCTGTTGAGAACTACTAGCACCTAGAAATGATTCTGTGTTCATCTGATGCATCAGAAACTAAAACACTTCAAACTGACAATACACCTCAAACATCTGACATCCACAGAGGAACTGAACAGCAAAGCATCTGATCATCCAGATGTAGGATTCAGCTACTGAGGTTCTGACCACTTCTTCATGAACGAGGCAGAACTCTCAATGACCATTCTTAAAAAAAAAAAAACCTTTTCACAGTAAAACCACAAGAGAAACTTCAGCAAAACATGACAATTCAGTCATTTACTATCATGTCAATCCAAACCTGTGAGACCTATAGTGCAGGCATATTTTTCAAGCTGATATTCTGCTCTTTTTTTTAAGCCAATTTTGTCAATTCCAAACCAAATACATCTTAATAAGTGCTATTCATTTTGTAGATAGTCAGTTAAGAGTGATGTATAATTGTTAACAAGGACTGCAAGAGAAAACTCACTTCAAATTCTGTGAAAATGGCTCAAAAATAAAGTGTAACTTCCACTGAAAAGTCAAAATAAATAAATACCCACAAGAAGGACCCAATAGTATTGAATCTGCCACTGTTTTTCCAGAACAAAGTACAAAGAATCAGATTCCCAGATACCTAATAAAGGTGAGCAATCTAAAACATGATGCCCACTTATTAAGAATTATAGGCTGAAGAGGAAGGTCTGATATCTTGTAATTCTGAAGTCTTGAAGTACGCTGCATTTCTAAAAAAAATATGGAGATTGACGTTGGTTTAACTATAAATTCTTCAACTTAACTCAAAATGATTTCGACTCAACCTATATTTTAGTCACCTGCTTCCCTAGTGAGCATTTCTCGTCAATGCTTACTACCCCTTAATTTTGCTTAATTCTGACTTTTCAGTGCGAGACCAATATCATATTAGGACTATTTACCGGTAAAAGAAAAGAAGCCTAATGACTATCCACATCTGAATGTAAGGCGTTTTCACTTCCAGGCCTCCTTGATATTATACATTCCTTATTAATGCTTGCATACAAGCTTAAAAGTAGTTATTAAAGTATTAAAGTTCACCCAAAATTGAAAATGCACTCACCTTTACATGGTTCCAACCTTTATGAGTTTCTTTACTATTTTATTTTTTAAGAAAGCTGAAAACAAGTAACCTTTAGAGGAAAAAACAAGTAAGTCAATGGTTACCAGCTTTCAGCTTTTTTCATAATACTTTCTTTTGGTGGTGAGTAAGCAAGGACAAAATGTTCAGTTTTGGGTAAACTATCGCTTAAAGATTCATGTGGTTGGTGGACAAAATATAACCAGATCATCAACTTGCATAATGACTCTGATGCAGCATATATGCCTCTGCGTAACACAAAAGTTGATATTTTCAAACACCATTCAACTGTATTGTTAATGTAAATCATTGCAAACAAATCTGAGGTCAGCAGAAGTCAGCCATACAGCTTTGAAGCTGCATATTAAAGAGAACTATTTCTTTTATGTGTACCATCAATGGCATGTTAATTAAAAGCATGTTAACAACATCCTTTACCAGGGGTGCCAAAACTCGGTCCTGGAGGGCCGGAGTCCTGCCACGTTTAGTTCCAACCCCAATCAGACACACCTGGGCTAACTAATCAAGCTCTTACAAGGCTTTCTAGAAACATCCGTGCGGGGTGCTGAGGCAAGCTGAAGTTAAAATCTTCAGGACACCGGCCCTCAAGGAATGAGTTTGGGCACCCTTGTACTATACTAATAAAACAAAAAAACAAGTAACCACAGTGACCACAATGGCAGATGTGAAACTATAGTGTACATGTCTGACGATACATTAGAGTAAGAACAGTCAGAAACTGACCAGAGGCCAGTTGCCCATGCGTAGCATCTTTGGAGTGCCTGAATTAGAGCAGGGCGTTAGACATATCACTGTTCTGCCACCGTAAGCAGGTTGTTTTGGAGTGCTTGTACAGGTGACTGGACTGACTAAAGCGTTTGCCACACTTCAGGCAGGCATACGGACGCTCGCCGGTGTGAACCCGGATGTGTTTCTTGCAGTCCGTCAGAGTGAGGAAGGTCTTACAGCAGATCTTGCAGGCGTACTTTCTGGCACCTTCCACTACTAACACATTGTGCTCAGAAAGTGCCTTTTTACACTTACTCAGAACATCTGCTGAGGCTCTGGTCAACTGGGGAAGTGGGTTCAAGTTGGAGCTGCCACTGTTTTGAACTATGGGGACAGAATTTTCAAAATTGACTCCATTGAGTAGCATTGTTGAGGAAGAGGATGAGGAAGCAGCGTCATGTTGCTGAGAGCCGTCCAAAAGCATTGAAGCCCCTCCAGGAGGAGCTTTAGGAGCGATGCGCCGGTACGACTGGCACCCTCCACCACCACCACCCCTGGACGAATGAGGAAATGTTTGTAATCCCAAAATGTTGCGCTGGAACTCAAGAGCAAGCTGATCTACAGATCCACCACGGGACGCCCCTAATGAGGAGGAGGTTGCCATCCCATCATGCAGCGGGCGCACGAGAAGGGACTCTGGCTGCAGGTCAGAGCAGACCTGGGTCTCGCCTGGAAGGAGGTGCAGAGAGGAAGATGCAGCGTTCATGGAATCATTCGGCAGGAAGAAGCGAGCAGAATCGTGGTCTGCTTGAAAATCTCCAGTTGTGGTGTTGGGAACATTGTCAACACTACTGGCATGGTTTGAAGACACCCCTCTGCCAATAAAGGCCTTGGTGCTGAGGAAACTGGTGATGTGCAATCCAGAGGAGGACTCAAGAGCTTCACTGCAGGATAGCGTCTCTCCTCTTCTGTCTTCTGCTGCTCCTAATCCCTTGTTTCCTTTAATCAGCAGCTCAGAGCTGGGCTGCGGATCAGAGAAGCTGCGCTCGCTGCACTCTGGACTGAGCTCCAGTTTTTCTCCAACTGGCTCCACCTGAGGAAACAATCACACCAAGTTCTTTGCGAGTTTGTTTATGGGTGCCCCATTCATACAAGCTCACTGTTCTGTAATGTGTATCCTGTACCCAGAGGTAAGAATGTTTTTACATTTGTATAGATGCATGAATTCATGTGACTCCAAAAGGGAAAGTAAACCTTACAAAAGTGTGTGTTGTGGCAACTAGGGTTTGGCAATGTCTACCAATTTGGCATCATACGATGTCTAATGTGAAACATCGCGATGGACAATGGCATCGTCCTCATTGGCGGCAGTGAATTAATTACTTATGACGATTTCATTATTCATGAATAATTCATTAATTCATAACGAATTAATTATTTGTAGCCTTCCAACTACCAGACAAGTATGGTCTTTGTTTTAGCCATAATCAAATCATAAAAAAAGATAAGTCACACACAAATTACCTGTCAATCCCTTTTTCTGTGGGACTCTGGCATGAATAGGTTGGGTGATCTGTGTCGTTATAATGGCATCAACAAACTGGATTGGTACAAAAAGTGCACAACCAACAGAAACCAACGAACAGTATCTGAGGTTTAAGCTAACATTACAAAGTACAAGTGTGAAAGTGAAATATTGAAGCAGTGTACTGACGCTGTGACACGTACCTGATAGATTCAAAAGAAGAGTCTAAGAGTTGTTAGATAGAGACAAGAATAATCAAATATCACATAACAACTATAGTGAGACGCGATCCAGCAGTACATTCTTGATAAAATCTTCGACGTGCACTGCTCTCACCCCCTGAGCTGGAGCTCAGAAAAGCGTGTCTGTCTGTCTGTCTATCCGTCTGTGTGTGTGTGTGTGTGTGGTCACTTGATGTGCGTTTTTAGCAGACAGAGGGCTGTTCAGAAATGTTAGATGAAACATCAGTGTGGATGTGGATCGGTTTCATTCTAAAATGCCATTTTAAACCTAAGACATATTAGTGTAAACGGGGCCTCAGTGTATGTTTTTCGCGAGCGGATTTGCGATGAGGGCGGGGCGGAGGATCGGCGATGCCAGCTCAGCATCATGATGACTATCAGCCATCGGCTATGGACGATGGCATCGTCTATCGACCCAACCCTAGTGGCAAGTTTACCATGTAGTGTCATTGGGTAGCGCAGGAGTGTCCAATCCTGTTCCTGTAGATCTACCTTCCTGCAGAGTTCAGCTCCAACCCTGATCAAAATTCTAAGTAGGATCTGGAGGAGCACTTGATTGTGTACTTGCACTAGATTGGTGCATTTGATCAAGGTTGCAGCTGAACTAGGAAGGTAGTAGATTGGTCACGATGCTGTAATTTCGGTACTGAAATTATTTAAATGTCCATTTAGCGCCAACATCTCAGCACTGTTGAGAAATGACTGTTATTGGCTGGTCATCAGTTCACCACACTTCACTGCTGTTCACTAAGTGCAAACACAGATTCATGGACACTGGAGCGTTTCAAAGCCACGAAGATCAGGCGATCCATCAGCGGATAACTCGTATGTCAGACCAGCTGATATTTGACAAGGCTCAAATGTTATCGGGAAATGAATGCTTTTAGAATTTCAGTACTGACTGGTACGAAAATACCAGTATTGTAACAACACTGGAAGATAGATCTCCAGGAACAGGATTTGGCACCTCTGGGGAAGATGTTTTCAGTTTACAAATGAACTTGCAAAATGCACAAAAATGTATATAAATTTTTTTAAATACTAGAAGAACATGACACAAAAACAAAACAACATTGGCAGCGACCCTGTTATTTTTCCATCACTGCCAGAATGTGGGGGAAACGGTTTGGTCCATTATGGCGAAATAACGGTCCATTCATTTTTTTACCATAGAAGCAGCTTGTTATGCTGCTTTATGTGGCAAACTGGTGTTTTATTATAGTTATGTACACATGATAGTTTGTTTAGCAAATCATTTAGCCATAGGTAAAGTTCTAAAACAATGGCGGAAAAAGAATTTACTTCCACATTGCAATACAAGATCATGCTGCAGCCATACCAACTAAACACACCTGAACCTGAAAAAAATGTTTAGACTCGCTAGAAACTTCAAGAGTAGTTTTTTGGAGGTGTCTGGAAATGATAAACAGTTACCTGATCACTGCCTTCTGCCTGTGAGGTAACATCGCTAGTCTCATCCACAGCCTCGGGTGAACTCAGTGGCTCGCTCTTCACCACGACCTGCATGTGCTGCTGCTCTTCTTCCTCACCCCCACTCTTTATCTTTATCCCCTCATCATGGTGACGACCAGCATCTGGATACTCCTCTTTCCGCGGCAGCAGCAATGTTTTTTCTGCTCCTGTTCCCCTTCCTCCGTCTGATTGGCTCGGGAGCTGCATGTCCTCGTGGGTCAGTCCCCTTCGATATCCATCCTGCTCCAGTAAGCCTCCATCATCCACGGGAATGACGCCAGTGACCACCTCGTCCACCATTTTACTGTGGGAATCTGGAGACAGAAGCTCCTCTCCTCCATCTCGGCGCCCTGACTCCCCCACAATTCCTTCCACCTGTGAGGAAAGCCGTGGCCTTCCTCTTTCTGAAGTGATCAGGGGTAATGGTTGTTTGCGTTTTAAGAAACGACGTGTTGGGTGAGAACCATGCTGATCCACCAATCCATTTGCACACACCGCACCTGTTCTCCGCTGTGTCCCCGTTCCCCCATCTTCAGCCCCACTCAAGGCAGAACTAACCAAGCTCAAGCCGAGCTGCTGGAGCAGAAACGAGCGCTGAAGATGAGAGTTGGCAGCTGCCGCCGCTTGCTGTTGCTCTGTGTGATGTTGACTGCCACGATCTCCGGGTGGAGACATGGGTAAAGTGCGCGTTGTCAGGTAATGCTTACAGGCTTTCACCACAGCATTTAAATGCAGATGAGAAGCAGCCAACAGGACATCCATCACGTTACTCTCTCCCAGCATCAGTGTGGACGTGTACATCATGTCCATGAGAGCAGCAAACGCTTCAGCGGTCACCACCTCAGAGTCCAGGTGGATCATTCTTGTGCTGGCGTCTCCCTCAGCTGCAGTAAACAGGGCTCGGAAATGCGTACTGCAGGCAGACAGCACAGCACGGTGGGCCTTGAAATGACGGCTGCCCACCATGATTACGCAGTCACACAGCTGTCCATGCAGCCGCTGGTAGTTCAGCTGCTGGAAAATCTGCTCAAAGTGCCCCGGGAAATCCATGACCTGAGAACACATGAAGAACAGATGTTATTAAAGGCTTAAGACTACAATCAGGGCTGCATGATATCAGAAAAAAAAATTTAATTACAATATTTTGGTTATATCTTTGAATACTGTTTCTTGAAAAGTTCTAATAGAATAGCTCTGAAATAATTCATCATTTCAGACTAATTGGGGAGATCGTTTAGAGAAGCGCATATGGATAAAATAGAACAAAACTACTAGGAAAAGTAAATAAAACAGAACAAAGATACAACTGAAATAATCAATGATTTATGGTTTTCTGGAGCGTCAAATAGTACAGAAATTCATCTAAAAATAACCCTTCATTGCAATAAATAATTAAATTAAATTAATCCTAAAGCCACAAACATTATTATTTCTTGACAGTGTTAAAAGCATGCAAATAATAAACTTTCAAATGTATGGTAAAACTTTGCAGTGACAAATGTTCTGAACTAATAAAATAGCAGAGACAGTCTTGTTAGATATTGCTTATTTGTAGGGCCAGACGGAATCTGCGGACATTTTTTTGCTATTTCTGCGGAGTATTTTGAAAAAAATCTGCAGATTTATGAGAGTGATTTTGGGAGTATCATAACTAAAATCTTAATATATGAAATAAAAATTAATACCTTTTTAACATTAACATAACATTTACAATGCAAATCTAATTAGATCCACTTTATTTGGTAAACATAGCATGTCTTTTATATAAAATATCTACTAAAACACTGAAAATAGTACTTTACAAACTGTATTGTAAATAAATCATATGAATATTTTCATATTAGTCAATTTTATTACTGAAATTAATTTGAAAACTGATTAAATATAAATTTACACACATTTACACCAGTAAATAAACAAAATCAATGATGGGCTAAAAATCTGCAGAAATCTGTGCGCGCAGATTCCGTGTGGCCCTCCTTATTTGTCATACATATCAATGCTTCTCTTTTCCAGCTTGTTTCTTTGTTTATGTGACAAAGAAAAACTGGCATTGTGCATTATTGCTTTAGCTATTGTTCACTTTTTTACAAATTTTCACCAAAATAGCAAAACCCTTTCTACATTGTTTGCTTAGGCTTGCATTTTACAGTACTGTAAAAATACTCAAAAATGTCTCTGTACTTGTGCAAGAAACATCTCATGGATGCCTCTGGGACACATCCTCGGTGATGTATCCTGGGATTATTGGGTGTTTCGGGTCTCTCAACAATATACACTCTCACCCAGGTGACCCAACTGGGATTGATCAAGCCCTCAGTAGCAGTCCACGGATTTGCCCTCTTAATCCACAGCCACCTCATGGCTAGGGCCACACGGAATCTGCGCGCGCAGAATTCCGCAGATTTCTGCAGATTTTTAGCCCATCATTGATTCTGTTTATTGACTTGTGTAAATGTGTGAAAATTTATATTTATTCAGTTTTTACATTAATCTCAGTAATAATATTGACTAATATGAAAATATTGATATGATTTATTTACAATACACTTTGTAGAGTAATATTTTCTGTCTTTTAGTAGAGATTTTACATGAGAGACATGCTTTGTTTACCAAATAAAGTGGATCTAATTGGATTCACATTGTAAACATTAAATAAAAGTTAAAAAGGTATTACTTTTTATTTCATATATTAAGTTTTTAGTTCTGATACTCCTAAAATCGTTCCGCATAAATCTGCAGATTTTTATCAAAATACTCCGCAGAAAGAGCAAAAAATGTCCGCAGATTCTGTCTGGCCCTACTCATGGCCTTCTCTGCTGCTTCACTTGTGGATCGAATGGCCCTTTTCTTTGCCACCCCTGTAATGCTCAAACGACTGAGGACTTTGCAAACTGAACGCCCTGCAAAGCCTCTACATCCTACTTCTATGGGTTCATAAAATGTTCTCCAGCCTCACTCTCTGCATTCCTCTACTAGCTCCTGGTACTTAGCGCGCTTCCTCTCATTGGCTTCTTCAATACGCTCTTCCCAAGGCACTGTAAGCTCCAGAGTGATTAGCTAATCAAATATAACTATTTAAAAACATTGCTGTCTTGAAGCTTCTATAGTTATCTCAGAAGCTTCAAGACAGCAATGTTTTTAAATAATTATATTTGATTTACCAAAGTCAAACAAGTGGCAACTTCACATCTGTCACATTCAAAACGATGAGGTATCACGACTGAGGTAAAGTTTGTTTTATATTTGCACATTCGTTCAGTGACATTGTGTGACATCGTGTGGCATTGTGTGACATGACATGCGTGTGAAATATTGTTTACCATGGTACTTTGAATATTCGCTCTGAAATCACTTGTAAGCATGACTTGCAAACAACATTAGCACTATTTATGTGACTGAACAATGTTACATTGACAGTCATTGGCTGTTAAATGATTTCACTATTTAGAATTTGCAAAGAATACCTTTCTGAGATGATATTGAGGAGAAAGTGCGAATGTGTGAACACAAACCAACTTTACCTCAATGGTATCACATCCATAACCAAGCTTTTTCCTCATAAATACAAAAATGTCAAATTAAATAAAATATATCATTTTGGTTCTATAGTGAGCCAACTTATATCCGTTTTATCAGCATTGTTTCTTTTAAGTTGTGCACTTTAAATCACAGAATTTCTACAAAGTATGCTGAAGACTGTAAACTCACTGACTTTTACACGTTTACTTTCCTCATTTAAAATACTAAAAACGTTTACAGACTGATATTTTTTGATCTCATAATTCTGTGGTTAGTTGTTTTAGAAAATAAACAGATGTTTCAACATAGTTTCTATGTGAATTTGTTTTGAGTTTTTACAGCAAATGTCAGATCCATAACGCTGGAATTGCTCAAATCACTTAGGATAAAAATGTAATTTGCGTCATATATACACACATATAAAATAGTAATAATAATAAGTGCTGTTTTAGTCGTTTTGTTTTATTAATTATTCAATTCAAAATAATAATTCGATTTATGAATTTTAGTTAATCTCAATTAAAAAGTTCCCATTAAAATTAGTCTCAGAAATCACCACGTTAACTTGCGGCAATCTACAGTGAATCTGTTCTAAATGGCTTTTGAGAATCTATCTGGTATATCGTTACTGTAACTGTAACTACTTCAGTTACTAGAGTAGTTAAAAAATAACAGGACAGAGGAAGCTCTGGTTAGTGGTTACCATGGTGAATTCTGGTAAAGTTAACTAAACATAATATAGCTTCGATTAGACTAAACCCCAGAAAATATATGTAATATATACATTTAACATTTGCACAAACTGAATCACTACCGTCTATTAAACACAACAAATCCTTATGTAAACCTCAAAGAAGACAAAAGAACGACTTGTCTTTGTAAGCTTATTAACACAGACTGCATGCCAACAATAAAAAAACAAAGTGTGGATGCGACTATAATACAGCAGCTAATAGTTTAGCTGTAATTAATAATAAATTAGGGAAGTACGTTAGCGCTCGTTATTCTGGAAGGTAAATACTCCACTGTTAGCGGTTAGCTCACATCTCACAGTCCTAAAAGACACTTACTTCTCTATTTCATGCGTCTTCACAGAATTCGGGGTTTGTTTTCCGATACCATCCAGAAATCCGTACAACATATGCCCATGATAGTTATGAGAGGTATTGGCCTGTGGAGTAGACGTACAATAGAGAGACAGTCACGGGAGGCAGAATCAGCTGCCCAGGCGCGTCTCACTCCTACCGCAGTCTCTTCTTCTTCCTTTTTTTTAGTGGCGGTCAACACACAACGATAAGGTGCATTGCCGCCACCTACTTTACTGGAGTAAGTGTGGGTGGTGTGAAAACAAAAATAAATAAATAAATAAAAACTAAACTAGAAATGGAAGGTTTGTGGACAAACCTTATGGTGGCTGGAGAAATTAAACAGGTTTCAATTAAAAAGAATTTAGCTTGAATTTGTTGCTCAAAATAACGTTTTTTTTCCTTATAAATGAATCATATCTGACTCAAACACCTCAAAAGTGGGTTATAGAGCAGTGTATCTATTTTTAGCATGGTAAGAAGTTTCATGAACACAAAATCATCATATTACAATGATTTCTGGAGGACTGTGTGTCAATGAAGACTGTAATATTGCTAGCAAAGGCTAACCATCTCAAAGGAAGCTGGTTAGATTGTCATTTTTTATTTAAAAAATTACCTATCTATCGATCGATAGATAGATAGATAGATAGATCTACCTATCTATTTCTGCAAAATGTAAATATTGTGCACAAATGTTGTAACTTAAAGTTAAATGTCAGGACTCACTATATTATTTCTAAATACTGTATAAAATAACTGTATAAATAACTACCTCATTACGCCTCAGAGTTCGGCAGTTTATTTCCCTGACTCAAGGATCAAAATTACTCATTGTTCAAGAATAACAACCAAAATCAAAATAATCATGATCTTAACCCACTGGGAGAATAAAGAAAGAAAACGTAACAAAAAAGCAGAGTTCCTGGCAGTTTATTCATCACTAGTTTAGATCTCATCAACATCCTATTGTCACAGACAAAATACTCAACCACATTCAACCTGAAATGTAAACACCATGCACAGAACAGACCAAAAGAAAACAAAAGATTACATGTTAGCCTCAAAAGAGACTACTAAAAGTGGCAAAACTTTAGTGTTCAAAATTCCAACCTCAACAAAATATTATTTATGTATATAAAAAAAAGAGACACCTTTTCATTTATTTTCAGTACAGAAATTTACACCTGTATAAGACGCTTGTTTTAAACTTAAATGCTCTGTAGATATCAGCACACTGCATTCTTGATGTGTGATACTAACTGATCAATCCCATAAACTCACTTCATCAGGCCACTTTCAGATCTCTTACTTGAGGTAGAGTATTCTGTGAAAAATATCAAAAATAATCACTTTCCACTAGGTTTTTAATGTGGAACAATAAACAAAAACTCATCACAAACTTGGGGTTCTATTGCTGTGACGTTTGACTCACAATGCCATACACCACTGAAATATTAAGCATTCGCAAGGACAGACCGTAAAAGTGAGCATGTGCTTTTGTAAGCCTTTAATAAAACAGTAGCACCAGATTAATACTGCAATCCACTATCTGTGGACTGTCCAGTAATCAACAGTAAAACAGTTTAATATACCTCTCCTTCAATTATGTAAACATTCTCTCATCTTTCTGAGATTGAAGCACACACTGTCATTCCATACAACACACACACACGCACAAATTCAGAAATAATGCCTAAAACGCAGAAAATAAATTAAATAATGTTTAAATTAGGGATTTTAAAAAACTTTAAGATCACACTGGACTACAAACAAAGACAACTGATTGATTCAAATTCCAAAAACTGACATTTTTCAGGACCAAATTGATGCTTCTCATACATAAAATTTCTATGAAGTTGAATAAGTTTTCAGAGCCCTGCTTGAGCCAGTTGGTTGGATGGAATTTAATTTCTTCCTTTTAATTTCTGTCAAACATTAAAATGATTCGTGTTCAACCTCATGTTGTTCCAAATCTATGGGATATTTTTAGATCAAAAACAAAAAGATAAGTTCACTGCCATTTACTGTCAAAGTCTTGCCTTAAGAAGATATAAAATAAAATAATCTCACTCGATGATATCTTAATTTTTTCTTCATCACTTTACAGCAGCACCTATCATCATTCACTTTCATTACATGGACAAGAGTGTCAAAGATATCTTTCAAAAGAGGAAAATCCTGCAGATTTAGTACAACATGAGGGGGGGTGCATTTTTTAAATGTAAATTGAGCGAATGAGTCGAGCCAAGTCTCACAAATGCTACAAAATGTGGCTCCTGGTGTAAACATGCTTCTCATGCTCTTCCTAGAACTAAACTATTGTGCATTTGCATAAAGATGTTTTCTATCTATAATATCTGCTGTCTCCAGTCTTCCCTTTCAAATAAGGCATGAGATCAAATGAAAAAAAGAGCATCAACAAATGTCCTATAATGTGGTGCAGGATTCAGTCTATAGATTCACACTTAAACACACACAAAAGACACTCAGCTGGACATACGAGGCATTCTGATTGGTAGATTAAGGCTGGACATAAGCTCTGATTGGTTGTCGAGCACAGTGCATTGTGATTGGTGTGGTCATCTGATCTGGATCAGATCCTTGCTGGTCCATGCAGAACAGGAACACATTCTGATTGGTCCTTAATTAAGTAAGTCTTGCTTGGTCCATTTAAAGAAGGATCTGGGCCACGTAAGGTGAATGCGTGCTGGCCACGGCTGCAAGCAACGGAATGTCACTGGACTCAATCCTGGAAAAACAAAACAAAACAAAAAAAAGACAAATTTTTACAGAAGAGGTTTTATTCTCACACTTTCTGCATTTCGAATGCTATAAATGTCATTTTACACATGGAATTAAAAGGATACTTCACACAGAAATAAAAATGTACTCAAAATTTACCCTCAAGTGGTTCCCAAAGATTTAGATTTTCTTTGTTAAACACAACAGAAGATATTTTGAAGAATGCTGGAAACTGGTAACCAAATAGTAAAAACAAATAGTATGGAAGTGCAGCATTCTTCAAAACATCTTCTCTTGTGTTTGACAGAAGAAAGGAACTCAAAAGGATTTGTGACAGGTCAGTAAGTAAACTGTGCCTTTAAGATTCCATCAATCCGATCAAAACCGGACAATATTAAACAATAGTGTAAACAAGGTCTGAACATTACTGTGGTCCACATTTGACCATTTTCAAAAGTAGTTGAAAATTCATTTAATCAAACTGCTTAGATACATGTGTGATCAAATGCATTTAAACAGTCTGAAAAGACTATGTGCTTTCCACCTATTGAGCAAACATGATAATTATGGGATGTGTTTAAGGAAATCGCAACAAAACAAGATATTAATGTTTGCTGGGTTCCCATAAAAAAATTGATGCATGGAAATATATGCAAATTACATGTAAGCTCTTGGATATTACATAAATAAAATATATGTCATATATGCAACAAATAACTATAAATATGGCAAAAATCTGTGTTTGTGTTGCCGGTGAGAAAATCAGCTATAGTGCACATAATGAAACTCCCCTTTTCATGCAAACCCTTCCCCCTATTGCCACTCATTTGTTTTTCTGATTCTGGAAGTTGACAGGTCCCAGCGGATGACATTTTTAAAAATATCTTCTTTTGTGTTCAACAGAATAAAGAACTTATAAAGGTTTAAAACCACTTTTGCGTTAACTATCCTTTCAAGTATAGGATCAGAAACAACAAGTATGTACAGTAATTGTGGTCTTACCCCAGTGCAAGCCCCAGCTCTTTCACGTGGACCCTGGTTTGTCCTCTCAGATATTCTGCTAAGGATCGACTCTTAAAGTACACCTCTTGTAACCGGTCCTCCAGATGCATCACACACTAAAATGATGTTTGCATACACAGAAAAATAGTATTTATTACACACTGAAAAATTTGGGGTTGATCGTATTTCCTCAAATAATGTCTATTACATTTTGTGTAGAAAGTTCAAATATCAACATTTTTCGAAATTCAAACGTGCTGCTGAGTTCAGACTGCACAACCAAACACACGCGAGAAGTCACATGGAAACAACACGAGGTCATGTAGTGTGTCTTTTCTTATTAACAACATAATGAGAAAGAAGCTTTTAGTGGGGTAGAAAATGTTCTTATTTTGCTCACCTGGATTTTAAAGGAAATCAGCAATTTCTCTTAAACTTTTTTTCTTTTTTTGACCCGGTAGTGGTATTGCTCAGTTTGCTCACATCAAACAGACACAAATGCTCCTGACCAATTTTCACTAGTTTTCCCTTCAGTTGGGTCCAAATAGACCGAAAATAAGCCCTTTTAACTTCAACCCCAACCTCCAGCTGGCCTGCAGATACACATACTAGTTGATGCTGCTCTCTTATTGGAGATAATCGCCAATGTTATTTTCAATCAGAACACATTTCATACGGCATGATTTGAATCGCAGACAGGTCCAGATATTTAGCATGCCAAATATCTCACGGGTGTTGGCCACTCATCTGCGATTCTCTCAAATCCATCGTCTCTTTGACAATTCACAGTATGTGATTGTTACGTTAACGAGCACGGATTTGCCTGGGATTTCAGGCATTTGTTGGCAACTTCTCAAAACCTGTCAACGAGTCAAAATCGGGGCTAAAATCATGTTCTGCGTTCTAATTCACATACTACCCTTCCTAAACAGTATGTGAAAATAGAATTAGTATGTCCCAAATCGTAGTATGTTGAAAAGAGTATGCCAAAAATTCCCGGATGGCTTACCAGTTCCGGTCAAAATTTTAAGTGTGGAAGCGTCCATACTCTAACCGCTGACATTGCCGTCAGTACATTGCGCGTTGGACGTGAATTCGATAAGAACTACAAAACCGGACAAAAAGTGTAAACAAACTACAAACATGATGGTGAAACCAACCGTCAAGTAGAGAGGCTTTGGTATGTTTGTATGACTGTTAGTTAATGTCTAGCCCACTGGAGAATATTTAAATGGCGTTGTCTGTGTTATATTTCATTTCCAACAACAATACTGAACTTATATAAAGACGTGTTTGGACATTAACAACTGAATGCAGAATTATCTAAACGCCTGAGGAGATTTCTCTGCATGAAAGACTCGTGAATGGGAGATTATCCTGCTGCTGCTTTTCCAATAAGGTAGGAAATTAAATACAACAGAAATGTGGATGATTGGCAAGGCTCTTGCCAATTACTAAGCAACTAAGCAACACAACGACCTGTTAACGAGGAAATAGTATGTCCCAAAGCTTGGATACTCTTCTGTTACACACTCAAAAGTATATTTTTTTTTCCCTCACAAAAAAGTACATACTTTTAGGCAGTGGTGTAAAGTAACTAATTACAAATACTCAAATTACAGTAATTAAGTAGTTTTTTCTCAGGAATTGTAATTTACGAAGTAGTTTTAAAAAATGTGTACTTTTACTCTCCCATGAGTACATTTTTAGTGCAGTATCTGTACTTTTACTCCACTACTTTCCTTCAACCTGCAGTCACTACTTTTTTCTTGTCTATCGGGATTAGAAAAATCAGTCCTATGATCCTATTCAATCAAATCACACATAGAAGGTAAATAGCTTCATAATGAACTACCTCATAACATGGGCGATTTATAATTGACCCTTCGCTAATCCCCACCCTCCTTAGTTACTGTTACTACGCCTGTCAAACTTTTGTGCCTGGCACGTCTATTACAACATGTATGTGCCGGTGTCAGACATTGCCAGGGATATAATTAGTCATTTTTGGCGAACAGGTGAGATATCTGAGATAGCCAGACAAAAAAGGACTGCAGTATGAATTACAGGGGTATATTTACGACATAATATGCAACCGATTAGAAAATAATTTAATCAAGATTGAAGCTAGGTTAGCCTAGCCGCCTCATACGCTGACCATTCAACAGCAACTAATTAAACCGTGATTTCTCTTTTTTTTTTGCCAAAAAACCTGATAGATTACTATGGTGAGAGCTTAAACGGAGCAGTGCTCATAATATCGAGCAAAAAAAAAAAGATAAAGACAGCTGTGAAACATAACCTGCTTTGTATTGTTGTAAGAAACACAGTTTAGATCTTTTTAGAGTAAGAGGTGTGTGAGTTATTGCCGTCTATCACTGAATGTGTCAGGAATATCGAAAACCAAACTCCGCTCCTTTAGCGCCCCTCACAGAGCTTGATCCACGCTGGCATTTCCCCCTCTGGGTTTAAGATTTTGAAAAGGGAAAAAAATTCCACCACCCTGTCCAAACTTTTAGGATACCGGGTATCAGATTTGCACAATTCATATACACAATGCTTTGGCTTGTTTCCCTCACTCAAAAGCTTGACAGCGCGTAGCTACGGTTGCTAAGCCACGATTGGTGTGTGGCAGTTTTTGGGTGGGGCTTAGCGAAGGGTCAATTGCAGCAAACTGTTTGGAAGCATTGAACACGTCCAAGAAGATGTCCAAAATCTTTACATGCATTGACCCAGAGACTGTTTAGATGCATGTCACAAGATGTCAACATGACGTCTGATTGACTTTGTATCCTAATGTCATGGGGATGTTGCATTTTGTTTGGAAATGAAAATCAGCTTGACGTCAGAACCCAATGTCAGGCCGATGTCAATGTCCAATGTCCAACCTAAAACCAACATCTAATGATGTTTCAGCTTGACGTTGTGTAAACATTACCACTATGATGTCTTTCAGACGTTGGATTTTGGTTGCCATATCTAAATAAATGTCAGTATTAAGATGTTGGCTCGACGTTAGATTTTGGTCACTTTCCAACACAATTTAAAATCAACCAAATATCAACGTCGCTATTGGAAAACAAAGTAAGATCATCCTTAGACGCTGGATAGACATTGAATTTTGGTCACCTGACGTCACAACTAAAATCTAACCTAATATAAATGTCTTATGACGTTGTGTGCTTGCTGGGCAATAACTCGTTGTTGCATGTTACGTTTACACACACATGTACAAATTACATGCAAACGCATCAGCTTTTAACAACGTAATACTCACTACTCACTACTCTTGAGTACTTTTGAAAGGGCTACTTTTTACTCATACTTTGAGTAATATTTACAGCAGATACTTTTACTCTACTCGCACTACATTTTTAGGCAAGTAATGGTACTTTTTTTACTTGAGTATGATTTTTCAGTACTCTTTCCACCACTGCTTTTAGGAAGTAGTATAAGTATGCAAATTGGGACGCAGCAATGCAGTCTGAACTCTGCATTAAGACAACGTGCATATAGAAAAAATGTCAATTCTGATAACACACGCTCACAGAAATTCTAACAAAATAAAGAAACGCATTGCATGTTGGGAAAACACATGAAAACTCAGTTCCTTCCTGTTTGTAGTCAGCCATGTTGTTTGAGATCTGAGAGGTGGCATTTTTGTTCATTTTAATGTCCTGGTTTTATGAATTCTTGTTAATTGTATATTTTAGTTATAACATTCTGACTAACTGCACAATTAATGTTAAAAGAAATATTACTTTAAAGTCATGTTAGCTAGAGTTACTCTAAGAGCAACTGTTAAGATGAAGAAGAACAAACACACAAAAAGAAAACATACCTCTGATATCTGACAACACAGCTGAATCTAATCAGGAAGCAGATGTTTTTGTCAATCTTTGGTGTCCTCCATCATATTTCCATTGTGGTCTGCGCAATTTGTTTCTTTGCATTGTTCTATTTTGATGTGTTTTCTTAACATGCAGCACTTTTGAGCTCTCTTAGCCACATTAATGCAAGGAGGGGTGTACAATAGTTATCATCTACAAATATTTAATAATAATTGCTTGTCTATTGTTAAAACAACAGTAATAAAATTTGTCAGAAAACAAACAAAAACTTGTCTTTGGACTTCAACAGCATTCATATCATAATATATATTTTTTTAATGCCATGTCAGCAACAATGACTATTTTCATGGCAAAATCTCATAGAAAAATTTCAGCAATAAATATACAATTAAAAACCACAACCAAATGAATCGATAAATTAGATATGATTTTTAACATTATTATATAAATCACAATTAATTTTTTTCCCTATGTTATGACCTTAAGATTATTAGAATGTAGTTAGAATACTTTAAATAATACTTAAATAGGTTATTGATGGAAAAATATCTCTATATGCGTCAGTTTTTATAAATAACATGATAAGATAGCTCATTTTAACATTTATTTAAAAAGAAATTCTAAAAAAAATGTAATAAAAATCATACCGCCCCTAACAGTTTGAACATCAGACCTTTTACTGACTTCACAATGACTGAATTGTAAATATGCTTGTGAATGTGTTAAATGGACTTACAAAATCAGCAGCGATGTTGAGTGCATACAGCTGCAGAACTGATGTGATGAGGGTATGTATGAGGTTGGACACCATCACGTCTCTGCCCAACCGTCCGCCTTCACACACTCGCCTCTGACTCGTCACCACCTGAACACTCAGTCGATCTGTATCTGCCACGATACACAGAGCCTCGGCCACCGGTTCATCTAGTGCTGGATGCTGCACAAACACACATGTACAAACATTTTCATGATGTACTCAACTCAAACAGCCCAAATAAATAAATACAATGTTACTTGTTTCCAACATATTTTGTGAAATCTATAAACTCTAATTACTCTAAATAATCTACATATGCTATTCAAAAAACAAAATGCCCACTTTTTTTATAAATGGTAATTCTGTAACTTAAGGTACATTTGGTTTCCAAAGTCATACATTTTTCTTTTTTAAACGGATTTATTTGAATAATTTATCCCTCATTATCATGGATCGCAAGATGAAGACCAAACCAATATAATATTTTCTCCAAAAACAGTGTCTTATATTGTAGAAAATCATAATAGTCCATTAACGATATTATATTGTTATCTTATATTATTATAAATAATAGTCTATTTTTTCATTATGCATTTCTTTTCTTTTGGCAATATTCTTTTGACTTCGAGCACTGGATATTGATTTTCCTAATTCAATGAATAATTGTTCCGACCAAAAGTTATTTAGTAAATGTCAAAATAAATATACTACTACTAAAAGCACAGTAGCAAAGTTGGCTTCCAAGTTGGTGATTTTAAACAATGCTATATATAAATGAAAAAAAGAAAGAAAAAAAGAAGCAACCTATGTTTGGAAAGCATTGCATTATCAAATAAAGTATGATGAGAAACTGGGAAAACAAATCTGTTAATGAACAGTTTTCCCTTATTAAAATCTCCAATTATTAAATAACCTATATGTAGGTCCATATGCATTTCCACAGATTTTTGGCCCATCTTTGAGTCTATTTATTTAATGTAAATTTATATTTATTTAGTTTTTAAATTAATTTCAGTTATAATATTAACTAATATTAAAGCGTTCATTTGATTTATTTACATTACAGTTTGTAAAAGTAATAATTCTGTAGATATATAAAACGACATATACAGTTAAAGTCCGAATTATTAGCCCCCGTTATTTTTTTCACCAATTTATGTTTATCGAAGAGAAGATTTTTTTCAACACGTTTCTAAACACAATAGTTTTAATTAATCATTTCTAATAAACGATTTATTGTATCTTTGCCATGATGACAGTAAATAATATTTAACTAGATATTTTTCAAGATACTTCTATACAGCTTAGTGACATTAAGAGGCTTAACTCAGACATACTGTGAAAATTTCCTTGCTCTGTTAAACATCATTTGGGAAATATTTAAAAAAGAAAAAAAAGAAAAAAAGAAAAGTCAAAGGTGGGCTAATAGTTCTGACTTCAACTGCAGATATATTATATGAGATACTTGATTTGTTCACCAAATAAGTGTATCTAAATGGATTTGCATTAATTAAATAAAAGTTTAAAAAGCTATTGTTTTTTTTTATTTCATATATTAAGTGTTCAGTTATGATACTCCCAAAATAATTCTGCATAAATCTGCAGATTTTTTACAAAACTCTTAGCAGAAATAGCAAATGTCCACAGATTCGGTCTGGCCATATGTAAAACATAAA
>CAIGQQ010013888.1:2064786-2083515 GCA_903798035.1 Danio albolineatus
CTGTATTCTGCAATAAATAAATGTGATTGCACTTACAAGAACAGTGTGTTCCAGGTCAGCCATGAGGCACTGTTTGAGCCTGAGATCTGAGCTGATGCCATGCAGGGCAAAGTCGGGCATGTACTGAGGACAGTAGCCGCCCAGCAGAGAACGGCCAAAATGATTGACACTGGCTCGACTCTCCACCTGAGAACTACACAAATAAACAAACATGATTACTGCGACCTTCACTGAAAAAAGAGGGTTTACAGACCTTGAAGACTATGGAGAGTCAAAAATTAAACCATGTTAAGGACTGCATGATTAAAGTAAAGAACATTTAATTTTAAGTCACAACACACAAAAAAATAAAAATAAAAAATAAATCACAATTAAAAAAAACAACACTTATTTAGTCCCATGCTCTCTTTTATCATGTTTTATACGTTTTCTGAATGTTTTTATGTATATCCTGAATGTCACAAACTTTTACCCCCTCCCGACACCTGAACTTTACCAACCTATACTGTGGCATTTAAAAATCAGCACGAGTGCAGATGACAAAAAGAGAGCAGCCACTTTGGTCAAAATTGGTAGAAACAAAAGTCCATTGTTTGGAAACGCAGACGTAGATCAAAAACAAATTATATGAAAGATTTTCTTTGTGAGGGTGTTATTTGATAATATTGTGCTACATGCTGATATTGTGATTAATCTCTTTCACAATACTTCTGGTATTTATTGCAATAATGATATCTATGACAATAACTTGTATAGATCCAATGAGAAAAAAGTCCTGTATCTTTAGAGAAAGGTATTTTTCCTCCTTTTTTATGCAAGCACACACACATAATGTAACATCTGTGTCATTGATACAGGTGGACACTAGAGGGTGGCCTTGCAAAATAAACTCTACATCTGTATTCCAGAAGAAATCGACTAACCCTTCTGAGGAATAAGATTAATGCAATACTCATCAATACTGCCTTCATTGCTATATAGAATATTATATCATGGACTTCATCCTCATTCTGGAACATGAAATCATCCTTCATAACAAAAAAGAAATGAGTTCAAATGCTCTACTGATAAGTGCATTTAGAATTACAGTATATCAGATTTAACTGACACATACACCGGCAAAACAATGGCTGTAGTTTGTTTATTCATTGGTTTTATCATTATGACGATAAGACTAAATAACCACATATCTTTTTACAACTTTTTCACAGTAAAAAAAATACCAATTTGGTGAAATTATTTTCTCCTTTTTAAATTTTTTTTAATGTTTTGCTCATAAAAATGGCTGACAATGTAATTTTGCCACTGTTCATTTATTAATGTTTTTCAAAATGCAAAAGGCACTTCATTTTTTTAAATTGGTGATTTATGTATGTTCATTTTTATTAAAAACAAGTTGTTGCAACCAATATTTCCAGACCTTTGACCTGAGATTTGAAGCTTTGGCACTGACAACCCTTTTAGATGTACACTCACTGGCCACTTTATTATTTACACCTTACTAGTACCGGGTTGGACCCAACTTTTGCCTTAATCCTTCGTGGCATAGATTCAAAAAGGTACTGGAAATATTCCTCAGAGACTTTGGTCCATATTGACATAATAGCATCACACAGTTTCTGCAGATTTGTCAGCTGCACATCCATGATGCAAATCTCCCATTCCACCACATCCCAAAGGTGCTCTATTGCAGTGGTTCTCAAACTGTGGTACGTGTACCACTAGTGGTACACAAGTTTCCTTCTAGTGGTACACGGAGGAAATCGCTGAATAATAAGTTAAAGAATGAAGAATGAATTTTAACCCTAGTAAGCAGATGTAATTTCTGATTTAAATATGTAAATCCAATTCATATATTCAAAGTTAATGTCTAAATTTTAAAGACATACAAATAAGTCATATATACATGCAACATATAGTTCAAAAAGAGTTTATATATGAATATGATGCCATATAACCAATATTTATGAGGTCAAAGGAACTTGACAAATAGGCTACTTTATGATAATACTTTTTTTGTTTTCCTTTTACTTTTTAAGCACAGTACAGTGTTAATGTACAAAGTATTTAGAATGTTTATAATAGCTGACAGCAATAAATATAATAAGAATAATAAGAATATTATGCCACGTTTTTGAACTTTTGAACAGTGCTGTAGCTTCTGTATTAGACCTACTGTATTTAATACTGGTCATTATGGTGGTACTTGGAGCGGCATTTTTTTTCTGAGGTGGTACTTGGTGAAAAGAAGTTTGAGAATCACTGCTCTATTGGATGGAGATCTGGTAACTGTGGAGGCCATTTGAATACAGTGAAGACAGGTGTGGTCTTCCACTGCAGTAGGCCATCCGCCTCAAGGTTTGACATGTTGTGAGTTCAGAGATGCTCTTCTGCATACCTCGGTTGTAACGAGTGGTCATTTGAGTTACTGTTGCCTTTCTATCAGGTCGAACCAATCTGGCCATTCTCCTCTGACATCAACAACATCAACAATTTTTTTTTTTCTCTGTACATTCTCTGTAAACTCTAGAGATGGTTGTGCATGAAAATCCCAGTAGATCAGCAGTTTCTGAAATACCCAGACCATACCACAACCATGCCACATTCAAAGTCACTTAAATCACCTTTCTTCACCATTCTAATGCTTGGTTTGAGCTGCAGCAGATTGTCTTGACCATGTCTACATGCCTAAATACACTCAGTTGCTGCCAAGTGATTGACTGATTAGAACTGTGCGTAAACGAACAGTTGGACAGGTGTACCTACTAAAGTGGCCAGTGAAAGTACATATGTAGAGATGAATTATTAGTTTTTCTAGTACTGATAAACATTCAATTTCCTGATCATACCTAGGTTTCTAAACACCTAATATGCAGCCCTGACCTGTAGATTTAAAATGCATTTGTTTGTTTGACAAATATTTGTTTTTCAAATATCAAAAACGTCATTATATTAAACGAGTGTTTATTATGAAATAAGTTGCACTTACCTTGGTAGTGGTAACTCGTACTCTGTTTGTTCAGCAGCCATGTACATTTCTCTCGATGATGTTTCCTCATCATCACTGTCACCTAGAGCACTATCTGAACTCTCATTCCTCCTTATATCCGTCAAAAGCCTTTGATGCAACTTCCTGTCCAACCCTCGCCCCCCACACCCCGTCCCAGTCAGACCCCCAGCCTGTCCCACATTCTCCACCTCTCTGGGGCTGCCAATGTGAAACTGCACCCTTTGCGGAAGAGGACTCTGATTGGCCAAAATGTGCTCTAATCCACTTCCAACAGAGTCAACGTGCTCTCCAAAACATTCCGCTCCCATTTCTGTACATTCAGGCGTGTCCGTGCTCGCTTCCAGACCGGTGGGTGTGATGGTTGAGTTTGTATCAGTCAAAAGCGTCTCTTCATTTTGCTCCATAAAAGTGCCTGGAATTGGCTTTATTGGGTCTGGTTGAGGGGGAAATGTTTTTTCGCTGATCCTCTCATAGGCTGAGTTAGGGTCAATGGTTGGAGAGGTGCAGGGATTGGCTGGATTGTCCTTCTGTCCTTGTGGTTGCACATGTTCCTGCAGGTCCGAGCAGCGAATGAAGTAGGAGAGAATATACAAGACCCTCTGTACCAGCTCCCTTCTGCGGCCCACGACCACCGTTCGACACACTCTCACCGGAGAGCCCAAAGCACCGTACAGGTCACCTAAACAAGACAACAAACAGCAGCATACAAGAATGAGACTGGTTAACACAAACTGGTTAACACTTTGAATTTGTCTTTTTTAATTTGAACTGTATTGTATTTAAAATTGAAAAGGGGATCTATTCTGTCCATTTTCTACAAGTTTCAGCTCAAAATACCCCACAAATAATGCTTTAAAACTCTTTGAAACGGCTCCTTTTAGGCTTTGATCCTAATTGTGCCATTTTGGTTACTGTCGCTTTAAATTCAAATGAGATTGTGCTCCCAACTCCCTTTTTAAAAAAGGTGGAGCTACAAATCCCCATAGCTGTGTCCCAAATGGCACTATAGACTATGCACTTTTGCACTTACACACTCAACAGCATAGTGTATGTATGTAGTTTTGTCCCAAATGGAGCATTAATGGCTTATTTTACTGAGGGGAAGTTCAAAGCATTTCCCAGATGATGTTTGACAGTTGTCAAATTAATTAAATAAATGACCAAAACACCAAATAATGCCTGGCATGAGTATAACCACATTCACCATCGGGAGGCGCTATAATCACTCTTATAGGAGAATTTTGCTTTCAAAATCCAACATGTTACCCAACATGTGAGCACCATAGCTCTGCCTCTTCTGCTATGTGAGCAAAGCTGTGGTGGTTGAGTGTGTGAAGTGTCCATCATTACACACTTCATTTTACCGGTGGAATGAGTGCATCATCCGGGTAATTAAAGTACACTTATTATTTTTAGATAATTTGGGACTTGATTTGGGACACACCTTGTGTCAGCATTGTGCCAAATTCAAAAACAACAGTAACTGCTAATAAGATTGTCACTAGTGGGCGGGGCAAAAGACATGAGACGGGGCATGTACAAAGGGAGAATGTCAAAGTGTTTCTGCAGACAGTTTTTTTGAAGTGTGACCAACAATGATCAACAATTAAATGCATACATTTTTACTATTGGAGGCTGGTTATTTTCTTAGATTTTAATCATTTTGTAAATTATACATAAAAAGCATTGGACTTTTAAAGATAATCTAGTAACACTTGCTCAATATAAAACACTTTTTGAGAATTTATTTTTAATATACATTAAACAAACATCCACTATTAAGGCAAGTTCATCACATTGTGTTTGAAAAGTTTCATTGTCTCTTCCATTTTAATGCAGAAAAACTCCCACGTTTTCTGACGAAATGAAAATGTCAAATGTCCTGTAATTGCAAGAAATGTTATACATTTTAATAGCATATAATTAGCATAACATAATTTGTATGATTTAGGTCTGGATTTATTTTTTTACTTGATGTAGCATAATCAAGAATGTACATATTGTTTACACAGAATTATACAGAAAACAATTAAAACCACAGACTTGTTTTAATAAATCTGTTTTATATTATTTTACTGAATATTTTCAACTCAAGTGCTGAATAATATGAACACAAACTTTACACCACTGCCAAAACAATCAAAATATTGACTTTGATTACCAAAGAATTCAAATAAACGTTTATATTTCATATGAAAGAATTGCCTGCTCAGTTTCGAGCTAAAATAACATTTGACTCCGTTCATCTTTTTTACTATAGTTTTTTTACAATGTAGATTGTGTCAGTGCACCTTAACATAAATTAAGTTGTAGTAAATTTGATTTAAAAAAACAGCAAAAACAGTAAAGTTTGTGACATTTTTTACAATTCTTTAAGGATTGCTTGAAGAATAGAAAGCTCAAAAAAAGTATTTATCTGAAATAAAAAAATGCTTATAATATTTATAATGCTTATAAATGTTTTAAAACATTATAAATGCATTTATAACCACTTTTGATCAATTGCATGCATAATTAGTGTACATTGAAGTATTTTTATGTCACTCCTGCTGCAAAAAACTCCATTCTATAACATTTGTTTGCTCCTTGAATATTATGGTCTGAATATATTTGTAAAAGTAAATATTAAAGTCTTATGTGTATTCTTACCTAACTGGGCCCACAGTGGGTTGTACGGGTGAGATTTAGCCAGCAGATCCACCGTCTGAGAAGTGGGTTTCTGGCAGGCAGGTTTGATTGGCGGCAGGTTGCTGGGCATGACGGTGGGCACCCAGGCTAAATGATGTGTAAGAACAGCAGTAAGGAGAGCTGACAGAAACCTAGAGGAGAATAATAAAAAAAGAAACAGTTCACAATGTCCAACCAGAACACAAGAAAATAAGGCAATCAAGAGGAAGTTACTCATGACTGACTGCCACACAGACACACCTGGACAACTGTGTTTCCTGACACGCTTAGGATCAGTGATGGTGATGGAAACAAATAACTCAATTTCCCTTTGATTACACAGTACTAATAAAAGAACAGGGTTAAAGATTTCAGGTAATATCTTTAGTTGAAAAGGTTAAAGACCACTGACTGGCTCTTGACTCCGTGCTCCATCAGCAAACTCATCTCCTTCAGGAAGCGCTGGCACAGTAGGTTTCGCTCCGCACTCTGGGAGATCATGGACAGCCAGACTGGTTCGCTGATGCGGGGAGCCATGTACAGGTTCCACACCGTCATCCTGAAGACACACACAGAGCCAGATGAGACTCTAATGTAAACCAGTGCTCTAATTATGATATATTTTTTACATTTATTTAGCATTTACACTTTTTCCAAAGGCAAATTTAAGCACTTTTAAAGGACTTTCCAAGGGCATTTCCAAACTGTCCAAAGTATAGCACTTTTCCCAATAATTATCGTTCCAAAACAGCTTTACAAAAGTGTACACATCATTACATTACAGTCAAAATCAGTTAAGGAGTTGTGTAAAGGGTTGGCAATATACAAATGTAGTTAACTTGCAGTAAAATGTCTTAGCAAAAGCAATAATATTTACATGTAATAATAAAACATGTACAATGAGGTGCATTTGCATATTAAGTAGGTTGGCCAATTACATATATTTTCGTCAACACATTATATCAGATGCTATTTGTTATAGTATTCTAAAGCAGTGGTTCTCAACTGGTTTGGCCATGGGACCCACATTTTTACATGGTCATCAAGCCGCGACCCAAATTTTTAGGAACTGTAATATAATTTTAGGAAATATAATTAATTTGTATTTATTTGTTAACATACACAAGTAGTGAAAGAAAATCAGCAAGACTTACAAATAAACAATATTTTATTGCTGACATTTAACAAAATGTATCAAATTATAGAATATTACAAAGTAAAAACAACAAACACCGTAAACAGTGGTTAGGGTAAGGAAAGGTTGTTACCATAAACAAAACTGAACTGTTAATAAAACATTAACACTGATCCTGTTGAACAGAACAAACCAGCAAATTGTAAAATAATTAAAACATCCATAACCATTTTTATCTCTAATATGACAGCAATTATAAACATGTTTCACTTAACAGTAATTTGGGAAGATAATGAGATAACTGAGGATGTGCTTTACTGATGTGATAAGAGTTTCAAAGTCAGGGGTGATGGTAGACAGTGCTACCCGAAGATTGTGCTCGAAGTACAACCTGTTTCTTTGCTTGGAGTCAAGCTGCACCAAGGAAGAGAAGCCACTTTCATACAAATACGTAGTTCTGAATGGGATGGGTTTGATCGCACTTCACTGAATTTCTTTTTCAGCATCTTATCACATGTAAGCTCTACGAGCTAACTCTCTATGTTGCTGGGCAACATGACACTTTCCACTTCGATTCCAAAGGGATCGGTTATTGAGCGCGCATTTCAAAATAAAAGTCCGGTATACGCAAAACAAGTTAAAAATGAAACTTTTGTTGGTTTTTTTGACCACACACTCCGCGATCCACTGAAAATGTTCCTGCGACCCACTTTTGGGTCACGACCAAGCAGTTGAGAAACACTGTTCTAAAGTATAGTAGTCTAAAGAAAACTGATGTCATGTTTGTCCCAGGATCAAGACTGAATTACTGTCATTTGCTCTCTTAAATGTCATTTAATTAAATCTTAAGTGTCATCTTTCATCTTAAATGTTAATTAATTTAATTGTGTATTGTTCATGTCTGAATCTCCAGGCATTTTGTTCTTCATTTTACGCAAAGAAAAAGAAAAATTAAATAGTTAGGTATTATTACCCATTTAATACGATCAATTATTATGAAAGCAACACAATTACATTTTGAAGCAGTTTTCTGAAATGTAAGCACTTTTCAAATCTTGAAAATTCTATATTAAAATCCAAAAAATTTCAAGGATATCCAGCAACATGAAGAATACAAAACAAATCTACAAGTGTAAGAAGTGTAATGATATCAGCTCGGCTTTTACCTGAACTCTCCAAGAGCTTCCATCACTCTGCACAGATACACCTGCACTCGCTGACTGGACTCTGCTATCCTTCTGCACACAATCATTGCCTGAAAAAAAAATCCACACAAGGTTTGAACTTTCAGGAAAACGTGTGGAATTTCTCTCTAATTTCATTTCATATTTAAAGAAGAAAATATTTAACACATTTTTAAACATAAGTTAAGTATTTTAAAACTAATTTCTTTTGTCCATGATGGCAGTACATAATATGTTACTAGTTGTTTTGCAATATACTATTCAGCTTATAGTGTAATTTAAATGCTTAACAAGATGAATTTGGTTAACTAAGTCAGCTAGGGTAATTAAGCAAGTCATTGAACGTGGTTTGTTCTTGTAGCCAATAGAAAAACAATAATTTCTTAATGAGGCTAATAATATTTACCTTACAAAATATATGAATAAATTTAAAGGCTGCTTTTATAACAGCCAAACCTATTGTTTCATTACAAAAAAAATTATAGAAAATGATGTGGAACATTTGTTGGCTTCATTAAACCTGGGGGAAAAAATTCACAATAGAATAAATCATAATAGTGATAAGTAAATAAATAAATAATAATAATAAGCTTCATGCCAAGGTATGTGTGAATCCTAGTAATTTGAAGGACAGTGTGATAAGAAAGCAATAATTATTACAAAAACATTATTAATTAGTCTTTTGAGGCTAGACAGTAATTCTTAAACAGAGTATTTTAATAAGTCAATTGTTTCTTGGAGTAATTATACATGACAAGATTTATTTGGTTCTTAATCTATTGTTACACTAAATAATTAGTGCTCATTTTTAGTAAACAATGGTATAAATTTCATTAATTTTTTTTTTTTAATGTAATCAGGAAAAATTCTATCGTATGTTAAAAACACACACACACACACACACACACACACACACACACACACACACACACACACACAATTACAGTTAATTTGACTGTTCTGATGCTTGCAAAATTCACTTGATTTTTTGAACCATATATAACATTTCAGTTTGATTTAAAAAATTTTAGTGAGTCAAAATCTTATTCAGAACATATTCGAAGCATTTCGATTTTAAAGCAATACTGCTGCATTACTGGCAAATTTAGTAATTCTTTAAAAAAAGGTCATTCTAAAAATGGTTTCCCAGTCTAACATCAGCCTAGTTACATGTTTTTTTTCAGCCTGTAGAATTCTGGCACATTTTGGTCTATACCTGCTTTTGCTAAACACTTTCAATAAATACATTTTAAATTCTGATTACGAATTCTGATGAAACAGGCAGCACGGTGGTGCAGTGGGTAGCATAATCGCCTCACAGCAAGAAGGTCGCTGGTTCGCATGTTCTCTCCGAGTTTGCATGGGTTTCCTCCGGGTGCTCCGGTTTCCCCCACAAGTCCAAAAACATGTGGTATAGGTGAATTGGGTAAGCTAAATTGTCCATAGTGTATGTGTGAATGAGTGTGTGAATGAGTGTGTATGGATGTTTCCCAGTGGTGGGTTGCAGCTGGAAGGGCATTCACTGTGTAAAACATATGCTGCATAAGTTAGTGGTTCCTTCTGCTGTGGCAACCCCAGATTAGTAAAGGGACTAAGCTGACAAGAAAATAAATGAATAAATGAATGAATTCTGATGAAACCCTATAACACTTTGTACAAGAAAGGTTGATATAATAGATCCCGGTCCTGCTCTTTCACACTCACCCTCTCGATGGCAGTCTTGAGTTTGTTCATGTGAGACTCGAAAAGAGGAAAGTGGGAGAAGAAAAACTCCTGAAAGTTGTGGTTTTCCTCTTCTCTCTCCGGCAGGCTGATGATGATGCTAATGGCAATCTTCTTCCTCCGGATCATGGCAGGGTTGGAGCTGCAGCTCTCGTCAGACAGGTTAAACATTTCTTCTGCATTCCTGATGAACGAACATACACAACTATATCTAATCTGGCTTCTCCATTTCTTACTGGTGTCTTGTGTTACACTGAACTTACCAGCGGGGCATGGGGCCGTGCTGTAAACTGGTGGCCTGGCTGCGGAGCCACCGGCGCTGGTAACTGCTGGCGCAGCCACTGCTAAAGGAAGAGCTAGGTGAAGGCTGCGGGGTGGCCAGCAAACTGCTCAGAGATGCTACACAATGGAGAGGTGGAATTCGATTAACATTTACATTATACCCTTCTTTTTATACCTTTTTTAAATAGCTGTAATATACTGTATAGGCTGGTGATACATTGAATAATATCAGTTAAGGTTACAGCTGAAACACTAAAATCAAATACTCTAATCAAAACTGATTTGTGTCTTAAAGGGACAGTTCACTCAAAAATGTACATTTACTCACTATTTACTCATTATTTACTCACCCTCAAATGCTTCCCAATCTTTAGGAGTTTCTTTCTTTTTCATTTTCACTCACTTTAGGAGTTTCTTTCTTTTTCATTTTTTCTTTTCATTCATTTTCTTTTCGGCTTAGTCCCTTTATTAATCCGGGGTCGCCACAGCGGAATGAACCGCCAACTTATCCAGCATTTGTTTTACGCAGCGGATGCCCTTCCAGCCACAACCCATCTCTGGGAAACACATCCATACATTCTCATTCACACACATACACTACGGACAATTTAGCTTACCCAATTCACCTGTACCGCATGTCTTTAGACTGTGGGGGAAACCGGAGCACCCGGAGGAAACCCACGCAACCACGGGGAGAACATGCAAACTCCACACAGAAATGCCAACTGGCCCAGCCGGGGATTGAACCAGCGACCTTCTTGCTGTGAGGCGAACGTGCTAACCACTAGGCCACCGTGGCGCCTAGTTTCTTTCTTTTGTTGAACAAAAAAGAAGATATTTTGAAGAAAGCTGAAAACCTGTAGCCATTGACTTCCATAGTAAGAAAAAAACAAATACCGTGGAAGCCAATGCGGTTACAGGTTTCCAGCGTTCTTCAAAATATCTTCTTTTGTGCTGAACAGAAAAAAAGAAAATCAAAGGTTTGAAACAAGTAGAGTAAGTAAATGATAACAGAATTTACACTTTTGATTGAGCTATCCTTATAAAGGCACAGGTGTCAATTCCAGTTCCTGGAGGGACAGTTTAGTTCCAATCTGCATCAATACACTTACCTGTAGGTTTCAAATAAGCCTGAAGGACTCGATTACTTTGATCAGGTGTGTTTAATTAAGGTTAGAACTAAACTGTGCAGAGCTGTGGCCTTCCAGGAGCTGGAATTGGCACCTGTGTTATAAGGTAAAATCAAATAAAACATCTACTTACTTGGATTGGTATGGAAAGATTAACTGATTGAAGATAACTGATAAATTACCAATATTTTTTATAGGATACAAATTTACAATCTGCATTCGTCCAGTACCAGCTAAACACTATTAATTAATAACAAAATAACTAACATAATCAGTTTATTGTCCAGAGATATTGCCCTACTGTATAGCTATCTGTCTGAATAGCAAGTGATATGTTCAGGCAGAAAGAACAATTATTTAGAAATATTTACTTACTGTCCATTTTGATCAGTCTTGTAATCTTTGCTGTTGTAATTTCTATTAAAAAGCTCGCGTGCTTCTGATCACATAACTCCAATTCTCTTTCAACTGCAGTGGCTCCCTATTCAGTATCGTATAAAATACTAAATCCTCCTCTTAACATACAAAGCACTTCATAACTTGGCACCTCACTATCTCTCTGATCTTCTTCATTTGTACACTACTTTGCGCTCACTGAGATCATCTTCTGCTGAATTGTTATGTTCCAAACTTTAAGATGTAGTCATTTGGTGGCAGGGGTTTTAGTTGTACAGCACCAAAGTTATGAAATTCCCTTCCTTTGCAGATTCGCCAGGTGGACTTATTTATAATTTTAAATCTCAGATAAAACTTTTTTGTTTAGGAAAGCTTTTAATGATTTGCTAGCTTAACATTATGTCGATTGTTATTTTTACTGCTTGTATTTTTATGATGTGCTTGCGATATGCTGTAAGGTGTCCTTGAGTGCTTTGAAAGGCGCCTATAAATTAAAGGTATTATTATTATTATTATTATATTTCCCAAAGATGGGTTTCAGCTGGAAGGGCATCTGCTGCGTAAAACATTTGCTGGATGAGTTGGTGGTTCAATCCACTGTGGCGACCCCAGATTAATAAACGGACTAAGCCAAAAAGAAAATGAATGAATTAATTATTATCATAATTATTATCATTAAAAAAAAAAAAAAAACATTAGACTGACCTTAAACTCAAATAGTAATGTTTTTTCAGTGGGACCATTTACTTGCATTTTTAACATCTACCTTAAAGATACATTTCACCCAGAAATTCTGTCATTATTTAACATTTTTAAATGACTTTACATATCTTCTGACTTTGCCCTTTATTAAAGTGTTCATACCTGAGCGAGCAATGCCACTGTCTCCGTCCTCACTGTGTCCTCTGCTTGGCATGTCCACTGGATTGCTGTGGGCTGGAAAGAGAGAGTCATTAATCCATAACATTCAGGAAGAATGGGAAAAATAGCATCCGTACTGCTACACAAGGTGCCTGATTTGCTGGAGGTTTGGAGTTCCTGAGCCCATTTTTAAAAAATCATGCAGGTTAGAATCACGCACACACACACACACACACACACACACACACAAAGCAAAATGTGTAAAAGCATCTGAAAGCGTGTAATTAACCAGCGAATCCTGCAGTTCATCCACAAAATTACCCCGTTTACTCTTGGAATTAACATCAATGAACTCAACTGAAAAAGCGATAGTTCACCCAAATATGATAATTTACTCAACCTCAAGTGTTTTTTTTTTTACTTTTTTGTGTTTTTATTTTCTGTTGAACACAAAAGAAGTTATTTTGAAGTATGTTAGAAACCACTGACGTCCATAGTAGGAAAAACAAATACCATGGAAGTCAATGGATTGCAGCATTTTTCAAAACATCTTCTTTTGTGTTCAACAAAAAAAGTAACTCAAACTAGAATTTTCAGCTCTGAGTGATCTATCCCTTTAACACAGATGTAAATGATCTACAATTCAATTTGCGATCCAATCTCTCAAACTCAATGGTAGTTGCATTCTATTATCGTGTGTAAATTGCATTCTGCCTTGACTGTTGTGATAACATCACTCAAGAACATTAACACCAGCAGTGAGACAGGGTCAGAGATAAAGGAAGTGCATTAGGTCAGAGGACTAAAAATCAATCAAGGGCTAATCAGTCAGAGAGAGCACACAGTAGAAAATGAAACATAGCTAAATGATGAGTGCATGTGATATAAACACATGCTCACGCTGCTTCAGCATTCCACACAAACCTGCAAAGAAAGATGCGCTCCGAGCCAGGCAGAGCAATGGAGCGCTAGGTACATGACGTACTCCTGGAAAGAGGAGTAGTTCATGGCCATGTTAAGGAAGAGAACACTTGGATGAAATTCAGAGAAAGATTTAGAAATTCTAGTCAAACCTAGTGAGCTGCCATCCAATCTGAAATGTGCACATACAATTTTTCAGGCTGTTAATTGTGTATCTGTTTTTGACACAGCTGTTCAAAATTAATTCATCAAACAATCATGTTTAGCAGTGAATTGTGTGGAAAAACTACATTATAGTTGATGCTTTCCAGAAATCCAAACAATCAGAAAATTGCAGATAGCAAAGCACTACATAAAACTTCAGCTCTCCCCCTTCTAAAATAACCATGTTGTAGACTTTGATGTTAGCATGTTGTTAAGCTAGCTACTCAATTGCCCTGAGGAGAAAACCATGACATTTTACTCCTTCCACATGTAGTTTGATGTTAGCATGTTGTCAAGCTAACTACTCAATCCCCCTGTATAGAAAACCATGATATACTTCTCCCACATGTAGTTTGATCTTAGCATGTTGTCAAGCTAACTACTCTACGAAGAAAACCATGATATTTTATTCCTTCTAAACAGAGTTTGATATTAGCATGTTGGAAAAAAACCGTGGTAAAACTCTTACTAGCTCCACACAACAGTTTGATTGTAGAAAATAGCTAAGCTAACTGCTTAATGCTCTAAGCATAAAAAATACACATCACAATCAAACATTGAGTTAAATTGACATTCTTAATTTGAACTTTTTCCTATCAATGCTTTTCTGAATTGAATGAAATTTAAGTGGGATCAACATTTCTTCTTATCGGCCATCTTGGATTTTTTAATTGAGCTTTGGTCAGTGTATACTTGATGTAGTGTCTTCCTGTAAATGGTACATTGAATTCTGCCTTAAAACAGAATAATTCCCTGCTGAAAAAAACAGCTTAAACCAGTCTAGGCTGGTTGGCTGGTTTTAGCTGGTTGACACTGTTTCAATTTTTTTTATAATGCATGTGAAGCTGCTTTGACACAATCTACATTGTAAAAGCGCTATACAAATAAAGATGAATTGAATTGAATTGGATTGAACCAGCCGGGGTTTTGGCCATTTCCAAGCTGATTTCCAGCCATTTTCAGCCTGGTCTTAGCTGGCCAGGCTGGAAAATTACAAAAATGGTTTAAGCTGGAAATAGCTGGTTTTGGCTGGGCTCCCAGCCTGGTCAAGCTGATTTTAGCTGGTCATTTCGCAGCCTGACCAGCTAGGACCAGGCTGGAAATGGCTGGAAACGGCCAAAACCCTTCTAAAACCAGGCTGGTCAACCAGCTAAAACCAGCCAACCAGCCTAGGCTGGTTAAAGCTGGTTTTTTTAGTAGGGTTAAGATACCTATCATTTTGTCTTTGTGATAACATGAACATGAACCGAAAAAGTATGTGTTAAATTGCTGTGTACATTAGTACTTGGTAGCTCACTAGGTCTTGGAAGAAAGTGTGCAAAAAATGACTAAGAAGGACGAAATGTTTGTAAATATCTTACCTATGCTGCTGCTGGTGTGACTAGGAAAAGTTTGGCTCATCGACTCAAAACTGTCTTGAAGCCTTTAGTAACAAAAATAAAGAAAAGAGTGGCAATTCTTCCCCTATACAGCCAGATCAAAATAAAATAAGTTGCAGGTAACAGGAATATGAGACATACGTGTTTGTACTTCCAGAGGTGCTGCTGCTTCCAAACCGGGTGGAAAAAACCTTACTGACCATAAGCTGCGGTGGAGACCTGTCACACAACACAGTGTTTTTACATACAGGTTCAGGAAGCCCTAATTCCTGGAAAATATATCACGTTTATTGTAAATGCTCACCGAATGTGGTGAATTTTTAAAGTTGATCCTTTGTAGCTCATGGAAACTGAGCCAAACATCATCTCCCCAAGCATGTTCACGTCTGAAGCCGGTCTGGTATACTGAACATACAGTACATACATACAGTATACACAAGTCAAGTGTAGTTGGAAAATAATATTTAAAATATGTTTGAATACTATGATCTGAAAGATTCTTACAATAACTTTCCAAGACACAAGCTAAACTTCTGAGCATAAATTCACAAACCTGATATGTAGGAGGTTTGTCTTTTTCATTTGCTTGGCTGCCGATATGGCAAGCTCCGCTGCGGTTAGGGGGATTTTTGGTTTCATCAGCCGTCTGTAAGAAACAATCGGTCACTCACATGATACATCACACTGTGTATCTTAATCTTTTTGGTCATTACAGATACAAGGGGATTTCTGCAAAGAAATGGCTTCTATATTTTTTATATTAATGATTAATGGGTTTTTACACAAATGCACAGATCGATTGATCAACAGAGACAGTAGATGTTTTCACACGGTTTCATAAAATCCAGACAAGTTCTTTTAAACCTTCTATTTATAAAATGTTATCAAAATGATTTCTGAAGTATCATGTAAAGATGAAGACTGGAGTACTGATACTGAATATTCAGCTTTGCCATCACGTCCATTAATAACTTTTTAAAAATATTAAGATGGAAAACAGCTCATTTAAACTGTAATAATATCACAATATTGCAGTTTTTAACTGTATTATTATTATTGATCCAATACATGTTTTGTTGAGTATGAGAGAAAGGCCCTTTTCAAATTATTTTTTAAATTTCCAAACCTGGTTGTGCCATGGTTGTGCCACATGCTATTTTTTATCCCTCTCTACACACAAGTTAAAAACGCTACAGCTAAAAAAAAGATAAGAGTTCACAGAAAGTATGTGAACCAGTTGTGCAATGACGCTGAATCACTATAACAAATATTTCACTGAATAAATAATTATACGTTTTCTTATCTAACCTGCATGTCAAAACCTTACTTAAAAATATTTCTAAACTATTACAAACATAAGCAATGATATGAAAGTGTCTGCCACCTAAATATTCTTCAATAAGTGATACGATTCGATACAAACACTCACTCTCTCTCTCTCTTTTCTGTCTCTCTGTCTCTTTGTGACAAAAGCTGAAGAGCTGAATAAACAGACCAATCATGTGACAACTTACTGACAATAAATCACACTCTGTTCAGAGAGAGCCAGAGACATGTCTAGATGAATGGTATAGTTGGGTCGATTTAAAAATAAATCTTCGATTTATGCAATCGGTTATTATATGCAAACAGTAGAAGAATTTAGTGATGCAACAGTGGAAATACAGTATGCATAATGCAAATAGTTTACACAACTAAACACTTAATATATTTTTTTAAGTAGACTTTTCCCTGAGATCTACCTAAGGTTTTTGTTTTTGATCATTTTTCTGTGTGTGTCACATTAGAACTTTTTATTTCATCAAAAACCCCTTTGAGAACTTCAGATGAGATTGCCACCATTTTAAAACTACAGCATGTTTTGGTGAGACTGATGTGATTAGAGATATGCCAAGCTCTAAGAAAATTAATTATATCTTACAAGATGTTATTATAAGTTATAAGAGGATATGAGCACTTTAATACTAAGAATCTTGTAATTATGATAATTACGATATAATAATTATAGACGATACAAAGATTATACATTTTTTAATATACGTTTTAGTTACACATCCTTCTTGTACAGAAGAGGCTTGTCGTACATGTTTGAATGAGGATCTTTTTAACATAATTGTCATCTGTACGCCAAAACATTTTTATGCTAAAATGTACACTTCAAAAAAAGTATCAATATCGAATTCTACATAAATCAAAAGTCAGTAAGCATTAATACCGATCCAAGATAGAACCCACACACTCACTCTCATGAGTGCTAAATGCTTTGACCCAGTTAGCTGAGCAGTCACACCTGTCATGAGATCCAAGCAAGCTGGATTACAGAGCATGTGACTCCTCCCAAAACAGTGCTCACAGACACCCCCCCACACACACACCATTTAGGAACTTACCGGCTCAGATGCGTCCAGTTTATGTATTGCTTTAGAGTCAAACAGAACCTGTCGTCCTCTTCTCTCGCAGTCCTGATACACTATCAGCCTGATCTGAGCTAGATCAAACTCAGCAGATGCCCAACTAAAGAGAAAGAGAGAAAGAGAAACAGGTGAACTTGGTGTGATCAAGGCATTCCAAAACCGAATACAATACTTACATACTCAACCATGAAAAAAAAAATAACTTTCACTTTTGAATTTTGCTTTCAAATCTTCAACAAATACAAAACTGGAAAACTGGAAATAATCAACTGACGATATATCTCTTGAAATATCATTATTTATGCATCCTCATCGTGTTTCAGCAAATTATCAGTAATTTTAAAAAGTTTTACAATTAAAATTCAAAATTTTAATGAATGTTTTTTTGCAAAAACAACAACATTCTTAAAAAAAAAAGGTTATTCAGTTGCACTAATGGTTCCATTAAAACCTATCATTCACAGAAACTTTATAGAACATTTTTAATGGATAAAAGGTTCTTTAGATCATTACAGTGTTTTTTATTATTATTAGAAAATAGTGTTGTTGTAAGAACTGTTCCATCAAAGCATATTTGGGGAACCAAAAACAGTTAGCCATATGGAATCGATGTGGTTACATATTAAAGTAACACATTTCAAAGTAACTTCTCGATTTAAATTAGCTTTAAAATGTAATTTGTTCCGCTGACGCAAAAGTGATTTTAGCATCCATCACTCCCGTCTTCAGTGTCACACGATTCCTCAGAAATCATTCTAATATGCTGAACTGCTACACACACACACACAAAAATCATTTAATATTATTAAGATTTGAACGGTTTATTTAAAATACATTTTAACAGAATACTTCTTGCTTGTGGGATAAAAGCACTATTCTGAAATCAGAACTATTCTGAACTCTTACTAACCTCAGTCAGTTTTACAATACTGCACATTTAGTTATTTTCCTTGCACAAAGCTATCATATTGCTTCAGATGACTTGGTGCTATTTTTGATATTTTTTAAGCTTGACTGTTTCTGTTTATCAAACACCGACCCTGAATGAAAATAAAGATGCATGAAAACCCTTCAAAATTCCCCCCTTCGCTTGTAGATGAACTGCATCAAAACTATAATTGCATCAAAACTTTCAGTGAAGTAATAAGCATTTAATTGGATCAAAAGCACGCCGCGCACACACTCCCTACCTGCTTTCCATCCTGGTGTGTGACAAGTGATCAGACACTCATTTCCAGCCTCCAAGCTCTATCCAAAATAGGCATGAATAACAACCCACAAGATGCCTGAAAGTGGCCAAGAGAGCAGCGGAAGGCACGGAAAGTGGACCATTCACACGCTTGCATATTTCTTGTATTAAACATCCAAATATCATCACAGTCTAACAAAGTAAAACACGCGCGCGCCGTCTCCATCTCCGCTTG
>CAIGQQ010013888.1:2123515-2150086 GCA_903798035.1 Danio albolineatus
ACCCTTGCCTAGTGTATTGATGTGTTAATCACCTCTGGAGGGGGAGCATCTGGCAGAGATTTCATCAAGGTTAAAACCAAATTCAACAAATACCAGTGAAATATTATAATGACCTTAAGACCACTTTACCAATCACACAGAGACATTTAAAATGATACCAAACATGAATCTAAAACTACAAGATGCACCAAGTTAAAACCTTGAACAGTTTATGTGAGATGTAAATGGTCTACTCTGATGGAGCAAAGACATACAGTCAGGAAGAGAGCTCAGGATGATTTGAATAGAACAGATGAACAGCTGGTCTTCTTATCTTCTTATATTAGCCTGTTCATTGTTTTAATGCTTGACCATTCTCGTGGTCTTGTCTTGTGGAATTCCATAACAATTTTCAGGGTTTATTATCATGGAGAGACATAGCCAATTCTTACAATATATATATATATATACATATATATATATATATATATATATTCATTTATTCATTCATTAATTTTCCTTCAGCTTAGTTCCTTATTTTTTAGGAGTCACCACATGAATGAACCGCCAACTATTCCAGCATATGTTTTACACAAAGGATGCCCTTCCGGCTGCAACCCAGTTCTGGGAAACACCCATACACTCTCACATTTACACACACACTCATACACTAGGTCAATTTTGTTTACCCAAATCACTTATACTGCATGTCTTTGGACTGTGGGGGAAAACCAAAGGACACCCAACATGGGGAGAACATGCAAACTCCACACAGAAAAGCAAACTGGCCCAGCTGGGACTCAAACCAGCAACCATGCCACATATTACATATACATAATAAATATATATAATGCACATACATATTTTAAAGGGGTGGTCCACTACGATATCATATTTTAAACTTTAGTTCATGTGTAATGTAGCTGTGGGAACAACATCTCTGAATGTAAGGGAAACATTGGCGTTTACAGAGTTAGCCTTGCAAAGCCTATACAACGAATTAATTTGGGGACTACAAAAAAATCAACCGGGTTAATGAGATGACAAACACTTCAGGTTTTGCGCATTCACAGCGTGCATACACCCTGCACAGCAACGGGGCGTGGTCAAAGGCGCTGTAATGTTATAGAAGAGAAGGCCAAAATGCTGTCCAAACACTGCTTTTTCCACAGAGCTTCTTCTGTTTCTGTATTTGGGCTTCCAAAGGACATGACACAAAGAGAGAAGTGCTTACAGTTTCATTTTAATTATGTTCAACAGAATTGTAAAAAATATATAGCAAGCATTTGACAAAGGAGAACTTCCAGAATCACTCCCAGTTCAGTGCTGGATTTGGCTAAAAACTCCTCCAACGGACGAAGCTGTGGATTGTGAGCCACAATCTTAAAATATTTGTTTTTGTTTAAATTGATCAATTACATGCACTGTTTCTAGCATTAACGTTATGTTGTAGTGAGGATGTAAACAAGAATGTAAATAATGGGAAATGCTGTTTGGCTCTGCAATTAGGCTACAAATTCATATTTATCAGTCAAACCGCTGTAAACACCCACAATCTTCACCAGCGCGGCTGTGTCTCTTAATGCGGAGGCGTTCTGTGCATTCTACATCTCAAATAGCAAACTCGCAAAAGATATGTGAACGTTTCATATTACTTACACATGCTTATCCTGAATATATGTGACAGACACTTGTCAGATTTTATTTTAGAAAGCAGGTGTGAGGTTCAGCTGTGTGCTCTTTATTTTCTGACTCGTTGAGGTACTGTTTACACAGCACAAAAGCGTGTACTTGTAGGAGCATGACGTGGTGACGTGGAACCAATCCGTGAATCACAGCACATTATGTTAGTTGACCAATCAGAGCCTCTTCAGGGCGGGCCATTTGGAGGAACTAGGAAATATGACAGTCATTGTCATGTTAGCTGAGTAGCTGTATATTATCAAAGTAAGATATATGAAAAAATACTGTGATTTTCTACAAGTGAAGCATGAGCACACATTGCTTTGCATCTTATAAACACAACCAAGCCTTAAAAATACACTGTGGACCACCCCTTTAAACATATCCAAACAAACTTTGGATACGATTAATCTTTGCCCAGCTCTAATATAAATGTAAGCTATGCTTTCCATATCAGGCTTATAGAGAACAACAAGTCAGATAATATAATAGTAACCGCAACCATCAAAATGCTTTATCTTCCAACAGACTGAAGAATATAATAATATAATAACATAACAGTGTTTGTTTAGCTGCTAGTTTTTGAGCTGTTCTCTCTCTGCAGCGACACTATATTGTTTTGAATTATTGATGAGAAAGCTGACAGAGACCAACATCTGATCGCCTCATAAATATTTCATACACCCGCAGTGGATCTTTTAGGAAGCGTGCAGGTGCAAATGCATTCTTTCAGATGAAATGATAGTATTACGAGTAACGTATAATGACTGACAGCGCCAAATGATAACTGCACTATAGTGAACCCACACGTTTACATTAGGTAGTTGTGATTTCATTCTGTGTTCAAACCTATAAAAACAGTCGCCGCATTTTTAGAGATGCTGAAATGTTTAGGAGTTTCCACCCAGAATGCACTGCTCAAACATGTATAATTTTTTCTTACATCTTCACTTATGGAGAAAAATGAACAACAAAATCTTTTATGCTCACCAAGGCTGCATTTATCTAATGACAAATATAGTAACAGCATCATTACTATATAATTTGACTGTTTATCAATCCAAATCAAATTTACCTTCCATTCTTGCCTCTCCTGATAAATAAAGCCCTGTAGTAGCATCATTTGTATTTCGTTTTTTCCGCATTTTTTCCTTGTATACAAAAAATCTTTAGTTTTTTTGTTCTTCTGCTTTTTTATTTGACTCTGTTTCGATAAAATAAATTTGATTAATTAAAAAGCATGTATTAACTGAGATCCTAAAATGTATTAAATGTATAAACAATTTATTAAGAGTTTTACTCAAATGAACACTATAAGTCCTCAGTTTCTGTTTTATGTCTAGTAAAACATGGAAAATTGTATTATTATTATTATTATTACTCATTCATTCATTCATTCATTCATTCATTCATTCATTCATTCATTCATTCATTTTCCTTTGGCTAAGTCTCTATTTCAGAGATCGCCAAAGCGGAATGAACCGCCAACTATTCCAGCTTATGTTTTACACAACGGATGCCCTTCCAGCTGCAACCCAGTTTTGGGAAACACCCATATTATTATTAATATTACACTCACATTTTTTGTTAAACCAAATATTTTTACAGATTAATGCAGAGATGCTTGAATTTCTTTGTAAAGATAAAGATTGTTAATATTTTTAAAAAAATCTTTATAAGGGTTAATATTAACAAACACTAATGAAATAAAATAGTTGAATATTTAATAAATAAAGTTAAGAATGTCATTATACAGCTAATTACATTTTTATGATCAGATTCTACAATTATGTCCTTATTTTCCACACTGCAGAAAGTATCGGGTGCTTCTTTTTTTAATATATCTTTCTCTGCTTGAAATTTATGAGAAGCCATAAATTGTATCCCAAAGACAAAAACCTCTCATCAAGCCCACGTTCATTTCACAGTTCTGTATTCCTCTTCTATGCATTGATTCAAACATTTCCAAAACCATTTTTGAAAAGCAACCTTAAATAATGCTGATCCTCACATGAAACCCAACTAAAAACAACTCCTGAGCAAATAAAATGACAAATGACCTCCTGATGCTTTACACAGGCTTTACAATTAGATTGACTTGTGTAATGCATTTAATGGCTTCACTTTCTATATAAAAGCCTTCCAACCTCAAAGCTTCTTCTCTGAAAAAAACTCCTACCTCACTGGAAATATTGTGCTCATTCATCTAGTCTTGAATTTCTATACTCTGACAACACATGTAAAATGACCCCCGAATTGATATTTTCACATAATCAATGCTGTTTCCTCACACAGGATCACTCTTCTTCTGACTTTCTGAAGCCACAGATCTGTTCAACTCAAAATAATGCCTACAAATGCTTTTTAATACAAATTTGCCTTTACCTCAGTAAAGGTTTTGACAAAGAGACATTAAAGGGACATTCATTCATTAATCCAGGGTTGCCACAACGAAATGAACCACCAACTTATCCAGCATGTGTTTTACACAGCAGATGCCCTTCCAGCTGCAACCCATCACTGGGAAACATCCATAGAGCTTACAAAGTTCACCTATTGTGCATGTCTTTGGAGTTGTGGGGGAAACCGGAGCACCCGGAGGAAACCCACGCCAACACAGGGAGAACATGCAAACTCCACACAGAAACACCAACTGACCCAGCCGAGGCTCGACCTTCTTGCTGTGAGGCGATTGTGCTACCCACTGCACCACCGTGAGGCCCCCATTAAAGGCCCCCCATTAAATTAAACCTTTATGAGAAAGAAGAAAATTTTGGAGATATTTTGAAAAATGTTGAAAACAAGTAACCATTGACTTCCATAGTATTAGCTTTTTCTACTATGTAAGTCAATAGTTACAGGATTCCAGCTTTTTTCTGTCTTCCTTTGTGCTCAGCAGAAGAAAGAAATTCAGAAAGGTCACAAATGTAGTTTTTTGGGGTAGGGGAGTGCAGGGTGAACTAACCCTTTAATTGAAGTTTTATCAGGTTTCTGAAATGGCCTTAATGTCCAGCTGTGGAAGTTATACTTTATAATTTCATTTTAAAGTACTGCACTGATGCTTTGAAAAACCTGAAACTACAAACAAACCGACTTCTTGCCTTTATATTTCCTTATATCTCTTATTTGAATAACATAATAAAGAATTCAGGTCATTATAAACGCTGAGCAGAAAAATCTACTAGAACGTTCTTGTAGAAGTCTTGAGTCTGGCCAATATAGAAAGCTGTAATAGGGTTATATATTTTTAGCCTTGACCCTTAAAGTTATGGTCAAAGATCAAGTCGGTGTCCTAGCATTCAGGTTCAAAGGTCATTACTACTGTTTGTCTCTCTAGCCAGTTCTCATAACAGGAAAAGCATGTGTTTTATCATTGTTTAAACCAAACTACTGCATCAACAAACCATCCATTTGATCGCGAATAAGACGCAATCAAACACAGATGACACTTCATGGAAAGGAAAAAATGGTTTCTCACAAGTGTTTTACTCTTCATTTTTTATTATAATGTTGTGTGACACTACTGGTCATACATTTGGAGTCAAAAGTTTATTTAAGAAATTACTAATTTTATGAAACATTCATTTGATCAAAAGTGACATAAATGGACATCTTTAGGGCAACAAACACTTCATTTCAAGTGTCATACACTAAATTTTACTACAAACGTTGCTGAAAACCTATTTGTAATGAATTTTGCATGACAAAAAAAGTCTGTAAAAAAGCTGTATTATTTATAATAGAAATCTTTAGTTATGTTAGAAATGCCTTTACTGTTATTTCAGACTAATGTTTCCTTGCTGAGAAAAGCCGTTCATTACTTTTACAAATATTTTTTGATCCTTAACTTTAAAAAGATGAAATCCCATCAAGTTAAATTAGTATTTATTTTATTTTTATACATAGAAAAATGTCAAATGTAAGTTGTTTTATTTGTATAACAGATGTGGAATTAAAGTGAATATATTATTTATCAAAATTCCATCGTCCTGACAAAAGATTTAAAATGACAATTTCATTTGTATTTTAGGACTGTCAAATGACTGATTCGCTGAATGTCATTATGAGGAGCGTCTTCTGTAAAGCATGGTTAAAATGTATGAGTTTTTTGTTGTTGCTGAGAAACAAATACTATTACACATGGCATATGCTAATTTTACCCAAATTTACATTAAAAGCCGTATTACACTTTTATTGTTTTGATGCTTAAACCTTTTTTCGTCTTAGACTTAAGTCAGATTTGTTTTACAAACTGCAAAGATAAAATGTGTATCACTATTTTACATTTTGGTTATATTAATCAACCACAAGCAGTACCTGAGAGCTAATTGAAAGCCTATGCAACTATCAATACTCAAATACAAAAATTATAAGATATTTTATTTCTACCGTTCTATTCCATAAATTCAAGTAATCATAAATCGAATACTATCAGAAGTATCCAAATTAAGATTCACTTACCCATGAATTCACCCATATATGTTCTATAAGCTCCCAAACTGCCATCCAGTTCTGCTTGCTCCAAATGGCTGTGCATGTCAGAGCTCAAACAAGCATGTTGACTTACTAGGTAGTCTGGATTAGCTCTATACTTCTCTATAATCTGTGAGTGGTCGGTCTACTTCTGGTTTTAGATGCACATGGGATTGGTGTTAGATCCTGCTCACATATTTTTGAGCTCTACCATCTGGAGTTTCTGCTAAACACAAATTACAACAGTCTGAATTCACAACTGCGCTTCAGAGCAGCTGCTATTTTATAGATAAATCTGTCAGTGTTGAATTTATGCACACTTATGTATGCAGGTGCTCAGACAATGGTGACCCTCCCTTCCAGATCTGTGTTTGTTTAAGAGACAATGCGCCTGCAGCCAATCACTGACTGAGATTAAAGCTCTGGCTGCAGTTCAACAGCTAACTATAGACACTGGTGCATTATGGGATAATGTGCTGATGGGATACACCTGGTCACAAACTACTGACTCGCACAGAATCAGAAATCAGCCCACAGAAAGCACAAAGCAGCACACAGATGATGTGTTTTGTTCATGACGAATTCAGGAATGGGAGACCTCGTTGAATGGAAGTTAATAAAGCAGATGCCTTAGAGTTCATGATAAAAAAAATCAACATAAAATAATTTTTCAACATCCCAAACAAAAAATAATCTTTAATTTTGTTTTATATATTACCAACAATACTCGTATTTACTGTCTGTATCCATAAATCACAGCATACACCAGTTGCTAGCAGACATTAATTAATCTGTTCATTCATTTTCCTTCACCTTAGTCCCTTTATTCATCAGGGGTCACCACAGTGGAGTGAACCACCAACTTATCCAGGATATGTTTTACACAGCAGATGCCCTTCCAGCCGTAAACCCTGCACTGGGAAACAACCATACACAATCATTCACACACATACACTATGGTCAATTTAGTTTTTTTAGTTCATCTATACTGCATGTCTTTGGATTGTGGGGGAAACCAGAGCACCCGGAGGAAACCCACGCGAACACGGGGAACATACAAACTCCACACAGAAATGGCAACTGGGACTTGAACCAGCGACCTTCTTGCTGTGAGGTGACAGTGCTAACCACTGAGCCACCGTGTCACCTGCTAGCAAACAAATGAGTAAAATTTATAGCGTGTAGAACACTGAAATAATTTACAGAATAAAGAAAGAAATGATCGAAAGACTGATCGAATGATTAAACACACAAGCTTAAAAATGAATGAACGAACGAACGAACGAACGAACGAACGAACGAATGAACGAACGAAAAAGCAATCCTTTTAACAATCAATCAAAAATTAATTGAACATAACTGATGGAAAGGATAAATAAACAGAATCGATTAAACAAACAATCAAACATAAGATCAATTGAATGATCAAACAATCAATAGAATTAACAGACAATACATTTATAGAAAAATCAAATGAACAGACCAACAAATTATTGATGGAAAAAAATTAATGACTGCAAGAATTAACAAACAATCAATAGAACAAATAAATGACTAGAACAAATAAACAGTGTAACGACCCACTGGAGATTAAACAGTCCATGCTTCCAAGATACTGATTTTCACAGTTTATTTTATTATGAACACCATGAAAACTAATGAAACGGAAACAACAAAACAGTTTTACACACACCAATCGAAGGAAATCATAACAAATAAAGCAATATGCAAAGAATAACTATTTTACCATGTTTTACCATAGATTAATCATTGAATCACTGTCTTGCCATACTGTTTGTGCCAACTCTCACAGGTTAAATTTATCAGTGAGTGTCATTTAACATCTAGACTCAGGATCAGACGTCACGCCGAGCACTACCCACTGACTTTTGGCTAAACATTTGATGCATATGGCAGACTTTTCTGAAAACTATTAGCAGATCTTCAGTCGTACACTGATTGGTTCAAGTATACAGGTTTTCCGGGAATCAAATGTGTGGCAATATTACTCAGCCTGAGTCTGAGCAGATAAAAAAGCTGTGATGTTTATATCGATGATGGTGCTTATTAGTAAACACATATCTTTCTGAGACATTTATGAATCAGTGATGTACTGACTGTGCACCCGCCTGTTAATGTGAGGATAACTTTATGACTGCTGAGCATTTATCAATTCGACAAACACGCAGGTATGCTTATATTCTGTTTTTTTCTGATGGCAGTAAAAACCTTCAAATATTCTGTCAAATATTTTGGTCATAAAGATTAGAGAAAGACATCGTTCAAAACAGTTGCCGTTTTTTTATTTGTGTATGCTCACAAACACAACAAAACCTTGCTTTAATAGAGCAAAAAAATGTTCACTGTCATCTCAGTCTGTGTGATCTTTATGTAGAAACGTATCACCAAAACAGTGATTAAATCACAGAACAAAGTCTACATAGATGTCCTACTGACTTCTTGTGTTTTGCTGACAGATCATTTAGCATATTGAGGCATCCTTGTTGTAAACTTTCAAAGACATTCATGAATGAACGGTGCCCAGTGCAATTGTGTGACAGGCTGTTATTCTGAGGACATTGCCATGCCCACAAACATGGTGCAGCACAAAACAAAATGTGATTGGTTGGTTAGTCAAACAACATAGACCTAGTTGTTGGTTCTTGACCATTCAAGGCGGACAAAATTCCCAGACCTTCAGCTGTCAATCAGGTCTGCATGACTACATGACATCAGTCTTAATTAAACACAATACAATAAAACAACAAACTAATGATTGATGGAAGAAGCAAACAATCAACAAACAAGCAACTCATAGAACGAACAACCAAATGATTGAGCAACCAATCAATAAAATGACTGAAAGAAGAAATAAACTAATCGACTGAGTGGCCAAACAAATATGAATAACTTATAATTATGAATAACAGACAGACAGACAGACAGACAGATAGATTGATTGATAGATACACACGGTAGATCTATATTTTTCTTCACAAGATTAGTCATATTCACAAAATAGTTTCTATATTTTCCCTTAACAACTACTTAATCATTTCTATTTTCTTCAACAAGATGTGTCAGAACAGCCATGTCCACTGACTCATACACTGTATAAGGCCGACAGTAAAAACACAAATTTAAATGTTAAATGCTAAATGTTTTAAAGCCATATTTGTGACACTCTACCTGTCAAAAGCTTCACTGTAAAAAATGCTGGGTTGAAGGAAGGAATTATGTTAACGTATTATTATTATTATCATTTTTATTTTTTTATTTTTTTTTTACAAATTTAAGTGGATTGAACATAAAACAATTAAGTTGTCCCAAAAAACTCAAGAACTGTGTTGGTTCAGCTCATTTTAAAGGACGTAGTTTAAACAAACATCGTTTTTTGAGTTCTGTAAGCCTTAAGATCTTTATTCATTTTACCTTTTTAAGGCATCAAGGCTATAAATTTTTGATAAATAATAGATTAAAATGCTCTGAAATGTTAATGTTAAAATGTTAAAAGAAGCTTCAGTCATGTCTGTTATAATAAAATGTCATTTATTTCTGTGATAAATATTCAGCAGCCTTTATTTCAGTCATTAATTCAGGAATTTTTATGGAAACAGTCAGACATTCTTTTATTGCAGGGTTTGCCGTCGAATAGAAAGTTCAAACAAATTAATTTATTAGAAATAGATATTTGGTGGCATTATAAATCAATTCTTTTATTGCAGGGTTCAGCATTGAAAAGAAAGTTCAAACAAAACAGGTTATTAGAAATATATATTTGGTGTCAATGTAAATAATTTAAGATCAATTCAATGCATCTTTACTGAATAAAAACACAAATTTAACATATCTGAATGATTTATGATAAATCATGTGACAGAATAATTTAACATTTACATTTTAAAAAGCATTTTAAAAGTACATTTATTTTCAGTTGAAAAATACTTCACAAATGACAAATCTTTAGATCAATAATGTCGTTTATCATTACAAGTGTCTCAAACTATCTGTCATCCAGTTTTAAAGAGCAAAGGTCAGGATGGTCAGACAGGGAAGCCCATTTAGTACTCACTATGGTGCCAAGTGAATGTGTTTCTGTGCATACTAAAGAGTGATCACAGCTGACAGCTCCAGCAGAGAGACCAGTGGATTACACAGCGGCTGGAGAGAAAACTGCTAAATCAAACACGTGAAATCCACATCACACTCTTGACTGCCGCAAAAACACCAACATCATATGACAGCTCTGTGAGTCTCCATATTGCTAAACTGGACCATGTTTAAGGACAAATTACAGCTGAAGTGTTTTGGCACTGATAAGCTCTTGATAGGAGAAGATATGAATTCTGAAATGCATTAGTACACTGCACTGCTACTTTCACCAACGATTAGGATTAGGGATTTGAACAAACACCTAGTATACGGCTTTAATGTTTAGCTTTGACTCTTAATGTAGTGTTTGTGCTACTGTCATGGATGATAAATGTTAACTCTGGTTTGTTGAGGAGAGGTGTGAAGTTTCGATTTAAATGTACAGTGAACTAGAAGTAGAAATGTACTAGCAAAAATATTTGATATTTGACATGATATTTGTGATGCTAAACAGTAATACAAACCACTTGACTTTTTTCCTCAAAGTGAACCGTTTTAAATTTAAAATGTGGCATAATTTACAGATTTACATGATTCGTGTCATTTCATGTAATTTTGAATATGATGACAGAACAAATGTTTTGCATATTGGGTATAAAAATAAGAAGGAATGTAATTGAAAATATTATTTACCAGTAGAGTTGGGTCTAGTCACGTTTTTAATTATAAAAACTTTCTGCTTATATAATCTTTATGCTTAGAAACAAAGGTGTCCCCCATTGTTGTGGACATAGTTATGGACTTGTATTAAGGACTTTTTTGCAATTAATTTAGTATAAGAAGATCAATATGCACGTTAAAAGAGCATCCATTCAATCTGTCTTTAATCAAATCACTGATTGGTCTTTGCTTTTTGCATCTATTCATTGACACCGACTCCACATCAGTCTTTATTCTTTAAATTTTTGTAAAATAATCTAAATAATTTAAAGAACGTATTTCAAGCTAGGCTTTGCATTATCAAGAATTGGAAATTGGAAATGCTTTTTATCCCTTTGTAGGGCACTCGTTGGAATACTTATTGGAGTGTTACTGGGGTTTTAACAAGACTTTTGAACTCTTATGACTTAAAATAAATATTGTAATGTGCAGTTACCATAAAGGGTTAAACTGTAGTTCAGTTTCTTAAACTGGAATTTAAAGAATGAGTCAAAAGTGTCATATTATTCAATCATTTTCTTTTTGGCTTAGTCCCTTTATTAATCTGGGGTTGCCATAGCATAATGAATTACCAACTTATCCAGCACATGTTTTATGCAGCGGATGCCCTTCCAGCTGCAACCCATCACTAGGAAAAAGTGTCAGATTGAATTGATATAACTTTTGTATGTGCTATTTTATAATGACAATATGAAAATGACTTTAATAATTTACCAGATTTTATGGAATGCTATGAGTTTCTTTGAATGATATTTGAGCATTATAATCCTTTAAACAAGATTCAAATTTCAATGTATCTTCTTGTGAGGCCTGGTCAGTTTAATTCAAATCCAAACTCTCAAACTGATTTCCTGAATTCAGAATGTAGCCAAATTTCAACCATGGTATTTTAATCAGATCATGCAGTCAGAAAAAAAATGTCTTAATATGTTTCAGGCATACAATTACAAAAAAAATATAATTTATCATTTTAAGTTAAGTGAAAAATCTAAATTGCTCATTGTTTTCTATTTTCTGTATATAAAAACATTCTGACAGGTTTTATAACAGGACAAGACCTACTTAAGTACATCAAAAAGACCACTGGGTGAACAAGATGTTTAGACAATACAAATTTTCACAAAAGTGAATTAATATAGAAAGTAAACCTAAAAATCAGTAGATAAGTGTCCTAAAGTGTCCTAATGTTTCAAATGACTTTTGTGGGAACACATTCTCAAAATATGATGATTGTAACTATAAGCCACATTGTAATTAAATATGATAGTTACTAACTTATATAAAAATAAGCAGGACATATTTTAAAGTACAGAAAATAAAAACACATTTGATGTTTAAAATCCCTTTTCTGCGGTTGACCAATGTCAACGATATCTCACAGCAGTTCGTCATTTTTAATTTAGTGGCTAATTCGTAAAAATTTGTACGTTCTTGTTCGTGCAATTTTGTGCTTGTCCCCGTATGACTGAATGTATACGAATTTGTAAAATTAGCCACTAAACTGACAAAACGTAAAATAATTATGTTTACTTGTGAGATCAGGCTGCCGATGTACAGTAAACACCTAAAAAACATCATCCAATTAATGATTATATTCTTCATAGGTGTAAATCCAAATGTGATAAACATATTATTTCACTGAAAAATATATATACAAAATGTGTATACTAGCATTAGTTACCAGAAAAAGGTGGTGATTTTAACCAGCACTTGTCTGTTTTTAACTAATATACACCAGGCAGTAAGCAAACATATTAACCAAAGAATATTCCTCACCATAAACCATCATAAAAAAAAAGGCACACAACTGAAAAAATGCTGAAGCAGCACGATGCAAAAGCACACATCTACTTTACAGTATATCAAAAAGAAATGTCAATGACCCTGAAGAGGCTGAAATATATGTACCAGTGTCTTTCACTTCTATTTATAGCAGCAATTTCTTTTCCAATACAGCACTGCCCAGCTCCTGCTCAAGGCTGTATATCAGTTTACATAAGAATGAGTCATTTTTATCCTCACTTCAGAAGCTTTCTAGCTTGCTTTGGCATTTAAATCAGACTTTTTTGCGACAACAACAACAACAAATCTGAAATATCATTATTATAAGAAAGTTAACACGCAACATACAGCTTGATCTAAAGAGTAACCCTAAAAAAAATCTCCACAAAAGCCATCTAAATACTCCAAACCATAATCAGCACAACTGTAATTGCATGAACACTCTGTGTTAAATGTGTTTGGGTTCTCCTGTACTTACCTCATTCTCTTTACTCTTGTCTCTTTTTTTCCGGTTGGAGCCATTAACAGTCTCCTTGGCAATGGGTACAACCGATATCTGATGCACAGGCATGCTAGCAGTGCCCAGAAACTGCTTACAGCCCAACAATTCACTCACATCATCCCGAGGGTCGGCATGAAAACAAATACGACCCTCCTATCAAATCGGGTTAAGCATCCTGGCAGAGATCTCACACTTCAGCTGCAACAGAGAGAAACATCCGGAAGATCTGCTTGTCACATCCCAGAAAAAAAGCTTAAGGCAACCTCTCTCTCTCTCTCACTCTCGCTCTCTCTCTTTCTACCTGTGCGATCTGTGACTGAGAGAGAGAGACAGACAGACAGAAAGAAAGAGCTCATTTAAATTCCACTCTACCTGAGAGCTGCAGCGAAGCCTCAGTTTCTGGAGTGTGTGCATCTGCTAACGTGACCTGTAAACATGTTGCTGAGAGGACTTAGAGGTTATTTTAGCTGCAAATCTCCTCCCTTCAGGAGCAGCGTGGGACGGAGCGGTCAGCTAATCAGCTTACAACCTCAGGGGCTGCACAACACAACCTCAGTTACTTCAAACTACACACATACAACCACCGCACAGGCACAAACACAAAGTCTGCTAAAAAAACAATTCACTTTTTTGAGGGGGAAATAGGCTGATTTTACAGGTCATAAACTGGTAAAGATTTGTTTTTATGATTTTTGAATCCATTCAGCCGATCTCTAGGTCTGGTGGGAGAAGTACTAGCTTAGCATAAATCACTGAATTGGATTAGACCATGAGCATCTCACTCAAAAAACAACAACACAACATAGGAAAGGTTTGACAGTTTTTCTATTTTAAGCTTGACTTTTCTGTGGTTAGGTCATCTAATATACAACAAATGTTGGGTTCCACACAAATCCTTCATGTTGTTCCAACACAAATTGATTATATTAACTTAAATTGTTTTGTTTGTTTGTTTTTTTAAATTAAATGAACTGAACATAAAACAAAGTTGGTGGATGATTCCGCTGTGGCGACCCCGGATTAATAAAGGGACTAAGCCGACAAGAAAATGAATGAATGAATGAATGAACATAAAACAATTAAGTTGTCTCAAAACAAACCTTAAGAGTTGTGTAGTTTCAACTCATTTGAAATAAGTAGTTTAAACAAGCAGCAAAAGTGATTATTTTTAGTGTAAAGATGATGGAAAATTAAGAAAAAAAGTGATTTTCTGAGCTAATATGGCTAGGAACTTTACTTTTATTCTAGCGTAATAAGCAAGAAACTTTGCTGCCACAACAACACTGCAGCAGGTGCAAAAAAAATTACACAGCACCTGAAAATCCCCTAGTCCCCAGCTAGGTGAAAGTGCTGTGTAATATCATTGTGTCTGTTACAGCCATGGTGCAGAAAAAAATGTCCTTGATACCTCAGAAGACAATATATTTCACCTGGAAAATGGCAACATTTCATTTTCCATTGGTCTTAGTACATGACAGAAGAGTTAAATTTGAGACTTTAACATGCTATTAGATGATTCTTGTGTTTTGTTTTTAAAAGCATGCCTATTCTGTTTACAAAATGTTGTATAAATTGTTGACATTTTGAAATAATGTAAAGCCATAGTTCCTAAGTTTCTGGAATTATGTAGTAGACAAAAATGAGAAGGAATGAAACCATATGGGTTAGGTTCTTCAAAGTCGTAACTATCATTTAGACCAGATTTTCTTTTCAGTCAAACCCTGTTAGATGTATAAGTGTCCCCTAAGGTTTTAAAGTAAAAATTTCAATAATGTAACAGCACATTTGCATGTTCCTCTGATGTTAGTTAACGGTCAACTGACAGTTTTTACATTTATTTGTTCATGTTCTATTAACCTTGGCGGCGCACAATAATAAACGTTTCAGTACATATTCCAGAATTAGCCAATGTAAATTTTCCATCTGTTGTCTTTGGAGAAGGGGTGTCATGGTGGTGCAGTGAGTAGCAGTGAGTAATGTTTTTTTTTTTTTTTTAATGCAGTGATACATAGTTCTTTAATAGTTATTAGAATAGACTTCCAGTTTTGTTCTGAATCTGTCACAAAGTGTTAAGGCAGTTCTAAGTTCAAAGGCCGTTCAGCCTGTACTAGCAGGGAATAACCAAAAAAGTCTCTAGTATCTAGACCTTAAAGGGGTGATCCACAGTGTATTTTTAAGATTTTCAAGATGCAATGTGTGTTCATACTTCACACGATATCACGGTATTTTTTTCATATATCTTACTTTCGTTATATACAGTTACTCAGCTAACAAAGAAATCGATTGTCGTATTTCATAGTTTTCCAAAAGGCCCGCCCTCAAGAGGCTCTGATTGGTCAGATAACACAATGTGCTGTGATTCGTGGATCGGCTCCACGTCACCACATCACACCTCTAAAAGCATGCGCTTTTGTGCTGTGTAAACAGCAGACAGAACATTTCTGAATCAGACTCTAAATTAAAATCTGGCAAGTGTCTTTCACATATATTTGGAATAAGCATGTGTGAGTAATATGAAACATTCACATTACTCATCTTTTGCGAGTTTGTTTTTTGAGATGTAGAACGTACGGAAAGCGGCAAGATTGTGGGTGTTTACAGCGGTTTGACTGATGAATTTGTAGCTATATTGTTAGCAATGCCAAACAGCATTTCCTGTTGTTTACATCCTTGTTTATGTCCTCACTACAACATACCGTTAACGCTAGAAACTGGGCACGTTGATCAATTTTAACAAATATAAATACTTACAGGTTGTGGCTCTCAATCCACAGCTTTGTCGGTTGGAGGAGTTTTTAGCCGAATCCAGCACTGAACTGGAGAGAGATTCTGGAAGCTGTCCTTTGTCAAATGCTAGCTATATTTTTTTATAATTCTCTGGAACATTCATTCATTCATTTTCTTTTCGGCTTAGTCCCTTAATTAATCTGGGGTCGCCACAGCGGAATCAACCGACAACTTATCCAGTATTCGTTGCAACCCATCTCTGGGAAACATCCATACACACCCATTCACACTCATACACTACGGACAATTTAGCCAACCCAATTCACCTATACCACATGTCTTTGGACTTGTGGGGATAACCAGAGCACCCAGAGGAAACCCACGCGACCACGGGGAGAACATGCAAACTCCACAAAGAAATGCCAACTGACCCAGCCGGGGCTCGAACCAGCGACCTTCTTGCTGTGAGGCGAACGTGCTACTCACTACGCCACTGTGCCCTCTCTGGAACTTAATTAAAATTAAATTGTGAGCACTTCTCACTTTGTGTCGAATTCTTTGAAAGCCTAAATACAAAAACAGAACACGCTCTGTGGAAATAGCAGTGTTTGAATGGTATTTTAGCTTTCTCTGCTGACACATTAAAGCGCCTATGGCCACACCCCTTTGCTGCACAGGGTGGTTACGCGTAGTGAATGCACATAACCAGAAGTCCTTGTGATCTTGTGGAAGGTTTCAAGCATCAAATTTTCCTTCTATCACAGACTGCATAATGTATAATGTTAAATTGACAGCTACATGCCTATATGACTCCATAGTCAAAACTATGATTATTTTAGTTTGGGAAAATGGGACTTCTTTTTCATTCACTGGACATAGGAACAGCTATTTCTCTTTTTTTTCTGTCTCAGTTTCTGTTAATTAAATGCAAGAAAACAGAAACATGTCAACATGCAAGCCTACCACTACTGTGACATACAGTATTGTTCTTTCTATCTATCTTTTTCATCAGAGCCTCAAGGTTGTTTGCCTTTGTCTGGTTTTAATTGGTCTGCTACATTGAAGGCATTTAATAGGCTCAAAACAAAACATGTCTCAGATAAAAAAAAATCTGCCAGACCTGGACAATGTAAGGTTAGATACAACATAAGCCATTAGGGTTTGTTTGGCTTTGTCTGAAATAAAAAGTGTAGCCTGTTGCTTTCAATTTGATTGCTTATTTGCAAGCTCCTCAATAAATCTGTGCCCATAGAATTCCAAAGATTTTTTATTTTATTTACGTGCTTACAATGAGGGAAATAAATATTGAACCATTTTTCCCAAAAAATATATTTTGCATAAAAATAATAATTCCTTAAATTTACATAGTGCTTTTCTAGACACTCAAAGCGCTTTACACAATGGGGAGGATCTCCTCTTTCACCACCACCACCTTCCATACACCTGGATGACACGACGACAGCCATATTGTGCCAGATCGCACACCACACAGCAGCTGATTGGTGGAGAGGAGACAGCGTAATTAAGCCATTTTTGATATGGGGATAGTTAGGAGGCCATGATAGACAGAGACCAATGGGCAGATTGGAGGTTAAACCCCTACTTTTTTAATAACATTTTTTAAATGACCATAGAGAGTCAGGACCTCGTTTTAACGTCTCATCCGAAAGACGGCACTCAATGAGCAGTATAGAGTCCCCTTCTCCATACTGCGGCGTTAGGACCTACACAGATCGCAGGTTGAGCGCCCACTGCTGGCCTCACTAACACCACTTCTAGCAGCAACTTAGCTTTCTCATGTGGTCTCCCATCCAGGTACTGACCAGACACAGCCCCGCTTAGCTTCAGTGGGTGACCATGTGAGAGTTGCAGAGAGCTAGCTATATTTCTAAAGGTGCCATTGACTTAAAATGTTCACTGGAGCCAAATAAATCCACATATGCAACAAAAACAAAATGAATTAGTTTTTAATGATGTGTAATAAAATGTGTAATAAAATGAAATGACACAGGGAAAAGGTGTTGAACACATAAAGGAAGAGAGTTGTAGAAAGGTAGTGAAAGTTCAGACAGCAGCTGAAATCAAGTTCTTCAGCAACCCTCCTTCGTTATTGTAAATTAATATTAGCTGCTTCAATTCAAAATCTACATTAGCAGGATGATGAAGATGAAACCAGGGTGGGTGTTTCAGCAAGACAATGATCCAAAACACAGCCAAGATAACTCTCAAATGCTTTCAGAGAAAGAAAATCAAGAATGGCCCAGCCAATTACCTGACTTGAATGTAGATTTGAGACGAGACCCATAGAACCATCAAGATTTTTACATTCTGTTGAAGTCTGTAAAAGAAATCACACCTGAGCAAGGCATGTGACTTCAATATGAAAGCCGTCTTTCAAAGTCAAAGTCAGCTTTATTGTCAATTCAACCACATGTTCAGGACATACAGAGAATCGGAACTTCGTTACTCTCAGACCCTAGGTATATATATATTATAATATATATAATATTACATATAATACATATAATATTAATACAAAAAGTAGAATTTCAGAAAAAAATTACAACAAATAAATACAATTATGCATATGTAATGCGCATGTATTGTGCAATGACATCTAAAAATATAAGTAAAAAATTGAAATTTGTAAACAATACAATTATACTTAAGGGCATATGGCAATGAGTGCAAACTAGAGTTGTGCAGATATAAAACCATATATAGAGCAAAAAATACAGTACAATGTAAAACAGTATAGTACAAAAGGCTTGTAAACATTTTAATTATAACAAAGTGAGTGTCATAATATATAGGGAGGTAGTGTGATGTGACTAACTAGCAGTCTAGTCTTACATAAAGCCTTTAAGCTGCCATCACCAAAAAAGCCTTTTATATAAAGTATTAAATACATTCATGTCATTCCATTGTTATTACAAATACATATTTCAGATTTTTTTACTTTAGTTTTATTTGTATATTTGTATTGTTTGGATTTTTACCACAATTTGGTTCAATTCCATGTCAACAGCTCCTTTAGAAATACTATTGCCAGGAAAAACCATGACATGTTCAATACGTTCCCTTCTGTGTGTAAATATTTGCACATTTCTGTTTATTAACTTTTATATTAATTTTAGTAATATTACTGAATAATGTGCAAAGGTTTATGCACAATAAATTTTTGTAAAGTATTTTCTGACTTTTAGTAGACTTGCTTTGTATAACATTGAATTTGCATTGTAAACCCAATGTTATTGTGTACAAAATTCTGCACAAAAATAGCATAATATCTGCAGATTCTGTCTGGCCCTGCTGATTGGTGGTCAAATACACCTGTACAGACTGATTGATGACATTCAACAATTTTTTTTAAATAACTACAAATATTTATTAAGACTTATTTTTCTTTTCTCTTTTCTTAGCACAAATGATAATATGCTTCTTTTGAATATACCACAACATCCCGAAAAAGCCAGTTTTATTCTAAGACTTTCTATCTTTTCTGGTTTTACATCAGGGGTGTTCAGTCTTTCTCCTGGGAAAGTGATCAAGGTCTTGAGGTTCAATGAAAAGTTGCAGGCAGTTGTGAGAGTAAGGACTGTTCACCCCTGTGTAAGATAATAGCCAATATGTGCTAATTATAACTCTGTAAAAGTCTAGGTAGGACAAGGACACATAATCAGTTCTCAGGCACCTGAAGGTGTTGAAACAAATGCATGCAGGTGCCTGTGAATAAAACAACAAAATCAAACACTAACATTGGGGTTAAAAAAATAAAATAAATTATCATTTTAAAAGATGAAAGTCAATGATAAATCACACACCTTGCAATTAATATATGGAGTGCATGTGGAATTAGCTCCCGCATGGACCTTAACATTCAAAAAAATGTTTGTACAAAAAGTAGGCACATTAGTAGTACAAATTGTAACCTTTTCCAGACTTTTACCAATGCAGCACTAATTATTTTGAGAATGTAAAACTGCAGAATGTCTGAAGAATGTTAGGGGTAGTCTTAAGGTAATGAGGCAGATTATGCAGTCTGTATCATATAAAAATAATTGTCTATGGGATGTCCTTAAAAGCAATGTTATACAAACATCCAATGTGTGTGTATAGATACTTAGATAATTTTAACATTTCTCCGGTTTTAATATTCATTCATTCATTTTCTTGTCGGCTTAGTCCCTTTATTAATCTGGAGTCGCCACAGCGGAATGAACCACCAACTTATCCATCATATGTTTTACGCAGCGGATGCCCTTCCAGCCACACCCCATCTCTGGGAAACATCCATACACACACATGCACTATGGACAATTTAGCCTACCCAATTCACCTATACCGCATGTCTTTGGACTTATGGGGGAAACCGGAGCACCCGGAGGAAACCCACGCAACCACGGGGAGAACATGCAAACTCCACACAGAAATGCCAACTGACCCAGTCGGGGCTCGAACCAGCGACCTTCTTGCTGTGAGGCGAACGTGCTACGTGCAGAAAAACAAATTGATGAAAACAGATTTTCATGTAAGGAACAATCATGCATGCCACATTATTACAATCTTGCGTCCTCCTAAGACAATCTGCAATGCCATGCAAACACATTTAGTATGTCCTAATGTGTATGTAGTCTAAACTCTGACATTCAAGCTTGGATTTGCATGATCATCATGAGCGATCAACATGCATTTGTGTCTGGTGTCCAGGCTAGAAGAGTGGTTAGTTAACCTCATGCAATATGAGCCTCTCATTGTGGCAACCCCCTCGTCATATTACAGTATCACCTGCAAACAAGCAGGAGCACAAGCACTAATAAAATAATGTACAGCGGCAACAACTTCAAAGTGGACGTCTGTACGCACAATAGTACATGTAAGTAAATGATTTTATACTAATTATGTGTGCTTCACATTCCTAGTTGTGTTGTTAAGATCCAAAATTTAAGGTGTGTATTATATCGGTATAGTTTGACAAGCTGAGATGATGTTAGTGATGTTATTTTGATAATGCGCCAGTGTTGCTATAGTGTTTCTGCCGCAGAGCTGCATGCTGAGGTATCAGTGATGGCCTGATTCTGCAGTGTGTTTGTGTTTGTTCGTTCAGCTGAAGCAGATGGCCTCACCCTTCACTGAGATGGAGTGCTACACTATTCTTTTCTCTCTGGTTTTGTTCAGTCTTGTTACACTTCATGGCCTAATACAAGAGAAATGCATGCATACTACAGGTATGAATGATACACATACACGTATAAACAATATCTATCTCATTAACCCCACCGCTACCTTAAAAGTACAACCTTTGTCATTCCATGCAATTTACCACAAATCAACTGAAAAATACCGTGGCTGAGAGTTTAAACGCATTATGAAACATTTGCAAATTGATAAATGCTTTCAAATTGAGAAAACATCTTTATCAATTTGACAACACGTGCACGCAAATTCTCACAGCACATGCAAATACAGAAACATGCTGCAAATAGCACAGTCCAATACAGAAATGTGTCAAAAGGTGAAAGCTATGTTTCCATTCACCTTTTTTATATGCATTTTGGAATATTGCATAAAAATCGCTTAACACTAGAACTACCGAGGTGGTCATTTTGTCCATTTTAGATTTGTGCAATTTAATAACTTTACTAAAATAAAACATAAATATCTTTAACCCTTTTCTTAGATAAGTGTATATTTCTTTCTAAAATTATCATTTTATGAAAACTGCAAAGCACAAAAGAGCCATGAGTATTTTGACAATAATTATCATAGCTAGGGCGTGACTTAAAGTTTTTTGATCACCAGCCACTGTATATAATTGCCACTCGCTATTTACACTAGCCACAATTTTGTTGGTGAGAAAATGTATTTTATATGCAAAATTACTAAAATTACTAAATACTAAAATTACCTGATTTAAATTATGTATCATGTCCACATGCCTTCTTGACTTTTTTTATTATTATTTTACATGACTTTTTAGGGCTCAACACTAAGGATTTACCTTTTTTTTATCTGGCCACAGCAAACAATTTTTTTCCTTGCCATACATTTTTAAAAATGTGTAAAAACAAGCTAAAAACAGCTGCACAAATACATTTTATTTAACCAAAATGTTCTTAAAAGAAACAATTGACATTTAAAAAAATATTTTCATTTATCTAAAACTATACACAGTAGTTTGTCCAGGCTAAAGGTCCCAGATCATCAGGTAACTATAGATACAAGTAGAGATATCTCCTATTAAAGCACTTGCACGCATCACGTCAGCTGTGCCCCGCATCAGAGGATCACCCGTGTCTCACTGTGTACCTGATCACCCTCTCATTCTGTATTCACCTGCTTTCTTTTGCTCGCGCGAACACTTATCAATCTGTTTCTCGGTTCTGAGAGCACATTTGCACGCATATTCACAAACAGTCTTTAACTAAAATTCGAATCTTTAGGGACGAGGCAGCTCTGGCACTTTAAAAATGATTTTCAACCAGCCAAAGTGGCTAGTGGGGGTGTTTGTCCAACCCGCCACAACTGAAATCTACCCACATGTTAATGACGTTAATGTCAAGCCCTAATCATATCAGTCAGAAAGACTGCATGCTTTTCAGTGTCTGCTACTTTCCTGAGACTTTAAATATGTGTGCCTCTGTTGCCTAGCAACTTCATACAGAATAACTATAGGCTGTATTATCAAAAGGACTGTATTTTTAGGGGGATGACTTTATTAAATATGACAACAGACATTCAAAGATTCATTTTAATATTTCAATAGAAGCTTTGAATGTATATATGACGTGACAAGACGTCTTATGTGAACAGTCAGAATGACTGCTATGGTAATTCCAGTAGTTCTAGAATTCAGGTAGGATTCTAGAATTGAGGTAATTCCAGTGCTAATGGAAATTACAAGATGCTTATTAAAAACTTCTGCACACACCTGAGTAGGATAAGCTTTTTCTCATAAGAAACATTTCACTTAAACTACGGTGGATTTACTGAACAAACTGCAGCATGCACATCAAAAAATGTGACCAAATAGGCATGTTGCGATGAGCATTAATGGACAAACCAGCGGACTGACTATTGTAAAAATCTGAAATGTTGCTTTGATCGTTTAAAATCCTTAAGTCAAAGTTTATCATCAAAGTTGTTAAAAATATTTATAATGTTTATATTATTACCTTCCAGAACTGTCTTGAGCATCTGCGCTCTGAAAGAGTGATCTCACTTCTACAACAGCCACTGTACGTTCATTGCATTTCATTTTATATTTCTGAGGGCCAAGTAGTTTTTTTACTTAAGAAAAAAGACCTACTGTGGTTTCTGCTAATGCAGCAAATTCCGTTTTTCTTTTTGATATTCGGCACAAGTTTATCAGGAAGTGATTTTGTTTTCTTTGAGTCGTTGCATGGAAACGCTGCTTAATTCACAAATGTTTTATGCAATATTACAGTTCTGCGCAAATCTAATTCGCCTCTTTGGATGGAAACATAGCTGCTATTTCAGTCTGTAACACTCAATAATTAGTGTGTTTCATTGTGTCATTGTTGTTTGTAAATCACTACACAATTTACTTTAGACAAGGGAGTTGATTCCAAAACTGATTCTGAATCTGATTTGCATTGTGATTGGCCATCATATAATAAAAGTGCTCATCATGACAGAGACTTTAGAATTTTTATTTTAGATGAACTTTTTAAGAGTGCTGCGGTGGCGTAGTGGTAATTTGCTTTAATATTTTATACTATAATACTTTAATCATTTGCTTTAAAATATAAGCTATTGAAATTGGCTATGGAAAATTAAGATTGCTGCATTACTAAATCAGTTTCTGGAAATTTCCTTAGTTCATAACGACAAAGTTGGTAACTTTAGCTGTGCTTTACAGTGATCATTTGTTTAGCTGATTCCCTAATAATCTCAGTAAACACTGAAGGAAATAAAGTAAGGAAATCAAACCCTGACACTGCCTGCTTCAGTAAGCTGGAGCCTAATTTACAAATAAACCAAATTCATACTAATACAAAAAAAAAAAGATTTAATCACAGTAAAAGTGTAATAATTGTTGGTGTCAATATGTGGTTAAGTGCTACCCACTGCACCAGCGTGTCGTCTGTTATTTTTTTTATTGCAAAATAATAAACAAGACGTATGTTATTTCAACATAGCCAAACAACACTCTCACTTAGTTCCATGAATATTTAAAGAACATTTAAAAAGTATTCTGAGCACAAATAACATACAATTAAATTGATTTCTTTTCTCTGATTGTTTCAAACTAATGAAATCAAATTATAGTAAGAATATATATTTTTAAGAGGATTTAAGAGGACATTTTCTCAACTTTTTTTTAATAATAAACAAAACCTTAATCTCAGAAGCAAATAATACTTACACCACATTATTGTAACTTTTACCCACAAGTATAGCAAATATTTGTCTTTACACTGAGTACAATAGCGCTGATCTAACCAAACAGGTTCAGCCCGTTTCAAATGTGACGTGGCAGTCTTGGTTTGCTTGATTGTTGAGTTTGTTGCATTCTTGCTTTGCTTATTTGCTCTGCGTCTTGTTTTAAAGACAATGAAGATATGACAGGAAGACTTGAGGAGCCACTGATCGTCTGAGTCCGGTTCATCTCAAACACCATGGTCAGTCCAGGATCAGTCCTGACCTGTATTCTGCTGCCTTTATTGCACTTAAAACTAGATCACCTGGACTGGATCCAGCTGCAAACTCAGGTAAACAATAAAGACAGCCTGTGTATGTCTGTACAGCTACCTTAAGTTTGAAAAGTGGGTTTTAAATGTTGACGTGGTTTATAGCCGGCAGTAAGGAAGTCGGAAGAAATGGACTTTGATTGCTTTGTGTTGGAAGCTTGTAAAAGTCTCTAACACACAAGTATGCATTTTATACACTGTGTGTGGTGTGAAAGGAATGAGCAACTCATTGGCTAAAACCCATTGAGAGCAAAACAAGGTATTTATGCATATTTCTCTCTTGCTACACAATGATAAAGCCCTATAAAAAGGGCTTCAGATGAGTTCATGCAGTATTCTTTTACAAGTCATTTCAGTGAATGATATAACAGATACTGAGCTACTGATATTTTTATTAGTCTATTTTTTGTTAACTTATTTTAACCCTTGTGTGCTGTTTGGGATGTTTTCATCCACTCTGGGGTGATTTTGAATCTTAATTTGGCAATAACTTTCTCTGTGTTTCAGCAAATGTAATTTTTCAAAACGTTTTGGTGACAAATTGTATTTTGACACATATTCTGGTCCAATGATTTGAAATTTTTCAAGATCTCAACGATACACTGGTCAAATTTACCACCCTTTCACTATGTTAGTGGCTGTTTTTGCCCAATTTACTTCATTATAGTGACATTTTTATAATTTGCTATTATACTCCATAGAACTCCATATAAAATCCAGAAACTTTTTGCACAGGCATATCTAAAGGGTTCATCCTGCGAACTGATGATCAACAGTAAAATTGACAAATTGTACCTCTTCCTAACAGGGAAAACCACCAACAATCAAGAATGCATCACTGCCATGGCTATGCAATCAGAAAGATTTATTATAATGAGAGTCAATGGGGCAAAATTATCCACCGACATAACGAAAGGGAAGTCAATTTGAACAAAACATAAGGGTTAAATTATTATGACTTTAAATATTTAAATACAGTTTTAGTTTTAGTTACAACTATTTTGGTACACTGGGTTAAAAAAAATATTTATTCTTCGTACTTCTGTGTATATGTCTGTTCAAACATGCACCCAAAACCCAGACTGGCTCTGCTTCAAATCGCATGTACAGAATCCGTTTGGGAAACAGCGTCTTTTAATAACTATGGAGTGCGTCAGCTAACAGTCACACCGCTTTATGACTGTTTTGAGGATTGCATAGGAGTGACGGCCCCTTGAATTGAAAAGGAAAGGGAATCCCGTCGTTTTTATATATTTATTTCAAAGGGTTTCATGCCTAAATAAACAGAACAGATTCACATTTAAGAGCAAGTGGGGCCCCTGGTGGTTCGGTGGTATGGGTGGCATATAGGGAGGATCAGCTCTTTAATGTTTATTGACACCCTTCAGAGAAAGACTGAAAATACGGGAGAAATACGGGAAAATACCTTTACGGGATGATAGCAGGATAGAACTGTAAAATACAGGAGAATCCCGGGAAAAACAGAAGGGTTGAGAGGTATGCACAGAACTGTCCTTCCCTGACAATATGTGCATGATAACTGCAGATGTGCTCAATCACGTTTTAATTTTAAGTACTTATTTAATTTCGATTAATCGCCTAGCCTCTTTCACACTGCTCTAAAGACATGAGGAATTTAGCACTGTGTTAAATCACGTTCTGTATTGTGTGTGTGTGTTGTGTGTGTGCAGGAGTGGAAGTGTGTGTGTTATGGATCATCTGTTTTCAGGTTTTGAGTTGGTCTTCATCTTTATTGCCTTCACTATCATGTGCTTATTTGGCCTGGCTGCCATCTACACATATAATACAGATCATCAAGGTATGCACGCTTTCTTTACTTACTCAAAAACAGATAATAATAATAATAATAATAATAATAATAATAATAATAATAATAAT
>CAIGQQ010013888.1:2157819-2171272 GCA_903798035.1 Danio albolineatus
ATAGATAGATAGATAGATAGATAGATAGATAGATAGATAGATAGATATCGTTAATTTAATATCATAGTTGCTCAGTGCCTTAAACAATTTTTATTGTGTGTTTGTTGTTGTGTGGGAGACTGTCTGTCTGTCTTCTGCTTGACACATCATGTGCTCTTGCTCCTGAAAGATGGACTCGACCTCTGCCTTCTGAGACAGGGGTGTTTTTAAGGTCACTATGTGTCTGCATCTGTGTGTGAATCTTGTGTTCAGTGTGTGTAAACATCACAATTCATGTGAAAATCATTCAGACATTCAACAGTCAACATATACAAACTTATTTAAGTCATTTGTTGCTATATGCCTTTAACTCCCTACTACAGATGAAGAAAATAAAATATCCAACTAAACTTTTAAAGGGATAGTTCACCAAAAATAAATATTTACTCACCATTTACTGATCCTCAAGTGGTTCCAAACCTTTATGAGTTACTTTCTTTTGTTGAACATACATGAAGATAGTTTAAATAATGATGTAAACCTGTAACCACTGAAAACAAAGGAAGTCAATGGCTACGGTTTTCAACATTTTTCAAAAAATCTTTCACGGGCTTGTGACAAGTGTTAGAACACACTCTCCCGGCCAGATGAAGAAGATCTAGCCCCGGACGCAAGATCCTGTCAAAAAATGTCTGTTTCTCTGGGCATCCAGAATATAAGCAAGCCAAACCTGTTAACCAGTAACACGCTGAATAACAGTCTCCTATCAATATAGGAGTTGAATGAGAAAGCTGGAGAGGAGCAGAAGCAGGAGACGAAGTAATGATGATAAAGAAAAGAGCATAATGTATTGAATAATCTGCGTACGGTTCAGTGCTCAGACTTCATCTGACCAGAATAAATCCAACAAGTGTTATTATACAACAGAAATCAGCAATGGAAAATTTCCGCGTCACAGTGCTGTCCAAAGACCATACAGACCTTGAAATGGAGACACTCTCTTATCTATTACTCTTAAAAACAAGTGTCGCTTGAATCCACACAGTCATAAGATTAGAACAATATGGAAAAATGAAATAATAATAAAGCAATAATTATAGGAAAATAATAAATAATAAAAAGATAATTATATAAATGGGCGCTACAGTGGTGTAGTGAGTAGCACGTTCACCTCACTGCAAGAAGGTCGCTGGTTCGAGTCCCGGCTGGGTCAGTTGGCATTTCTGTGTGGAGTTTGCATGTTCTCCCCGTGGTTGCGTGGGTTTCCTCCAGGTGCTCTAGTTTCCCCCACAAGTCCAAAGACATGTGGTATAGGTGAATTGGGTAGGTTAAATTGTCCGTAGTGTATGAGTGTGAAGGAGAGTGTATGGATGTTTCCCAGAGATGGGTTGCAGCTGGAAGGGCATCCGCTGCGTAAAACAAATGCTGGATAAGTTGGCGGATCATTCCGCTGTGTCGACCCCGGATTAATAAAGGGACTAAGCCGACAAGAAAATGAATGAATGAATTATATAAATGACTGAGAATCATATGATTAAATAAAATAATTAAATGAAGAATAAATAAATATAAACAAACGAAAACAAAACACAGCACAAATGAATGGTTACTTTCTTGAAGCAACACACACATAAGTTTACTACAGGATTCTCAGATCCTTAGTTAGATTCTTCACAAGTGAAGGGAGAGTAAATGATGACAGAGTTTTAATTTTTTTATAAACTCTCCCTTTAGGTGTTTATTTTGTTCCGTTTCATCAGTTTGTGTCTGTAAATTTCAATTACATTAAGTTTGCTTTCTAAATGAGTTTTTCTTCTACTGCACAGAGACATTTCAGTAGCACTTAAATCAAATGTAAGTTTTACTCATATCTATATTCTGATTTTGCCTGAAATCTAAAGTGTGGACTATTTTTCTGGCTGTCCACAGTTTTTTCTGAACTATTGAGTGATAAAAAATGTCAAATCCTTTCTACTAAAACCGAGACAAACATAATTTAAGAATTCAAATCCTGTGTTCAGAGTTTGTGCTCAATTTTATTTTACACATTAGCAAATATTTACCCAAATATGCCTCATATTTCATATGCCCTGTATCTGGAAAACTAATGTAGACATATCAGAAAACTTAAAATCCCAAAATGTTTGTACTTCTTCTCATAATCAATCAACCGTTGAAGCACAGCAATAAATCAGCTTTATATGAAAACATCTGCACTGATTTCTAAGGCATGCGAATGTCTGTGTGTCAGCGGGTGGAGTCAGTAACACTCGTCTCTTATCAGAGGGATTATTTGAGAAGGCAGGTTAATCCGAGTAATGACATCTAATCCCCAATAAAGCAAACGTTACGACATATTCAGACACAGAGGCAGTGGCAGACATACACAATCAGTGAGCAAACTGAGGCCGACATCTTCAGCGAGCCGGTGTTTTCATGCATGCGCTCTTGTCTATAGCTTTCAGTCTTCATGGATAGGAGACTCCGAATAAGAATACAGCTTCATTAGCATATTCAAACTGAGGGAATAAAGTGAAGGGGAGCAGGAGAAACACCGGAGAGAATTAAAACACACTACAACACTTCTGCAAACATTAGCCACCTTTTTCCACATGTACTGTAACTACTGCCTTTCAAATTATTGTGTGTTGTTAAAGCTTTTAAACTTCATACAATTAAGCTGACAAGTTACTTTAAGTTGCATTACAAGAAAACTTAGCTTCTCACACACACACACACACACACACAAACACACACACAAAAAAGACTTTTGCTGTTCAAGCTGCTTATTTAAAATGTGTTGAAAACACAATTCTTATACTTGTTTTGGGAAAACATAATTGGTTCGTGTTCAATCCACTTAAATTAGTAAAAACAATTAGGATAGCTTAACAGATTTGTGTTGGGACAACATGAAGGAACTTTGAGGAACCCAGCATTTTTTACAGTGTTGTATGACTTGAAAAATTAAGTTGAAAGATGGTCAATATTTTAAAAAGATAAATAAGAAAATCAATAAGTCCTTATTGATAAGACTTATTAATCTTCCTTCTATTGTTTTTTAGGAAATTTCATTCAAAAGAACTGAAACATCATTTTCTATGTAAATATTTTTGTGGTGACTCTCAAAAAATAAATAGTAATTGGTGTATCTTCATATAATTATGACACAGTTTCAAGTTTTAATGATAATTATTTCTACATAATTTAGGAAAATGTACGGTGGCTGAGAGCTTGCAATGTGCTGCAATTTAAGAAAACATGTGCACATGCGCTGCAAATCGTCACAACGTAAACACATTCAACTCAAAAAAACGTATAAAACATGCTGCATTTTATCACAACACATAGGAAATGTTTCAAGGAGACCCCAAACGTGACAGACCTGGCTATTTAGGTTATGGTTATTTAGGCTAATAAATACTACAGACACGGGAATCGGGATATTAAAATAAACAAACAAAAAACTCTTTTCAAAGATCTCCTACAACTTCACTGAGCAATAGTACTGGCAAAGCGATATTCGTTTTTTGGTCTCCTTGAAACATTTCCGCTGTGTTCCGTTCTGTTTGTGTTGTGAGAAAATGCATAATTTTTTTATCAAATGTTTGTGTTGTGATTAAATGCGTTTTTATAAAATGTATTTACGTTGTGACGATTTGCAGCTCGTGTGCTTTCAAACTGATGAAGATCTTTTCTCAATTTGCTGGTGTTTTTTGTAATTGCATGTTTTTTCTTTAATTGTAGCACATTAAAATCTCACGGCCACCATAAAAATGAAATGAGCAAAATTGATTTTGAACCTATGAGACTGAATCATTTTCATTAGAATTATATTGTGAACTTAAAAAGACAGTTCACTCAAAATTATAATTCTGTCATCAGTTTCTCATTTGTCACAAACTGTTTGGAAAAATGTTGGAAATTTTGTATTAACAGTGATTTCTTTTATGTCAGTGATTACCAGTTTCTAACACTACATCTTTTTTGTGTTCAACAGAAGAACGGAATTCAAAAATATATATATATATTGTTTTTATTTGTCACATACGCAGTGGCCAAGTTAATCTACATAGACTGATCTCAGAACTGGCATTAGCAAAGTGATTTTTTACAGAGTCAACCAACAATCCAGCGGAGTTCTATAATAAAAAAGGAACACTTCACTTTAAAAAAATAAATAAATAAATAAATCAGCTCATTTTACAACTCCACTTGAAACTATTATGCAGAATGCCATATCAGGCTAGAATATTTTGTGTCAGTCTTTCTTGTACACGATGTAATTATAGAAGAGTTAACCTTTAAATAAGAACATAATCAAAACTTGTTTTAATTATTTTCTGAGTGAGATGCTAATGGTCTAATCTTATTCAATGACCTATGCTAAGCTAAGCTAAAAGTGCTTCAGCAATACCTGGAACTGTTTAACTTTAAGGGTATTGTAAAATCAGCCTATTTTCAAAAATAAAAAAGTGTTCCTTTAAACGTTAACAAGGCTTTAAAAAATACGCCAACAAAAATCATTCATGACACCCCAACTAATTAATAACTAAATTATTATTTTTTTTAAAGAAATTAAGTGTAAATTGTCAAACATTTCTAAAAGTATGTTGTTTCATCTCATTTTAAACCAGTAATTGGAAAATACAGCAAAAGTATTACTTGTGTGAGAATATTCTTGTATAATTTATTAATATATTAAGTTGCATTTTGACATAGAATGGCAGAAAAGTAAAAAAAACATTGTTTGTATCCAGTTTTTAAAAACACATTCAGTTTTTAAAACACTTATCTTTTAAAACACTTACAGATTACCAGGAGCCATTCTCATAATTCACACAAAGAACCATGAGGTGTAAAAAAAAGGGTGGATAAAGCAAAACGCAGGAGTCAGTACTCCTGAACACTTGTTTTGGGACATAAATACTACTCCTATGGCTAAAGTTTGAGGCTGTTGGTCCTGGTCCATTAGCTGCATGCTGGGATCTAATCCTAATTGACATGAAAAAAGGCTGAGAGGATGTGTAGTCACACACACACACACACACTGTTTGCACAAATGGATGTTTAATAAGGATGGGCATCGTCTATGACAGCTGCAATATATCAGACCAAACACGCACTAAAAGTCCATGACAGGCCCAGTATATCAAAGAAGAATTGAGATTAATGGAGACACACATGAGAAAGGTCAAGGAGTGGACACACATATGGCTCACACACTCGGCTCGCACACATATGCACTTCATTATAGACACAAACACACACTTACACTCCAAGAGGTCAAGAAAAGCACACACACACTCGTTCTCTCCCTAAAAACTGCCCCCTGGACAAGCTTTTTTTGTCTTGTTGTAATATATATAATATTAAGATATTTTTGTGTATACCAGTCAAAAGTTTGGAGTGAGTTTTTTTTTTCATATGTTTTGTTTAAAGACAATTACTCTGTTCATTTAAACATCATTTATTAAATGTAAAATAATTGTTAAATTGTTAAATATTAATTACAATTTTAAATAACTGTAAATAATTGTTGATTTCTTATTGTATTTCAAATGAAATTATTAGTCCAGTTATTATTGCTTTTGTTACTTTTTTTGTTATTATTAATAATAACAGGATTAATAATAATAATAATAATAATAATAATAATTAGAGTGATTTCTGAAGGATCCTGTGACTCAAAACTGAAGTAATGAAGCAGAAAATTCATCTTTAAATCAGTGGAAAAAAATGGTAATTAAATTATAAACAACTTTTGAACAGGTTTTTTATAGTGCAATAATAATTCCCAATTAAATTGACACTTTGTACTGTATTTTTGATTAAATAAATGCAGCTTTGGTGAGCAGGAAAAGCTTATTTTAAAACATTTAAAATCCTTCTGACCCCAAACTTTTGACCAGTAGTATATAATTAGCTTATATTTTATACGTTGAATTTTTATTTTTATTTTACTTACTTTTTTCTCATTTTGCAAATTTCTAATTATATTGCAAAGACTGTTTCATACGTTATTTTATATTTTGGGTGTATTTTCTTATTTTCAGTTTTCATTATTTTATGCTGTAATATTTATATATATTTTTGCTGCAACATTTTTTTTAATTTCATAATTCATAAAAATGTCATTTTAGTTTACATTTTTATTTCAAAGAAATTCTGGAAGAAAAAACACTGAAATACATATTTAATTTATATTCATGTTTTTTTATTTCAGTTTTAGATTCATTCATCAAATTTATTTATTTATTTTATTTTAATTTTTTTTATTTATGTCAGTGCTTATGTTTAAACTTATCTCAGTTAGTTGCTAACGGAAATATTAATCCATTTTTATTGACTTTCGTTTTACTTCTTACAATAATTGTACTGCTTAGCAAATTTCACAAATGATTATAAAGAAATGGCAAGTAACTTTCAGTTTAATGATGAGTTTAAAGTTTATTTCCCTTTAAAAATATATAATAATCTTTACTTTATTGCCAACTTTAGAAAACTATATTTATATTTTATTTCAACATATATTTAAAAATATACATTTTTTGGTCATCTCCTTTTAGATTGTTACTATTATTTATTCATTTTATTTATTTATTTATTTGTTTGTTTGTTTGTTTGTTTATTTTTCTTTCTTTCTTTTTTTTATTTGTTTTTTTATTTTTTTTATTTTGCTAAATGTGAATACAAATGTGCTGCTGAATACATCTGGTCTGAGATTAGCCCTGGTCAAGAGGTGTGTGAATTATTGGCTGGCCTGGTCAGTGTCTATGTGTGTGTGTGTGTGTGTGAACGAGCCGTGAAGTGCTGATTATAGAGTAGCTGTTGGATCTATGAGCTCTCTCTTTACTAATGAGCTACTATTGTACTTCACTAACTAGAACAAAACCTCACAACAGGAGAGCCAGCCTGACACACACTTACACACTGCCTGACACAATGTTACAGCTAATGTCTGGCTTTTCCATCAAAAAGTATGGATTTACACTATCTAATACTCATCTCGCTTGACCTCTGAAAGTGTAAAATGCCAGTAAATCACTCAGTAAGCACGAAATGGAGAAAAACATGGTAGTGGCGGAGGTTTAGAATTATAATTCATCACTCAAAGATAAATACAGTTTACATTAGGGTTAAGCTAGGATTTAAAGTGAGCCGGTGTTAATTCATGTATCATTTTCACATAAACATTGCATTGAATGATGTCTATTTAGGCTCCCTTGAGCTCAAGTACAAGTTTAGCAAATCTAAAGTGCTGAAGAGCAAGTTTGTTTACTCCAAAACAGACTGAATAATAGAAGAGTCATTTTCTGATGGACAGAAGGAGGGAGTTTTAGCTCAGAATGGCTTTTCTTTGTGTGTGTGCTTTTGTTCAGTGATGTGATACTAAACTGGACAGGTACCCCAGTGTGTTATGGGTCCAGTATGGTAATGATATTAGATTTACTGATACCCCAGTGTGCGTATGTGTGTTGTAATGAGCCGGAGTCGTGAACGGCTCGACTGTGCAAGACAATGCATAAAACTAGTACAATGTGCAAATGGCACAGCAGCTCCATCAAACAAACAAATGACAGTAAATATCAGATCATTCGTAGGGGTATTATTGTGAATGAAGCAGGATTGTTATTGTTAATTACAATTAAACTATTAGAAACCTTTGTGATGATAGCATTACGCTGAAATGAAAACCAAAATTTTGCAATGGAATGTAAAGAAGTAGATTGAATGTATTTATTTGGAGTTTTAAAAAGGAATATATTTGTAGGCTGCTATACAAAATATATAATTCAAATGAAAACAACAAATGAAAATAACTTGCTGATGCACATAAATATATAAAAATATAACATAATTATATAATATATAAATATAAAAAATATAATAAATATAAGTATATAGAAATATAATTAAGCATATTGCAAAATCATGTAAATGAAATTAAAATTCAACTAAAATGTAAAGATAAAAAACTAACGCTGATTGATAATGTTAAATATAATATATAATGACAAAAAATATTGTTACAATAACTGTTGACTCATGAAAATAAGGATGCCAGGAAAAACCAAAAAGAGATTTTCACAATGATGCCACAGAAAAAAAAATTTGGTTCTTCAAAAAGTGTTTTAGTTAAACATTCTTCAGAGAACCATTTATATATAATCTAAAGAACTTTTCTACTGTAAACAACATTTTGTGGGTTTAAAAGTTCCATGGACAGTTCCTCATAAAACCAATGGCCATTAAAAACCTTATTTAGAAGTGTGTTGAAAAATACAAACATATTCTATAATTTATAATATTATTATTATTCATTCCATTCATTTTCCTTCGGCTTAGTACCTTTATTCATCAGACGTCACCACAGCGGAATGAACCGCCAATTTATCAAGAATATGTTTTACACAGAGCATACCCTTCCAGCTGCAATCCAGTACTGGGAAACATCCATACTCTCTCACAATCACACACAAAAACTACGGCCAATTAATTTTTTTCAGTTCACATAGTGCATGTCCTTGGACTGTGGGGGAAACCAGAGCATCCGGAGGAAACCCACACCAACACGGGAAGAACATGCAAACTCCACACAGAAATGCCAACTGACCCAGCCAAGACTCGAACCAGCAACCTTTTTGCTGTGAGGCAACAGTGCCAACCACTGAGCCACAGTGCCGCCCTATTTAATTATTAAACTTTAACAATACTTTTCACACATATACGTATATGGCTTAATGTATGTGTGTATGTACGTATAGGCTCATTTATATAGTTTCTTACTTATCAAATTTAGGATAATGCCGCAAAAAGTTTATTTGGCTATAAGATAGTCCAACTTATAACTGCTTGGCCAAAAAAAAGCCTCAAACTTTTGAGCCCCATTATGTCACTAAACAATTCTGCACACATGAAATATGATCTCCAAACAATTATTCTACATTCATTGTGTTTAAGGGTTTCTATTCGGCCATGTTACCTAATACATGTGGGTTCAATATGTCCAGTGTGTGTATGTGTGTGTGTGTGTGCGTGCGTGTGATGCCCTGTCCCCACCCAGTTTTAAGTCTTTCATACCCCTCCTCTTTCGTGCCCTCTCCTCCCCTTTCTCTTGTCTGTATAAAGAGGGGGTGAAGCTACTTTGTCTCAACTGAACATTCCCACTCATCAGGTCATCTGTCTATCTATCCATCCCTCAGAGGACACAGAAGGAAGAGAGAGTGAATATCGCCATCTCAAACTTTGGAAAAGTTAGAGAGTCTGAGAGCTGACTGCAACTGTGCGTCTGCTATATAACGCATTTTATTTGAGCTTTGAGAATACTTGCTGAGAGCGACAGACACGTAAAAGGATTTCTACAGTCCGTTACCTGAATATCCGACAGAATTTACCGTCTGAGGAACCGCGAACATCCTGTGAGGAGAGTTGAGTCTGCGCAGCGGACCAAACCTCACCCTGAGCATCACCATGAGATTCTTCCACCCGCTGTATCTGCTGCTGCTGCTGCTGCTGACAGTGCTGGTCCTCACCAGCGCAGATAAACACGGTCCTAAACATGGTAAGCTACTCCAAACCACCACATCTTAAGATAGATAAGTTTTAAGCTAGACAATGTGCCAACTCCGAACATTCAGAAAAACTTGACTTAAAATGTTCTGTTGGCTGATGTAGGCCAGCCTACCTGTAATTTATATATTTTTAAAAAAACTTAGGCTATATAAGAAAATTAGCTAAAATACAAAGTCACGTTGATTTAGAATATCAGTAATTCATATATCTATAAAGTAGCCTAAATCATACTTGATTCTTGGTACCGAATAAGAACCTTTTCTTTCTGCAACAATCTCTTACCATTTTTTCTCATTGTGACCTTAATGAAACTATCCAAAGAGAATTAAAAGTTATTATTGCTAAGTAATGAACATTTTATCGAGTAAATATTAAATTTGCGAATTGTGAGTTGCGCACTGCACGTGAAACAAAGATAGAGTGAGTCCGATTCACGAACAAATGACTCTTGTGAACGGGTTGTTTAAATGGTTTGAATCTCCTTGAGTGACTCTCGGAGTGCTCAGAGCGGTTACTGAATCAACATCCGATTCACTTTACTTTACTGCAAGTTATCAAGATATCGTCTAACGGTGAAGAAAGATTAATGTACTAAAGGTTTGTAAGCAAATGAGCAAATAGCTAATAACTTGCTGTTTACAGATAGCATATACTTATTTAATGATTTTTTTAAAATTACTTAGCCTAATGAATCTAAAGGGATGCATGCCCCTTACAAAACCCTATTTTCGTATTTTTGAGTAATATTTAGCTCTATTTTAAAAAATACAATTACAACAACAACAACAACAAAATGAGTTGGCTTAATTAAACCCAAGTGTGTGTTCTGCTTCGAGTCACTTTAAAAAAACGTCACCTCGTTAGTAAAGTAAAATCTAGTTGGCATATTTAGGTCTGCCCTCGTTAGTGGTCTGTTCCCAGTCATGGCTGATTTAGGGTCAGTGCTTTGAGTGCATTTTAAGTGGCGCTTGACGCTTCTGAAAAGCTCAGCATCTTAACAAACTCCAGAGACCAGCTCGGGTTTCACAAAGGACTTCACTTGACCCTTAACTTGGGAATAAGTTATTTTGCACATCTACATAGGCCTACTTAAAACGCGCATGTCAGCGCAAACTTGGAAATACACACTATGGTTACGCAGAAGATGGAGCCGTATTTGCGTTCTCCGTGGCATCTTGTGAGGATCTAAAAGCAGAGGTTTATTCGTATACTGTAACTGAATGTACTTTAGCCTACGTGCATAACCACGCTCTCGTCTCCCGCTGCTGTGGCGGCTATGCGCAATTAATCTGGTGCCCGTGGGCGATCAAGCACCGGCGTTCATTGTTAGTCATGATGTTGAGCACAATAGGCATAATGCATTAGCATAGGGTTACTGCGGTGAAAGAGTGAAAGAGAGGGAGGTACATGGAGTTCGCATAGCTTTAGTCAAAGGCAGATATAAAAGCGGCCGCTTCTCCTCCCGTGCGCACCGTGCCATTGTCCCCCGCGCCTCTGGGAGAGGATCTAATAGCTGCTTATGGAGGGAAGTGACATGCGCGTTATCACAAGAACCTCTGATTGTTATATTGCCCTCCAGATTGTTTGTTACCAACCGGGGAGGCCATTCATTTTGATTTTATTTCAGGTAACACCCCAATCAGGGGAGGGGTCCTTGTGGAATAGAAGGCAAATCTTCCCAACACCCCTACCTAAAATATAAAATAGTAGATTTTACAGCTGATTGTGTAAAGGAAAACTAAGAGTTGGATTGAAATATTCAGAGTTACTGAAGAGGAAATAGTATTGATATATTCTCACCTGAATGATGACACAATTTCGTAAGTAAAAACCATTTTTAATGTTAAAAAGAGGTTCTTCATTGGCATTGATGCTTCAGTGAAAAACCTTAACCACCCACATTCCTTTTAGATGAACTAAAAAAAGTTCCATATGTATAATATACAATCTTTCCCCAACATTTTAGTGTTTAAAGTCTAAAAACATGGACGCTTTTTATATTTACCTTATTCTGTAATGTTCTTGCTCTTATAGTGATAGTTCACCCAAAAATAAAGTCTCTGTCATCATTTACTCACCCTTCAAACTGTGTGATGGTACCCATTGACATCCAAATAAATATATATCTTTCCCTAATGTGGAAGTCAATGGTTTTATCAATTAACATTCTGCAAAATATTGTTTGAGTTCGACAGAAGAAAGAAACTTATAAAGGTTTAAAACCATATCAAGAAAAGATCAAGGAGAGTAAATGTTGAATAACTTTTATTTTGGGGTAAACTATCAGTTTAATGATAATATTCTCAATTGAAATTTGTTTTCAGTTTTATTTAAAATTACATTCCTTTTAATGGTATTCAAAGAATGGATGATAACGTCAAGGTGTTTTCCCTTATTTGTTTCTCCCCAGAGTAGTAAATAGATGTGACCTGACTGCACAGTCCAACAGTTCATAGCACTCACAAGTGTTTTGTTTTCATCTCTTTCCAGATTTCCTCAACTTGAGGCGGAAATATCGCAGACACAACTGTCCGAAGAAGCGCTGTCTACCTCTTCACTCCAGAGTACCTTTCCCTTGAGGTGAGAATCCAGCCTATTGGCTATTTATTCCCTTTTATTACTCTGAGGAATGAGCAAATATTGGAAAAGAGCTATTCACGGAGCACATCATTAGGAAATCCAAATTCTGACATTCCTTGTGAGTATTTGTAGACAAATAATCGTGAAATGCCTCAAATTGCTTTTGTGACTCCTCGACAACACAGAACCAGTCCTGCCTAACAAGTGCAGCCACTTCATTTAAGAATGGCGTTTACCACTCCATTGTGATCTGCGGGTTTGTGGTGTGGAGAAAAGACAGGCAGATTAATTAGCAAACCTCCTGTTGGATCTCCAGTGGCCTTAAGCCACAGCGGAAACAGACGGAGAGGCTTTGGGTAAATACCCTGTACTAAATGAGCTGGGAAATTATTGGATGTTTATAGCCGTGCGACTTTCTCTGGGAGCAGGAGTAAACACAAACACTCCACACCCACGCCCACACACTCACACAAAAGAGTGGAAACCTTCATATAGCCCATAGAGGAGAGACACGCAGACGGATGAGGAGAGCCCTGCCCCCGAAAAATACAACCCATTTTAACTATCTGCCACACACACACTGTAAAACTTGGGTGGGACGCAGAGCAATGCCAGTCCTCTGAAACACCTGGTGACCTCTTCAGTAGAGGAAGTACAGTTATGGAGAGGTTTAGTGGTGGAATTTAAAAGACAAACAGAATACTGGGATATCTTGTTGACTGACAAATCTGACTTATTAACTGAGCAACTTACTAAAAATGGCAACTTAAAGTACTTTTATTAGCATTGCATCTTTGCACAAGTTCTGACAATAAAAGTCAGAATTGCAAGATACAACTGAGAACATTCAAAATTATTAAACAAAATAATGCAAAATAATAAATTCACATTTAATAATAAATTAAATATCTAAGTGTGGACTAAAATAAACTATTTTAAAAAAGGAAATGATATTTGAAAGCATATGTATGGTCTCTAATGCTTAAAAGTATAAAATGTTATTAAATTAAATAATTATAAAAAAAAGAATAAGCCAAGCATCTGATGCTGGAAATAAAATATTTTAAAATATTTCATTATAGCTGCTAAAAGCATTAACCAAATATCTGATCAAAAAATTAGAAATTTTTATTTCTAAACATATTTAAAATTAAATATAATAAATATATATAAAAAAATATACTGAAAGTAGTTGAAATGACTGAAAAGAAAAAGTAAATGATCACATATAATATGGTATAAAAAGTGGCAAAAAAAGACATTAAAGTGTTTAATGGCACAGTGAACCTTTCAGTAATCAGTTCTATTTTTTTTATTG
>CAIGQQ010013888.1:2177278-2189834 GCA_903798035.1 Danio albolineatus
AATAATAATAATAATAATAATAATAATAATAATAATAATAATAATAATAATAATAATAAAAATAAAAATAAAAATAATAATAATAATAATTTGAGCCGATGCTCAAACCAGCCACCTTCTTGCTGTGAGGCGATTGTGCTACCCACTGCACCACTGAAAGTCCCATTTATATAATATAATATATATATTAGATATCTTATGATTGATTTGTTTCTATTAAAAGAGAGTAGGATGGATGCTTTTTCCACAATTACATTTAATTATAACAAAACCTAAAGTTAAACACTTTTTAGTAGAGTGCTACTACTTCTTCAAAATAATAATAATATTAAAAATCACAAAGGCTGTTTGGTCTTCTTCAGAGCTGCGACACTACTGTAAAGTCTCAGCTAAATGGCCTCTCAAAAACCCTTCTGGTGGATATATATTTTGGTCAGTTTCTGCTATGTGTTACCTGAATCCTGTCTCTGTGTGTGCATCGCTGGAGCAGCCGTAAGATCTCTCCTCTTCAGTCACGTCAGGATGTGGCTTCTTACTATTAAACTTCACCACATGCACTGAAACACACAAAACACAAGCAAACATGCAATAAACAACAAGAATGAGCTCTCGTCAAACTGCCTTCCTTCTAATAATGCTTCATGCAGAATCTGCAAATCTGAGAGCAGAAACTAGGATTTCTCCTTGTAAAATCACTTAAAAGTAGAACACTGAAATATTTATTTTGGCTTGGTAAAATCTGTCATGTATGTCTCTATAAAATTTACTGTCGACATTTTTAAATTGCTATATTAAACGTCAAGCATAACTAGAAAATGATATTCTAAAGATTTACACGATTACTTCATGTAATGAATTAATTGAGGGGAAAGAATTTAATATTAGTATAATTTTACTTGAAACAATTAAATCTCTTTGAATGAATTCAAATAAACCTAGTAATATTATGTCAATTTTAATCGAAAAGTCACTTAGCATAGCCAGAAATGCCCAAAAAAAGTCAACACATATTATTTATAACAAACTGATAAAACAAGTGAAAATATTACCGTTATTACTAACTTGTAACTAATAAGATTTACTTAATTTGATAGAAGAGAACTTAACTTTACTGGATTAATTTAAATAAATCTACATTCAAAACAAAAAAAATAATCAATTAACGTTGAGTTTATTTATTTAGGAGTGTTAGGATAAACATTGGGTCCATTTTACATATTACTGATATGTTAATTGAACTTGATATAAGATTAGTAAAATTTATATTAATTTAAAATTGTTAGAACTATTTGTTTTTCAGTGTAGTAAAGTATTTGCCATTGAAAAGGAGAGCTGTGGAACTGATCCAGACAGAAATGTTGATAGTTGTGGTTTGTGTCTGATGGTGCAAGAAATGCTTTAACGTGAGTGAGGTGTTTGAAGACACACGTTCGGTGAGTGCGTGTGTGAGAGCAGGAGCCGCTTTCAGAGCAGATATTCCTCTCCACAAGGTGTGCTGGTAGACGCGTGGCTAGTGTGTGTTTTGGGAGAGTGAGAATGCAAGGCAACTGTGTGAATTCACACGTCGCTTCCCTCCTCTCTCACACCTTTAATGTGTCTCTCAATCAGCAAACTTTCACTCCATACACCGCGACACAACAGCAAATTCAAACAGACTGAATCCGAAATGAAAGAGTTCAAAATATGTGTATAATACCAAATAAGTGGTAGAAACGATAGCAAATGGTTAATAAATCTACAATATATCTCAATTGTTTTTTTTATTTTATATTTTGCTATACTTTGTTGCTATACTTTGTTGTTCAGTTGAGTTTTGTTAATAGTTTGAATTTGTATTTTTATTGGTATAGGCCTTTAACATAAGACACTACCAATGAAAACTAGTCTTTGGGCTAAATTGGGTATATTTATGTTCTTGAGCAATGTTGATTAATGTACACAGTGCTTTGTTGTTAAATAAATGAATAAATAAAAAGATAACTGTTAGTTACGGCGCTGAATACTGAATTACCTTTGTTATTAAAGGGTTTGACATTTGCACTGTTATAAAACATTTACAGCATTACAAAAAGAAAAAAAATCTATTTCAATTAAAACCCAATTTATTTCAAATAATTGCCATCTTTTTCATGCTATAAATAACTGAAAAACAAGAAAATGCCATCACAGTAATAAAACACATTTTAAAATAATAGTCAAATAATAAAAAAATATATAAAATCAATCAATGCATAGAGATAAACGCAGACTTTGTGAGAAAGAAAAGTTGTTTTTTGTCTCACCTATCCTCCAATATCTGAATGATAGTAAACTATTAACACTTTAATAAATTCTTAATTGATTTAATGCAGGTCAAGCCATATTTCTGACAAACCCAGACAACTTTATTTCCATCTAACTGTACAAAACAAAAACAAAAAAATCAAGGACATACTTTATTTTATGGTGTCACAGTGTCATTTAACGATGAGTAAGGTTAATCAATTACTTGTCATTACTTGCATAGTACATGGTTAAAGTTAGAATGCAAGTTACACTCAAAAAATATGTTTGCTGTTTGCTTGTTTAAACTACTTTTCTTCACAAAAACAATTCTTGAGGGTTTTTGACAACTTGATTCAAGCTTAATTGTTTTATGTTCAATCAACTTGAAATTAGAAAAAAACATTAAAGGTAAATTAATTGAGTTGCGTTGGCATGACATAAAGAGATGGTGTGGAACTCAGCATTATTTAGAGTGTAGGTTTAAGATTGTGTTAAATGCATTTTTGTATTATTAATTGCAATCACTATAGCGAGTAAATAAAACCCATAACAAGAACGCCTTAAAATAAAGTGTTGCTAAAAACACAAATTAAATTGAATATATAAACTGAAACTACTGGTTAAACGAGTAGCACTGCTCCAAAATTAACTTTGACAAATCTAAAGTTTGCTTAAACAATGTGTAATTTAAGTAATATTTTCATCCTGTATGTTCAATTGGAGAGCAAAAATGGAAGTTGTAACTACTAGGATAGCCGCAATGACTGTGTTTCAGCATAATAGTGTTTGTTTTTACACTGTAAAAGGCAATTAGGTGGATCTACTTAAAAGAGAAAGAGAGCGAGTAAACCTTTTCCCTTTAAATGGATAAGTTGACTTAAAATTCTGTGTGCAGAATTATAAAAATTAAATCAACTTTCAACAATCCATTTTTCCGTATTTTGTGGTTCAAACTTTTTTTTCTTTCCTCATTTATTTATGCTTTTAAACTGCATTATGGGACCTTGATCTTTCTTCCAACAAATTTAACCTTGACAAGTTTGAAAAAGTGGCTTTTATTAACATTTTTAATAGTTAAAAGTGATGTATTCTCTGGGTTGGGGTTGTATATTACGGTACCAAAACCTTGTAATAAGCTGCCAGTATATTTTCTGTTATTATACAAAATCTGTTAATTTTTTTTAAATAATGTTAGATTTATTTCTCCATATAATATTTTTTATACAAGCTCCCATAATGCAATTCACAACTGTAAATAAATGGAAAACACTAAAATGCAAAAACTGTTAATAAACAGATATTATTTTCACAGTGTATGCCCTTCTACATTTATTTAGAGCTGCACTGTAAAACTGAAGTTACAAAAAAAAAAAAAAGAGTTAAAGGCACATAAAATAAATGCCAAAACATCTGTCAAAAGGATAATCTCCAGGAACCCCAGTGCAACATATCTCAGGGCTTCTGAATACATTCTAATCACACTATAATCACCTAAAAGCGCGACACACGCATACACAAACCCCAGCGTTGTCCTGACCCACACCTGGCCGCCCCATCACAAACACACCAATCAGATAAAACTGCTCTTTCTTCAATCACCTGCAGGAAATGGGGGCCAACAGGCCATTGAGTCCAGCAGGAAGGAGATCAGCGATTCCCTCTTTAGAGATAATGCACACCTCTTTTCTCGCTCTGAAGTGCCCTAGAAGTGCATCTACAGCAGTAAATAAAGCTTAAGCAGTTATTCCACACACATACAATGAGTTTAGATATGTAACTTTGGGTGGCTACTAAGGGTGATTCGTCAGATCTGTCACAATGCATCAAGAAAGGCCTTTAAAGAATGTTTTTAAAGCGATGGAGCGACAGTCTTTCAGATATAAGTGTCAAATTCCTTATATCTTCGCTAAACAGTAGTGCTTCCCTCCACAAAAGACACATAAAAATCAACACCACTACAATAACGCAAACCGAACAGTCAACGATCCAAGACATCTGCATTCTAGCACAATGTTGCACAGAATTCCAGACTTCCATAGAAAAACTATAGCACTTTTACCAAACATTAGACCTCATATAAATGAAAGGAATGTCATATTATAGCTTATGTGCACTTTTATTCATTTAGCTCACTCAATCATCATATTTGACTAATTTTTATCCATCCATGAATACTTTTGGACTTGACGGGGGCCGAGCGCATGTTTTCGGTGCATCGCGGTAAAACAATGCAGGTCCCAATCACCTCCCTCGCCCTCTTTGAAGGGCCCTAAACTTCCTTTGAAGTGCAGAATGGCATACGACCCATACAGAATGCTGCATTCATGTTGAAATGAAGAGAGAGAGGCAGAGATACAACATCACAGAGGACACTTCAAAGACCCCGGAGCAGGACTCTGACCTAACTGCACCTTCCTTTAGGAAAGGGATGGAGAGATGGATATATGGATAGGAGGAGATAAACGCTGGGTAAATGGATAGAGATCACTCGTTAGCACAATAAATGTGCGGCGAATAAAAGGCTTTTGATTGAGACCTGGGTTTATTCTTTTGGGAATTACCTTAGTGTGTGGGAGAAAAGGACGCATTCTTGAATTTGTAGATCTAGACACATTCATGTTATTATAAATGATTTTTAACGCCTGAATATATAACGCTGGGTGAAAAGTCTTTCTGCAAATCATGCTGATCTTGTTCTTTATATGAATAGATATTTCAAACATATTAATGGAGGGCAAATCAGAAATAGAAAAGAGAAATAGAGCATGAAATTCTGAAATTGTTACTTTGAGATTTTTGTTGAGAGGCTTTTGAACAGAACTAAAGTCTAACTACCAATATACAATTCCTTAAGTTTACTCACAATATTTTTCACATTTAAAATTGAATGGAAAAGTCCAATATGCTAACCAAGGGTTTGACTTCTTTATTAGAGAAAAAACACAGTAAAATATTGTCTAAAAGTACTGTTCTTTTAAAATATTATTTATTTTTATTATAATATAATTATTATATTTAATATAATATAATTATAATATAATATAATATCATTTTTATTTTCTAATCGAACAACACTTCAGCAAATACAGTAAAACATGTTAATTATTATAAAAATATTTTTTGTAAAATATATATTTTTAATTTAGTTTATTCTTTAAATATAATTTATTTCTATGATGGCAAAACTGAATTTTCAACAGATATTATTAGTCACAACCTTTCATACAATTTCATTAGATTCTAATATACTAATTTATTGTTCAAGAATCATTTACTGTTGTCATGCTTTCAAAATAAGCTGTTCAAAAGAAAATCTAAAATATGTATAGTAAACTTCATTAACATTATAAATGTATTTATTGTCAATTTCAACCAATTTCTTGCATTACTAATACAAAAGAGTATTATTTTTATTTTGTTATTTTATTGACCACAAACAATGGTATAAACACTCTTGTGATGCATCCAAGTGATTTCCCACACATGCAAGCCTCGTAGAGTGACATCCGAGACTGTGGTGATATCAGCTGATGGAGCTCATTGAGACTGAAAAGAGCGAGTGAGGGTGTGTCTCTGTAGATAACACACGTGGTCAAGCTTCACTTCACTAATCATCTTTGGAATCCAGCCACTGATACGAGAATGTGTGTGTCAACATTAAAGACAATGCCACAGTGTATTAGGGTGGGGTAGATTCAGGTTGCCTTTGGCAAAGATGAGCCGTGTGTCCATAACAAGCCTCTTCCCCCACACATATAGTCTTTCGTTTTAGCATTTTCCCAAATATTGCCCCTCTGCTCAGCCTCTCAATATGTAAGGGCAAAGAATTTTTAGCTATTTTATAATAAGGAGTACAAAATGCAAGAAACAGAAGCTGAGAGGGACAACAGCTGCCTGGTGTGTTTCTAAAGAGGCTAAAGACAGAAGCTTGAGTATTGGGTATTGTAATGCATGCTGGGGGAGGTGTGCATGTACAGTCCTGGTGGCAACTCTTACTCACAATTAGCCAGCAAAACTAGTCTTTTTTTTTTAGTCATCTCAACCCATAGACAATATATGATATGAGCTGTTACACCAGGAGTTTTGTATATTTTAAATGCTACAAACTCCCAGTCATAGCCATTCATATGTGACGGAAACGGCATCCTAAAACATACAAGGTAAAACACATACATCTATATGTATCATATATTTTTCTTGTGTAGAGACCAAAATTATGCTGTGAAACACTACTATTATACATAGCATTCAATAGATCATTTTGAAAATATTTAGTTTCTTTTAAAGAGTTTTAAAGAGACCCAAAAGATGTAATTTTAATTAATAATTGCTCATGTAATGTTGTTCCAATCTCCTGAGACCTTGGTTCTTCTTTAGAACACAAATTAAAATATTTTGAATGACATTCGAGAGCTCCCTCATCCCCCATAGACAGCAACAGTTCTGAGAATTTCAATTTCTGTTGCGCTGTTTAATCTAATGGCAATATACTGCCTATAGAAACACGCACCCTGACCTGCCGTGGAAGATAAGACAAATAAAGACGAACTAGTTTTTTGTGTTTTTGGGCCTTTTCTGGACTTTGAACATCTCTGGATGGCCAGAGAGCTCCTGGGTTTCATCTAAAATATCTTAATTTGTGTTCTCAAGATGAATGAAGGAACATTTGTTTTTTTGGATTAACTAACCTTTAATTTGCAAATTCTTACTACTTATTATAATACTGTACTGTATTTATTTCATTTAAACAAGTAAGGGGCAGTGGGGGGAAGTGTATCAAAGAAAACCTGGATGACAAAATTATCCATGGTTTAAAAATATACACCAAATATATATATCACTGTTTATGAAAGCAACACTGCACAACAGCGACACCCATGGGTGAAGTTACAGCGGGGAATATGTTTGATGGGATAATTGAGGTGTGGTAAAGTTAAGTGCTATGACTGAATAAGATTAGTCAAGGTCAGTATTCACAGTAACACCTTAATTTTCACTTTGGCATGCTAAAATGACTTAATTTTAAATAATTTTACTTGATTTAGGTAATTTGACCACCCAAATTATAATACGCATAGTATACCAGCTAGTACTGTATACAGTAGTTGACGTTTGAAGTGGATCAAAACCTTTCATCAAAGCTGACAAAAACCAAAACACCTGTTCTTGTCTTAGAACAACCTTTATTACATTTTTTGACCCACTTCAAATGTTGACTGATACATAGACGATAGATGCCATATAAATAGAGTAACTTCTAATGAATAGAATAAAAGTGGAAAATGGAAAAGCACTTTAAATATATATATTTTTTTAAATATTACCAATTAATTAAATATTTGTTAACATATTAAGAACAGCAGTAAATACTGTTGTCTGCACAATAGTACAAAAAGATTTTTTACTAATTAATTGCAATTCACAAAACTCAGATTTAAGCGAGTGTATTGGTGACAGATGGATTAAAAATGTCACAATCATCTTTCATCATCAGATTACAGTAATTTCTTCTCTGATGATCTTTTGCTGAGATCACCCCAAATACATGAATTACCTATTTGCGTGCGTAGATTACACACAAACTCAATGCTAATGCATGAATAGAAACCAAATTACTGCCACACGGCCCAAATGATGCTTAATGCACGATGCATTTGTCAGTTCAAAAGTGTCTCCCAAGCAAGTTCAAATAACTGAACACAAGCAAAAGGTGACGTGAAGCTCCTGTTCATACATTCATTCATTTTTTCCTATGAATTAACACAGGTTCAGAAAGCAAAGAACGCTTATAAAGAAATGTCAATTTGATTTTAAAGCGACTTTAAGAAAATAAAAAACATTGAAAATAATTTCAAGGAAAAGAAACGTTCAAATGTCACTGCCTTCAAAAGAAACACTAGGCTACATTCACACTGCAAGGCTGCAAAGTACTTTAATTTGATTTTTTTTTTCTCGGATCAGATTTTCTTTGCATAGCTGTTCACATTTTTGTTATAAATGTGGCCAATATCAGATTTGCAAAAGTTGGAGCAAAAGTTTGCAGGGACACCGGCCCTCGAGGATCAAGTTTGCCAATTTCTGTCCTAAACTAACACAAATGCGCAAAAGTACAGTTACGAACAGCAGAAAATGTCTTATTATGCACGCAATGTGTATACTGCAAGAAGTAAGCACGTTGTCAGATTATGCTAGTATGATTATTGCCCTTTTTACAGACAAGCATGGTGTATTTCATAAACTGTAAAGGGTTGTTCTGCTACTACTAATGTGTATTTTGCCATGAAACCTAAAATAAGTCACTTGTGATTTAAAACAAAGATCATTTGTGATTTATGACAACCGCGGCGCCTGTCTTTCTGACCACCAGTGTAGTAAACACATCAAGGGTTAATGAGCAGCTGCAGAGTTTGTTTATCATTGTTTGCAGAGTTATTTCATTTTACTTTGTTATAAACAACAGGCATGTGAAGATACATATTGTTAGAAGGAGGACTTTTTCACGGTGTTTGCTTCATTATATGAATGCACAGAATAAAAGTGCATGTTTACATTTATTTATTATGCATAAATATTATTCAGAACGAACCACAAACAAATCTTGTGTGACCAGTGTGCATGAGTAGTACCTGTATATCTAAGCAAGCATATGATTGTCAGCAGAAGCTCCAAGCAGATGATGGCCAACAGAAGATACACAGACAGATTCTTCACATTTGCATCCAGCAGTGAGGATGGAGCAATTACAGTCAGGATTGCTGCATTTCCTTTGTAACAGAGAAAAATAAAGCAATTATGCATTGTATCAGTAACAAACTTCTGTATCAAAAACAAGCATTTATAACTTGACTTTAATTGATAACACTTATTTATTATAGTTCACACTAAATCTGTGTTCACAGTTTTTGCCCAAATCAACCACACTACCATTCAAAATAAATAAAATGATCATTTTGAAGGAACTTTCACACTATTCAAGGCTGCATTTATTAAACAAATTAAACTAATAACGATATTTTTAAATGGGCGCCACGGTGGCGTAGTGAGTAGCACGTTCGCCTCACAGCAAGAAGGTCGCTGGTTCGAGCCTCGGCTGGGTCAGTTGGCATTTCTGTGTGGAGTTTGCATGTTCTCCCCGTGTTTGCGTGGGTTTCCTCCGGGTGCTCCGGTTTCCCCCACAAGTCCAAAGACATGACGTACAGGTGAATTGGGTAGGCTAAATTGTCCGTAATGTATGAGTGTGTGTGGATGTTTTCCAGAGATGGGTTGCGGCTGGAAGGGCATCCGCTGCGTAAAAAATATGCTGGATAAGTTGGCGGATCATTCTGCTGTGGCGACCCCGGATTAATAAAGGGACTAAGCCGAAAAGAAAATGAATGAATGAATGAATGAATGAATGATATTTTTAAATATCACAATAAATGTTATTTATTCTTGTGATTCAGCAGTCATTTTATTTAATAAAGAACTGAAAACTAGAATAAAGCTCATAGAGCTCATAGAGATATTTAATTTAAAATGTTATCAAAATGCCATTACTGTCACTTTTAATAAAACAAGTGCAATATTATCGAATAAGTGTTATTTAAAAACAAACAAAAAGAAACTGGCTGACCTAAAACAATACTGTATATGTTGCCAAAATAATAAATTAATATGGTTAATTCTCAATTATTAAATTCCATATGTAGTGTATAGAAGTATTGAGAAAAACTCAAACAACTTGAAAATTCTCAATTTCTCTAAACAAAAATTGTCTTGAATCTCAATATATTTTATTATTCTTTTTTTTGGAAGAAATGTTAACAAACCTTCAGAGAATAAAACAAATATTAATATTTTACCCTAATCAATACCTTGCAAATCAAGCAAACTAAGAAAAAAAATTACACTTTTTTTTCCACAGCTTATTTACAGTCCTAATGATAGCTTGTGCACTGCCATCTAGTGGTCAGTTACACTGGCATTTGGAGAATTGACAGTATACTTCAATCATCATATATGATGCACAGAGACTGATTCAGTTTATAAAGTGAGAGACAAAGAAAAGAAAATGTGTTTACCTGCAGAGTGAATGAGTAGCGGAAGGTTTTTTATTCCTCTGGTCGTCCTGTAAAAGTCCAGATAACCTTTCCGTCTCACTGTGCTGTGGCGACGCTGGACAACTCGATCGTATATAAAGACGACCACCCAGAGAGCAACTTTTCCCAGTAACACCACGGTTTTAGAGTCAATCCCATTTAATGCTGCAGTGCACTCAGATGTGTGTTCATCAGATATCCAGCAAAATACTGTGATTATGATACACACCACCACATAAACCACCTGCAAAGCAGAAACAGATAAATGACAGAAAATGTTCACATTGAAAGTAATATTTTTATGTAGTGCATGTGTTTATGCACAAATGTGACATTTAACAGTATGTATATTCCTTAAAAATATTGTTGGGATACAGAGAAATAAAATTATATAAACTCTGGATCAGAAAAGAGAGTAAAACATATTTATACTTTTAGTATAATACTGTATAATAAATAGTAAAATATTAAAGCTGTTCATGTTTTCAAAGCTCTCCTGCTCACCAAAGCTGCATTTAGTTAAATCACAAATAAAATAAAACAGTAAAATCTTATTAGTTTAATAATAAAATGTTTCACTGTGTTAATAAATTTTAATTTATGTATGAAAATTAAAAATTAGAATTTATTCTCATGATTTAAAGCTGATTATTTAGCCCCATTATTCCAGCTTTTAGTGTCAAATTATATATATTATTACTATTATTATATGTTGATTTGCTGCACTATTTTAATTATTTATTAGTGGTACTTTTCATTTTCACCAGTGTTTCCACAAAAACATCTGCTTGGTATTTTTGTGCAACATTTTACTTTGATAAAAATCCTTTTTTAATTTAACTTTTGTAACATTATAATTGTTTTTAAACTCATATTTTATCAGTTTATTTGGTCCGTCATTAAAATATCTGTCACAGTTCTAAATAAATATTAAGCAGCCACAATAATCAAAAATGTTTTCTGGAGAATAATAATCAGCATATTATGTTTTCTGAAATATAATGTGACCCTGAAGTTAAAAATTCTGCTTTAATTGTGGGAATAAACTTTATTTTACAATAATACATATGTTTTAAATAAAAGTAACAATAAGACACAAAATAACAGATTACAATTTTACAATATTTTAATAAAACTAATTATGTTTTGAAAGCATTAGAGACTACTTTCAGAGACATATTAATGTTTCCAAACTTACGTGTAAAAATGAGAGGACACCCACTGCCCAGTGAGTGTTTAATGTCTGAAACTCTCTCTTGATTGCCGACTCAAGTGCATCTTGGGATACGAGTGGTCCATCAATGAGAGGGTCATCGTCAGTGCTTTGTGTAAAATCTACATTGGTGTTGTTCTAAGCCACAAAAACAAGACTGCGTTTAAAATGGGCATTGTACTAGTCAAAGGAACTACAACAAATAGTTGAAATCTGCTTAAAGGGCATTAAATGTTACTTTGAAGCTATACATTTCAAAGTGCTAATGCATAAACTGTATTACAGCCCAATAATGACTTTCTTTTCCACAAGAAATTTGTAAAAGTCTAATGGGACTGGCTAAACGATCTGGTGAATTGCGCCATTATCGGAACATTTGGGTAACGTTATTCGAACAGCAGCCTAATTACAAATGACTAGAGCCACTAAAGGAAGGTTTAACTGATTATAAAGCACATGGTGTATTTTTTTCTAAAACTAGTCAACAACATATACGTACAAAAAAGACCAACCAAACACCGTAACAGCACAAGCAAACACATAATTATAGAAAGAAATAATTCACATAAACGCTATTGTCTGTCATAAGATAAATATAGCTTTACTCGTGACTGTTTTCCTGACGTTACACGTTTTTGCTACACATAGAAGCACATCAGAATGAATAAACAGAATGTTTATACGCACGCCATATGCCGATGTGCGCCCAGACTCCATTACCGTGGCCGGTCATAACATAATAAGCCCAAAACTCAAAATTTAAGTAAAAAGCTCAGAGATAAACATTTCGAAATTTAACTTCCGGGTGGCTATACTAACGTTTATGAATATTAAATACGTCACATGACGCCCGTACTTTACTCTTGTGTGATTGGCTCAGAGTCGGATTTCGTAAGTGGTCATTAGTGTGTCTCATGAATATTGATTACGTTCTAAAGACTGTCATGTGCTTTTCCGCTTTTTTGTAGTCTTCTTTTCCAATACGCTTGAAGAATATGCC
>CAIGQQ010013888.1:2190234-2216045 GCA_903798035.1 Danio albolineatus
ATAAATTGTAGAAAGAAAAATACTTGTTTGCCATCATCAGTTTTATTTTTAATAAATTACATTCACCTTATATTCTTTAAGCAATTGGGCCTTCTTATTTATTAATTTATTTAGCATTTAACGCCAAATGCAGCGCTGGTAAACAAAATAGACTTCTTCAAAAGCTTTTACAATACATCTTGACAAGCTCTTGATCCGGGACCATGCAAATGTGTATTCTTTAGGGGTAAACTAATAGACGGATGTTTGATCTCTCTAAACCGATTGGTGTCGCTGTTCGCGTAGGAACGCGTGTGAAGATCAGCCGAGGAAACAGCAATAATGGCGGAGACCTGTTCGTGGAAAACATGTGAAGAAACAGAACAGAATACGTTTATTGGTAATATTTTAATTCCCAGAGTATCATAAATGTGACTTGGTATATTATCGCTGTTATTCGTTAAATGTACTTTAATAATCTTACCATTTTTCAATGTATTTAACCCACCCACGTGGATACATACTACCCTCGTATGTAAATACAATGTATACTCAGTCTCAGTATAAACAGTATAATTTTTTAAAACATTCACGTATTGGCATTTATTATATTTTAAAGAAATATTCTTGTCATTACAGTTAAATTCTCTAATGGACATGTGAAAAATGGCGAAGAGCTGGACTTTAAAGTCTTCAAACACACAAATTCATCCAATCCCAGAAAGAAAAACAGACGAATAGTGGTAAAAACACCTACACAACAGCTTTTGTTTTATGTCTTCAGTCGAACTTGAGCAAATGTGTCGTTTGTGTTACTAAGAACTATCTTTAATCTTTTTATATAGGTGGCAGATTCCCAAAGGCTTCCTTATGTAGGGAGCAATTTTGATTCTGGAGCGCTGCAATCTAATAATATGTGCAAGTGAGGTCATCAAGTTGTTAGACATTGATTTGCTATGCAACGTTTGAATAATCTCTCAATAATGGTGTGTAAATGTTGTTTACAGGTATTTTGTGGGAGTTCTAAACAAGCGCACTAAGCAAATGAAGGTTCATCGTGCTCAGCTGTTCAATATGCTGCCTGTTATACCAGGTAAGTAGGTACATCTGTAATATTATGGACATTAATTTTAGGGCTCTTAGCGGTTACAGTAACTTTATTCCTTTTTGGAGGTGAAATTGTTGTTTGCTTGTCTCAAAGTCTGGAGTAATATTATTTTTATTTTTACTGCGTTATTGAGTGTTTTAGTACAATATCTCATACACCATTCTTCTTCTTATTATTATTGTGTAATAATTGTTAAAGTTTTATCATTTATAGTGAACAAGAATATTTATACAATTAAAATATTTCTGTCATGACAATTCTCTGAGAGATTTAGTATGATAATAAATATGTATTTGGCATTTTTGATGTGTTTGGTGTTGGCGGCATAGATCTGCTACGCTGCTGCTGCTTTGATTATTATGGCAGAACAAGTTTCGAGACTTGCTTCTGCCAGTATTTTTGCAGAAACGCAGTATAGACCATTTTGAGAGATGTAAACAATAACAGTGGTCCACAGGTATTTCCTGTTTTACATTTTTAATTTCCATAGCTCCCCAAAAGGTCCACATATTGCTAATGTTATGACGGCTGTTTTAATGTTAAGTAAGGTTTGAATTGAATTGCCTCTTGTTGCAGTTATGAAATAGTTTGACAAGACGTATTCATGGGCCAGTGACATCATATTGAAATTTTCTATATTTATGAAACCCCCTGTAGCAGATCTATACAGGGGGAGGAGGGTTAATGATGTAGGAGCAGATTAGATGACCTTTCAGCCTGCGTGCGCATTGAATTTTATGACAGAACTTTGTATGAAGTTTAAATCTCGCTATGGTAAGAGGTGAAATATTTTCTCAACGTATTGATGAAAAATAATTAATCAGAAGGTTTGCAAATGTATGGTATGATTAGGTTAAGGTATGATTATTGCTCCACTAATTTCTTTTCCAATTTAACAGTAATGTTTTAGAGAAGAGGAAAGTGAATTATGGTTTATTTTGTTTGATAGTATGTCTGTGAACAGGATGTTCATTGTTAATTCTGTGTCTTCAGGTGAATCAACAGAACGTGAAAGTCAAAATCAAGCTTCAACCTACAGAGATAAGGTGAGTAGCTCATTAGGTGATTAGCTAAATGTACAGAACATTAGTATATGATACTGTATATGCATACATGGTGCTGGATAGACTTCTTTGAAGTTGTAGTCTGTTACTGATTACAAATTACAATGGTTTTATTATCTACATCATCAATTATGTGTTATCTACATCATGAAATGCATTATTACATCAGGATTATTAACATTATTAACCATGTAAATAGCTATTGTCTTATTGTAAATATCACAGTCTTCCACATTTTTTATATTTTTGTCCATAATCCATCAGTAGTAATTTTTAAATTATTATTAAATTAAATTTTATTATTAAATATTAATTTTGAAAATCATACAACTGATTTATGGAGGTGTATTTGCAAACAAATAGAGGAGCATGATTTATGAATGTATTCAAGATGCAAGATTTAAGCATTTATTGTCATATACAAAGAAAGGAAGCAGGTTATCTGTACAATAAAATTTTTAATTTGCTGTCCACACTGAACGCCAAGGAATGTTTAAGTTAAATAAATAAAATAATATAACAAAATAGGCAATTGAGGAGCATGCAAAAAAGTATTTACATGACCGTTCAATGTTGCTAATATGCTAAGCTTAAAGTTAGGTGGAATCTTTAAATTCTCAGTTATTTGCTGTGACTGCATTACCATTGAAAAATATATAATTTATGTATGCATAATTTTAATTGAATCATTTACTAACTATAAGTGATATTCAAATTACATTAAAAAAAGTAAAAGTATAATAGTGTGAAAGCCATAACCATATAAATACATTTTATTGTTATGTTTTTGGGAGTCATATTTCACAACATTAAATTTTCATTGATTATTGTGATTAAAATGATCTGGAATATTGAGGTGTGCAAAAGGTGGAACATAATAGTGACACATATCTAAGTGAAACCACTATAAATAGACTTTCAGTAGGACAGCAAAAATCCTTCACTTAATATGTTCACTTGTGTTAAAGGATGAATGAAAATCTTATTGTTTTGGGATAGGACCTTTTGGAGTAGACTAGTAGTTTAATTGTTTTATTAGAAGAATTTCTGAAACATTGGAATGTTTAATCTTTTTTAAAAAGAATTTATACATATTATGCCAAACTGTAAGATTGTTTAAAGTATTTCATCTTTTTGATATTTAAGTGATTTATTTATTGTTATGAAATGAGAAGAGTAGAATACCTTTCAGACAGTCTGCCTTTGAATCCCTAGGGAAAAAAATAATTTTAAATGCTTTTTCAATCAAATCATCCATGTTTGTACTTGGTTGTTTGTGTACAGGTGGATGCTCTTATTGAAGCCTTTGGGACGAATAAACAGAAGCGGGCTCTGAGCTCCAGGAGACTCAATGCAGTGGGCAATGAAACACTCCAGCAGGCCGTGGCACAGGCCGCCAGCAACATCATAGACCAGAAAGGAGTAGAAGGTAAGCAGCAGTATGTTGCTGCCAAAATGCAGTGCAGTAACTACACATTAGGTCAAAACTAAGTTAAAGGTACACTAATCAAGTTATACAAAATGAAATTTATTTTTGAAACCACAAGAACAAATAAGCCCAATCACCCAAAAAGATCTAGCCCCTTTTTGAAATCTCCACTATAGACATGCCCCTCAAGTATGTTTTAGGATTCACCGTGCTCATGTGTTTTTCCAACTGTTGCTTGTCCACCTTTAAAAGAAAATCAAAGTATTGAACATACTTTTGGAATACCATATTTTTAATGTAATCAGACAGCAATTTTCATCTTTAGAGACTTTAAAGGAAATATTTTTAAATGTGAACCTTTCAATAACCTTTCTTTTTTTTTTAAAGAAAACCTTAAAAAATATTTTATCTTATGTATTATTTATTGGTGTTGATGTCTTGTTATAAAGATGTATTATTATATAAAAAAAATTATAAAATGTTGTAAATTTGAGTTGGTTTTGCCGTAAAATACCCAGAGAAGCTCATATGGCAATAAATTCAAAACTCTCTCTCTCTCTCTCTCTCTCTCTCTCTCCATCTTTAAAGGGTTAGTTCATGCAAAAAATGAAAATTACCTTCTGTTTTACTCACCTTCAAGGCATCCTATGAATTTTAGGTATTTACAACAAATGTGGAAAGTCATTGCATATTATTTAACAAGCAGTTTAAATTTTTACTTTTTAAATTTGATAACTGAATATCAATCAGATAATGTCATTTTGCTGCTGTCTTACCGCCAGTCAATCACTACATTGATTGTCATGATTTCGAGGGTGCATAGATCTGTCCTTCACAACAAACATAAGCACATGCAGCAATCTCAGATCAATTCATCGAGATATTTTAATCTAATTTCACATACTTGTTTGAAGAACCAAATTAGCCCAAGATCAGATATCATGATTTAAAAAAAAAATCCAGGATCAGCCAAATCATCTTAGATCGTTTAAGCAGGGTACAAAGAACAGACAGGCTAGTGTAAAGGTACTTTAAAGGTATTTTTCCTCAGTTTTAGTGTTTGTGTAGTTACCTTTTTAGGGCAGTATGGATTTTTACTATTCATAAGACTGAACTGTGCATTAAAAAGGCATAATCACATTTTCTCCCAGCCCTTCGTAATGAAGTGATTGAAACGGAGGCTCAGACTGATGCAGCCCTCTTCCTCCCTCCATGCAATGCTGATGCTGATAAACTAGAGGATGTTTACCCCTTTGACCAGCGTATCCTTTTGACTTTGATTCACAATTTTTCATCTAGTAGTACTCGACCGAAGAGCAGTGTTTAGATTCTTAACTTTGTTCTAGTGCTGACTCCAAATGAGTTTGAATCCCTGAAGGATGTAGGAGAGAAGTACACAAAGCTGAGCCCTGAAGACCTGCAGAAGATGAGAGATGAACACTGGTATGGAAATTATCATGATTTTTATAAGTGATTTTCATGTTTACACAATAAATGATTGGTGAACAAGACCACGTTCATTTAATCACATCACGTTATATATAAGGTGCTACTTAATATGTTTTTAAAATATATTTTTAATAATTAAACATACAAGAGCTATTTGCTATAAATATTTGCAACTATTAACCAAAAGTAGAGTTTTTATATTGTTTGTTTTAGTATATCGCTGTCATTTGTTCTTTAGTTTATCCGTTTTTATTTTTACTATTGTTGTTGTTGGCATTATTAATATTATTATTTAACAACCTCCTTTATTTTGTTTATTACATGTTTTTTATGCTTGTGTTAAATGTTGATCATTTTTGTTCACATAATTTAAAAATAAAATAATAAAAATTTGATGGAAAAAGAACTATCAAACAAAGAACTATGGAATGTTTATGTAATTTATCTATGCAAAATGTGATAATTTAGATTATAGCTGATCATTTTTAAAGGTCTCCAGTGAGCAATTAGAGACTTAAAATGTGAATGTGTCAAATTAATTTAAAATCTCCTAACTATGATTAAATGAATGCATTCTTCCTATCAGTATTAAAGGAATAGGTCACACACATATGGAAATTGCCATCATTTACTCACCCTCCATTAGTTTAAAACCTTTGAGTTTATTAAGCAAAAAAAAGGAGATATTTTGTAGAATGTTGGAAGCAGGTAACCATTGTCACTCGTAGTAAAAAAAAAACTATGAAAGTCAATGGCTACTAGTTTCCAATGCATTTTTCATAATTTCTCCTTTTTTTGTTCAACAGAAGAAAGAAACACTATCAGGTTTGTAAAAAAAGTGTGAGTAAATGGCGGAATTGCTCTTTTTGGATGAACTGTCCCTTTAATTAAAAAAAAACTGTACAAACATGTTAAAAACGTTTCAGAGTCATGGAAATTAATTTATGTAAAAAGAGTTTAATTTGAAGTCACTTTTAGCTCCTGATTAGACTTCTTATATGTATGTATTAGATGTATTCGATATGTATGTATCTAATACATCTAATTTTCTGTAAGGAAAATATGTATGTATATGTATTAAAAATTCTTATATGTACTAATTGCCTTTTTTAGTCCGCAGACGGTTCTCAAACATCTTGAAATGCTTCCCAACAACAAAGCAAATCGAGACAGACTGTGTCGTTGTGCCTGGTACCTTTCCTTTGTCATCAGAGCCTCGCTACAGAAACGAATTTCTTTCAAGTGTGAGTTTTATAGAAGCCAAGTTCAAATATTTCTTGCGTCTGTCAGTACAGTAGACGATAATAATGTATTGATTCTAAATGTTTAAATGTGTATGGTCACTTTTTTTTTTTTTTTACTTTGTAAATCAATAAATAACCTGAATTGTTTTAAATTCCTTTTACAAGTTGGTAGTGAAGATGGCTGTCCACGAATCATAATCAACAAAGTGATGAAGAATTTCACCGTAGAGAGTTTCCACAATGGCAGGTGTGTTTGTATCTTAATATTTACCCTTTTTTGCTCAAACCTTCAGATAATGACTATATATCAATGCATGTTTTGTCTCTACAGTATTAGGAACACGGTGTCGATGTCCATGCGCATGAAAATAGCTTCTCACTGTTTGGCTTTACTGCTTCACATGGGCGATCAGACTGCAAACCTCACACTCCTACACAGAGACATGAGCATCAGCGATAACAAGTCAGTCCAATGCTTCCATTTACAAACATATTATTAATATTGAATATTCTTTTGTTGTCGTTTTTTCTGAATTTAATGTTCATATATTATGATGTAGGATAACAGATTCATCTGCTGTAACACTTCAGTAACAAATATACAGTATTAGCTACAACCTCAGAATTAATTTAAGGTTTATTAACAGTTAGCAGGTTAGTTGTAAGATTAGGTTTAGGTATATGAGAGGATAATGGGATGAGCATACATAAAATTATTGCTAATACAGATGTATGTATTTTTTTATTCTAATGGTGGAAAATGTATGTAAAAGGAAGGAAAAATGGTGTGGCTAAAACACATCGTAGTTTTTAGTAGCATTGACAGCGAAACAGGCTAACAATAAACCTAAGATTAATCCTAGTGATTTATCAGATAGTTTTGCTAATGATAAATCTCTGTAGCTAAATTTATCATGCTTTCATGCAACTGAATAAAGGCTAAAAGCTGAGTCAGCGATAGTTTGAAAATCCCAGCTAAATAACTTGTCTCTCTTTTGTGCAATACCCATCAGGACAAGTTAAGTAACTATATATACATATTCTGTTAAGTCAGGGTTTAATGCAGAGTTTGTGATTAACTCTGGACTGCATGCACCTGAAAATGTGGTGCATGCTGCAAACAGCCAATCACACAAAACATGAGAGAGTCAGATTGATTCATTTCTCAAGAAATAACCAGCAACTCACTTCGCTTTTGAAAATGAACAGATATCACTGTCAGAAATATGTGTAATGAGTTTAAATGTAGAAATAAACAGTTGAGAAAGCAACTTAAAGAAAAATCATTATACAAATGCAAACATTCAACTGCTTATAATAATGTAGGCTCACAAAGAGCTCAAAAGGGTCGTTTTAAAAGATTTATATATTAAAGCATATGTATATGTAGATATTTAAATGCATTTTTTTAAAGCTACTATATTAATTGACTGTTAAACTATTTTGATAATAAAAATAAGAAACAAATAAGAATTCAAATAATTTTAAATTAATTATTAGAAACAAAAGGCAATTTTGACTTTAAAAACGTCATTTGGAGACTGGGGCATCAAATATATGTCACTTTTCTCACAGCTGATTGGTCTACTTTGGGTTGGTGAACCCAAAATAATCTGCTCTGTTGCAGGTTTGTTGTGTGTAGTGTACGTTACTGTGGTGATGGAATTCAGTTAGAACTAACCCAGCTTTTGAGTCAACCCGTGTTTACTCAAACTAAACCTGGCTTAAAAAACAAGCAAACCAGCTTTGTGCTACAGTCTTTGTATTCAAAGTCTTTGTTGATAATTTAGACCTTCAAAATTCATACATTAAATATTATACAGCAGGCTTTCAGGGTAATGCTAAATACATTTTTATTTTATATGATGGTCTTTTTAAACAGTAGTTATAGAAAAGTCCATGGGAAATCAATGCCTTCAACTTAGTTTTAGTATGTTGTAGGAATGTACTGTTTTAGTATTTTATTTTAAAATGCTAATATTTTGGACAAAAATCATGTCTGCGTTACAGAATGTTGGAGGTGGCCAAAGCCATGGGACTGACCCTGTCCCGCCAAAGCTCCTCCAGCAAAGAAGGGGTCATGATGCAGGACGAGCACAGGATGGTCTCTCTGGTGCTTCCTCTGGTGCATTATGACCGACGGACGGAACGCAAGAAGCGCAAGAGGATGAACTAACCTGAGAACAGTAGTTGCATTCATTTCTAAGATGTGCAGGTACAAACTAAAACTGCTGCGTGTGTTAATTTACAGACTTCTAAAATCAAAAATTGATAATAACATAGAAACTGGAATTGCCATGTGTTTTGATTACTTTTACAAATGGATGTAAACTCTCCAGATAAAAATTATTTTGATATTTAAGATGACTGGAATTTTGACTGAATGCCATTGTGTAAAAAGCAAACAATTGTTTAAGCAGTATGCGATTACAGATAAGAATGGCACAAACGAGTTGGTTTTCAACAATAGTGATTATATTTATACTGCACAATAAGTATAAAAACCATACTGTAAAAATAGGCACATTTTAGTAGATACATATTGCACTTTACAAATCAAACCAGCAGTCGGTATGAAAACATTACAAAAATAATAACAGCCTGCTGTAAATCTAACATAAGTCATCTACCTTACGATTTATAACGTCTAGTGTTCTGGAAGGAAATCACATCATAAGACCCCTTATTGTAGTCACATCTGTTATCTTTGTAATAGGATACTTCTATACTATTCCTGCGAAATGGATACCTCAACTACTACATTATACTACAATGGGTATGACTGGCATTTACAGTGTAGTCAAAGATTACAGCTTAAAGATTTGCATCTCAGTCATTATTTAATTAGACTGGCTAAATATGAAAAAATTTTATATAAAGGCCAAAGTTATAATTTACAAGTTTAAAAAAGTAATGTACTGTTTTATCATTGTTAAAGAACAATAGGCAATCCCCAGTGTAGTAAATAGTAAAGTAATATTCCATTACAAACATATCTGTGGTCTATATCTACTTTATATACAGTAATGTGAAAGTTAGGTCAGCTTATTGAATTTCAGGCTTTTTCTTATCAAGACATAACAATAACAAATGATATGGTCATTGGCAGATCTTAAAATTTGGAAGATAAAACCCTCACATGAACATCGTCACATGACAACTCACACAATGTCATTTATGTATTTAACAAAAATAATACTAAGGTAGAAAAGCAATGAGTGACAAACTAAAGTTCTGGACTATTCTTTTACTTTTCTATGTCATTTGTTCTGTTGTAGATTTGCTGCTGTGCTTGGGATCACTGTTTCGTTGCTGGTCCCAATTTGGCTAATCATTACCTGTTGGACGAGCGTTGTGATCACACACCCCTGAACACCAACAAACTGCTAAAATGTCTGCTGATGATCAGTTCAGGCATTCAATTTTCAGTATATGACACATTTTTGTTAATGCTATATGTTGTTGTTCATCTGAGATTTTATCTTTCAAATAATAAGACCTGCCAAAATCCGATCATTTTCTTTATATGGAAAAACTATCCTAAATTTTTTCACATGACCGTATATATAGTTCACCCCAGAATCAAATGTATCCCATAAATTGCTTAAACTCAAGCCATCCTAGCAGTATATGGACCTTATCTTTCAAATCAGAGTAAATAAAATAAGATCCTGTCTCTTCCTGGTTTTGGTTCACTCCCTGACTGTTTTCTGTAAGGAAAATATCTATACTTAACTTTTTAAACTGTTAAAAGGCCAAAACGATGACACTTTCAGCATTAACAAGAAAAGTTGGTAATTTAAATTGTAATTTCTAGAATATTACATCTTTACAATATCAGAAACTCATTCAAGTCTCCCTAAAGGCTGGTGATCCACAACAGACAAATGCATGAGGGGACAGGATACTGAATCACAGTAGACAGTGAATTCAACACTGTCACTGGAACAGATCTTGACAATGTCTTGATATTTAAGATAATTTGGACAAAAAGCTGAAAGAATCAAAACTCTACGCTAACCTTTGCTGAGGAGCATGTTGTGTGGACAGACAGTGGGTAAATATAGGGCATTTTAACTGATGTATAGTGTTCAAAATGGACATATTTTTCTTGCAAGAACTTATTGGTTTGGATCAGAAGACACTCATTAAGCCTCTGGACTGGATTAATTTAATGATGGACGAATGGTTTGGTTCAGAAGACACTCATTAAGCCTCTGAAGTATGGATTAATTTAATGATGGATGGATGTGCTTATTGGTGCTTTAAAAACACCATCCATTGGCATTACAAAGCTGAAAAAAGCCAGAATTTTATTTTAAGGAATGCTCCATTTTTTTTGTGGAAATAGGTTAATTTTCACGTAGAGATAAACAGTTGAGTTTTAACATTTTTAAATTTATTACACTGATCTCTGGGTTCTGGCTGGAGGACTTTTAGCTTAGCATAAATTATTAAATCAGATTAGACCATTAGCATCTTGCTTGAAAGAAGCAAATTCAAAGACAAGCTAGATACTATTCTGCCAGACCCGAAGATCAGCTGAATGGATTCTGAATGGAAATTGGAATGTTCCGTTCATAAAAATCAATTTAAAAAAGAAAGCAAAATACAGCTAAGATGGTTTGTGGGTGAGTAATTTATGGGATAATTATAATATTCTTGAATTATTCATTATTTCAAGATTGTTCCTCTATGCCTATTTAAGGCGAACTACCAGTACATGGATTTATGTTAGTTTATCACTATTCATCATAATGTTCTTACCTGCTAAGGTTTTTTGATGTAATAAGATCTCCATCTCAAAAGGGTTTTCATACCTGCAGCTACAGAAGCACAGTGTACCTGTGAACTTATGACTCAGCTTCTAAAATAGTCGAGCAGCTATCATAACGGCAATTGCATATCAAGTATTTCAATAACGTGTCAGTAGAACTCTTGTCTGCTATACAGTTCAAAATAAATCATTTGTTGATAGGCTTATGAAATTAGTGATTGTGAAATCACATCTAAAAAGACAGTCCACTCAAAAATGTACACTCTCTTGTTCTAAACCCTGAGCAGTATGCATGCATTTTCTTTTTAAGATACTTCAGATATAAGTTAAGATACTCTGGAAATACTTGATTCGGTTCCCACTGACTTCTATTGTTTGTTTGTTTTTTTTGTCCAAAAAAAAAAAAAAAGAGAGAGAAATCAATGAGAACCAAAATTGTTAGGAACATTCTTATAAATATCTTGTGTGCGTGTATTCAACAGAAGAAAGTCATACAGGTTTGGAACAACATGAGGGTGAAGAAACTTTCTGAATGGACTATCCTTTTAAATCTTTCTAAAAATGTAACTCTGTATCACAAAACCAGTCCAATGTTGCATGAGTATATTTGTGGGAAAAGCCAAAAATACACTGTCAAAATGATATCTTTTGCTTTTATACAAAAAAAACCATTAGAATATTAGATAAAGATCATCCTTCATAAATAAATTTTGTAAATTTTCTTCAAGCATATCAAAAACGTAATTTTTGATGAGTAATATGCATTGCTAGGAACTTAATTTGGACTTAAAAGGAGTCTTTTTCTGAACATTTAGATTAGATTTTAACCCTTAGATTCCAGATTATTAAATATTTTACAACAAAAGACATTTCAAATTATGTGTAAACCTCAATTTCCAAAAGTTAACCCTTTTAACTGGTTTTGTGGTCATAAGTTACAAATAAATGGTTCCTACCATTCAGCCACTTCATACAACAAAGGCCTTCAACTTTGTGCACAGGTACATAAAAATGGCAGATTTCACAGGGAAGCCAATCGGTGATGCTGATCAGTTGCATCTGGGGACCCAGCGTCTGTTCTGTTTTTGTCTATTGCAGAAGCCAACAGGACTATAATCCCCAAGGTGCACTGAATTTGTTTATTGTCTGTTCTCAGTACAATCTTTTGGGAAGAGATAGGGAAAGGCACGTGACACGTCTCTCTCTTCTACTTCCCTTGTGTCTCTTTCTCCCTCCTGACTTTGTGCTGAAATGATAACAGGCTGTAGGTTCACAGGACAACAAAATTAATGTGTTAAAAAAAATGTACCTAGATTGACTTCCAACAAAAATATGTCCTGTATTGGATGAAGTGGCAAACAGATTTCAGGTATACGATAAAGATTCCAGTAAGTTGCTTGTAAACACTGATCCCAGACCAGCTTCATTTCCATACTGAGCTAGAAGAATTGTTCAGGTCTATTAAAAAAGTGGTTTTATTCCTTCATAGTTTGAGAAGCAGACTACTGAACAACCTACCTTTGGTTAATCATATATATATATAAAAAAGTGCTTTTTGATCATTTGATGGTGAAGTGCTTGAGGCTTAATCTGATTGTCCATCGTCCAAATTAAAGTTATTCACTGGGGGACAATTTCATGAATTTCCATTTGTTGTTGTTGAGCTCCAAATTCATAAAATGGAGCAAAAGATGCTGCCGTTATTATGACAGCCGCTTTCAACAGAGGCAGTGATTCGGTTCGTCACGGTGAGCGCAAGGTGAGCAGGAATTGTGGAGGGAGTCACACTGGAGGGGTTACTGTTGTGGGGACGAGCAGGTGGGTTTTCCAGGGCCCAAAGTGCTTGTGATCTATAACGGACAAGAGTAACACTGGTCAAGCATTTTAGCATTGGTGAGCATTTGACACCATAAACTGATCTGATACGATCTTAAATGAGACACATGCCCACTAGCTTTGCTTAACACTGAAAACCCGAAGTCAGTTTTTCTTCACCGCTCAGAATGCAGACAAAGGAAAATTCATTGCCACAACAACCGGTGAAGAAGAGGTTGGTGAAGAACAAGACTTCAGGCTTTTAAATTCAAGCTTTAAAGAGGTTATTTTTACATATGGTTCCTTTTTACAAGCCTGTTATGACGCGTTTAACGGTCATCATAATCTTAAATGCTTGAACGTTTTTAATATTTGGATTTTTAAAAAAACGTATGAACATTTATGTATGTATTATATCATCTTTGCTTCAAATTATAAAAAATGAGTTACCGTTTGTGTAAGGCATTTCTAATGCAGTGTCTATGGGAGAGGACAGTAAATTAGACATTATTCTCCCCTCTGGCTGCCGTCATCAGTCTCATACAATTGGTTTCCTTTTTCTGAAAGTCTTCATAACACCATCGTGAAGTTTTTCTTTTATTATTTCAGCAAATAAGATTGTAAATAAATATTTGTTGTACTCTCCCATTCACTACGTTCCCAACTATGTTGATTTCCCACTGAGAAACCCGGAAATGTGAAAAGGGTCTACTATTCATATTCAGTTTTTGCACAGATTTTATACAGTTACACTGTATAAACAGATTTTTTTATGTACGGAGGCTGCTGCAGTCCACCATAGGTCGTGTTTTTAGATGCGCCACATGCAATAATGCAGCCTGAAATTAAATACAGTGTGTTTTACACCAAGGCAATTCAGGTTGCCGAAATATAATTGGGTAAACTGACAGCAGGCGGGTTATGGAGACAAAAACAAATACAGACATTTCAACACTGACATTCTCAGAAAGACTAACTGACTTCAACATTGTTTTTCAGATAAATATGTTCACTTGATTCCTAAATATCTGCAAACATATTAAGATATTACTGTGATTTAGAAGAGTCAAAAACTTAGTTTTTGTTTTTACATTTCTTTTGGGAGGCTATTTTCTTCTACTGGGTTTGAAATCTGCTTTGCATCTTGGGAATTGACCTGAAACATCTCAGCTGTGCTTTGTGAAGTGTCTGTGTCTCATTAATATTCATGCAACTGTATGTCCTTATTCAATCAGGACACACTTCTCTAAATTATTCAGGAAAGCACATGTTGCTTTTCTGACAGAAGCTTCAGTTTTGTACAATCACATACACTTAGGGAGAGAAACGTCCATGGAATAGAAGTATCCAAGACTTTTTTTCCCACTATTTTTTGGTTCCCATTGACTGTGAACTTTGTCTATAAAATGTAAATAAAGGAGTACCAGAACTGTACAGTTGCAAACATTCTTCAAAAATCTTTTTTTCCCCAAGCATAAGACTGATTATAACTAATTAAACTGCCAGGTAACGCTTTACAATGAGGTTCAATGAATGCCAGTTAATGTATTTCGAAAAATGAACAAACAATGAACAATACATTCACTGCAGTATTTACTGATCTTTGTTAACATTAGTTCATGAAAAACAAGTTGTTCATTGTTAGTTATTGTTAGTAAGCACAACTTTGGAATTTAGTAATGCGTTAGTAAATGCTGAACGATGATTAATAAAAGCTGTATAAGAATTGATGGTTCTTAGTTCATGTTAGTGAATACATTAAAATAATACATTATATTAAAAATGCAGCACATTCCTATTTATACCAATGGCTGCGTGTTTGTTTGTACATTAAAGCAGTCACCAGGCTAAACGTGTGTTTGGTGAATGGTCAAATGCGACCAAAGAAAGTGTGTGAGTGTGTCTAACCTGGGAGTGAGTAGTGAGTTGTTAAGTACGACACACTCCAGGTTTTGTGCATTTGTCCGAATGGGGGTTTTAGTGGTCGTAGGGCGGCTCTGATAAACCAGGTTTTCCTGAACCACACCTCGAGCCAGCTGCTTCACAGATATCCCATAACCTCGCACCGCCTGAACACGATTCCTCAACACCTGCAGAACACAAAGAAAACTTCAGCATCTGATAGCAGAGACATTTGCAGGTCAAACAGTACTTGAGCAGTGTCCAAAACCTTTGCAGCATAGTCATTTGCTAAAACAGTTAGAATTAATGGTCACAAAGCTTGTTTCGGTAACACTTTAGTTTGTCACAGTTTATAGTATTAAAAAACCATTATCTAAAACTACTAGCATAATAAACCATTAATTAGCTTTTTATTAATAGTGAGGTAGAAGTTTGCTTTAGGTTTTGGGTAGGATTAGGGAAGGAGAATAAGTTCATACATTAATTTTTAATGTCTACATTATACATTAACAGTTAATATCTTGATAATAGATCGGTAATAAGCAAGTAGATAATAGCATGAAGTGTTACCCTTGTTTCTCAATAAAACAACAGATTTATTACACAGGAGACATATCATTTCAAATTCAATTTGCCTCCTTTAACATCTCTATATGACAAAAAGTTGTATTATAATTATTATGAAACTTCTTTCAATCTTGTAATTCATGCATAAGTTGGACTGCATTACTGGCCATTACCAAAGGTTCCCAAGAAAATTATTATTATTATTATATTTATTATAGTCAAATAATAAACATAGTAACTTTTGCAATCTTCTTTTGCAAATAGTTAAACATTCTTATTTAAATTATAATAACAAAACATTTTATAATTAATAAGATCATTAAATTGACATATATTGATGATATAAAGTAAAGTATTAGAGTGTCATGTACATGTTTCAGTATTATTGATCTTATTAATTATACAATTTCTATTTAGCTCATTCAATTCACCTATAGCGCATGTGTTTGGACTTTGGGGGGAACATGCAAATTCCACACAGAAATGCCTACTAACTCAGCCGGGGCACGAACCTTCTTCTTCCTATGAGGCGACATTGCTACCCACTGCGCCATCGTGTCGCCCCTATTATTATTATCATTATTATTATTATTATTGTTATTGTTATTATTATTATTATTATTATAAGTTTTTTTATGTTTAAATTTGAAATGTTATATGAATTATTGTTATTTTTATTATCATTTGTAGTCGTAGTAAAGTAATAATAGTATTAATAACATTACTGTCAAAATGCATAAATAAAAGTTTAGCGTTTAGCTGATGGTTAAACAAAAACACTAACAAAAATATCCGGTATCAATGTTGCTAAAAACAATATCTATCATTCTTTAATATTACTACACATCAACAAAGGCCATTTACCTTATGATACTGCCTGTGAAGAAAACGTTTTATAGGTTTCAGACACAACCATTTTTACCCTTTTAACCTTACAGATTGGGTATCTGTCAGGGTTCATACACATTTTACTACTAAAATTCAGTTTATTTTTCTAGGATTTTCAAGTAAATTTTCATGCCCTAATGTTTCATTTAATGTTTATGTATACATGGTAAATAATAAGAAAATCAATGCATGTTCAAAAATTACAGCACATCATAAAACATGCAACAATCTATTATTTTGAATGAATCTTTATATCCATGTAAAATGTATTTAGATAATGTTCACACAGCATTAATAATGCGAGAGCATGTGTTTGGCACTGGACAGAAAAGAAGTAAAGACAACTAACCTATATTTAAGTATACAGATATATGTTTATCTATTTTCCATGACTTTTCCAAAACGTTGTGGGTTTTACAGTTTTTCCAAAATATTTCCAGGTCTGAAAAATGCCATGTCAAAATTCCATGACTTTTCCAGGTTTTTCATGACTGTATGAACCCTGATCTGTATATATGCTACCACATGTATACATTATATATACACTGTATATGTATATGTATATATATATAAAACTCACTTTAACATCTGCATTGTCCATTACTCGTATTCCGCCAGCAGTGTTTCCCACCACATCGTTTTCCACAATGAGCCCATCTCCTCTGAAGCAGACTCCATGACAGGCATTACCGTAAACTCCATTGCCGCGCAGTTCTACTCGACACTCTCGGTCCACAGAAATTCCTGTCCAGCCGTTACAGAGGACACAGTTTCCCACCAGACGCGTGAGCTGAGCGCTCTGAATCACACACACACCAGCTCCTCTGTTACTCTTCACCATGTTGGACACCACATTCAGAGGCTCACTGCTCTTCACAAACACTCCCACGGCTGGAGATACACACACAAGTGGGACAGTTGTTAATCTAATATACACTTGCCCTGCATTTACAACTCCCCGTTTAAGCTAGATATCTCTACATAGAGTACTTTTAGGTAAAGTTATATACAGTGCATCATTGGGGAGAAATAAAACACATTTTATAGGCTCTTTACTGAATAGTGTTTTCATTATACATCAAATTGACGAAGTACTAATTCCATTTGTTACAAAAATGAATTTTCAATGATAGTCAAAATAAGTCAATGTTTACAGAGCTTATTTCTAAAGTATTAAAAAGTGAAAAAGTCCATGCACTGTAAAGAATCAAATTTATTAGCATTTACAAATTTAAGTAGATTGAACATAAAACAATTAAGTTGTCCCCCAAAAACTCAAGCATTGTGTTGTTTTAGTTTAACTGATGTAAGTAGGTAGAACAAACAGCAAATATCTTTTTTTTTGGAGTGTGAAGAGGTAAAACAGGCCAGCAACTAACCTCCATTTTGGCTAATGCAGTTGTTTTCCACCAGAGCAACTGTGATTGGCCGCCTGGAGGAAAATCGCTCATCTTCGCTGTCGATGTCACTCTCCCAGGCCATCAGTTCTCCTTCCTCATTGAAGTTGTCCCGTTCTCCTCGGTCTCTGTCCTGTAAAGCGCGGTAGCCTTCCCGGTTCACTGCCGACTCTGTGTCCTTCCGGCAGAACACAGCCAGTCCATACATGCGGTTATGGGAAATGTGATTTCCAATGAGCTGAGGTAGACTAGATGACATTACCCATACTCCACAGCCTCTGTTGGCTACAACACAACAGAGAAATGTCACATTAATTTCTTTTTTTCCTTTTCTGAGCTAAGCAATGTTGACTCTTCTGGATATATAGTAGTCAACATTTGAAGAGGATCAAAAGGTTTATGAAAATGGTCTAGAACTATTGAACAACATCCATTCTTGTCTTTGCTCAGTTCTGAAAAGCGTTTTTGGAACCGCTTCAAATGTTGACTGCTGTACTAATTTATGTTATTACTTCAATTAGTTTAATAATGTTAATATCATTCTAATAATATTATATCTAATCAAGTAATAAAAGCAGTTTTCAGCTTTAAAAAAATAATCAGCATTTTTAAATCATTTGGTCTTTATATTCTTTATTTATTTAAAACAGAATTTTGTCTTTATTTATTTGACCTCTTTCACAATAAATATAATTTAAGAGTAACGTGTTAAAGATCTCTATTATCTCTATTATTATTAGATATCTATTCTAATATTTTAGTGTGGTACTATTCATTCATTCATTTTCTTTCGGCTAAGTGTCTATTTCAGAGGTCGTCACAGCGGAACTACACAGCAGATGCAGCTTCCACCTGCAACCCCGAACCAGGAAACACCTACACACTCTCTCACACACACACTTCGGCCAATTTAGTTTATTCAATTCACCTATAGTGCATGTCTTTGGACTGTGGGGGAAACCGAAGCACCCGGAGGAAACCCACACCCACATGGGGAGAACATGCAAACTCCATACAGAAATGCCAACTGGCCCAGCTGGGACTCGATCCAACGACCTTCTTGCTGTGAGGTGACAGTGTAAACCACTGAGCCACTGTACCACTGTACCACCCTTGTGTGGGTCTTAACTATATTGTTAAATAATACAATATAATAATTAAAATACCAAAATAATGTTAGAATTTAAACATTTAACTCACTTTTTTGTAATTTTACACTGATTGTCAATCTCATTACTGTGATTTAAACCACCATTTTATTCTCTAAATGTACGGGCATTACAGTGGCGCAGTGGGTAGCACAATCACCTCACAGCAAGAAAGTCATTGGTTCGAGCCTCAGTTAGCATTTCTGTGTGAAGTTGTTCTCCCCCTGTTCATGTGGGTTTCCTCCTCCGGTTTCCCCCACAAGTCTAAAGACGTGGTACAGGTGAATTAGGTAAGCTAAATTGTCCGTAGTGTATGAGTGTGTATGGATGTTTTCCAGTGATGGCTAGCAGCTAGAAGGGCATTCGCTGCGTAAAACATATGCTGGGTAAGTTGGCTGTTCATTCCGCTGTGGCGACCCCAGATTAATAAAGGGACTAAGCCGAAAATAAAGTGAATGAATTATTAGATTGCTTTTGTTAAATTGTACTCTTGTAATTGTTTTACTGTGCTACAAATATATTGTTAAAATGTTATGGCACACTTTTTGTGATGTTTTTTGATTAAGTTTTTTATTAGCTCAACCCACATGTCCAATAGGCTAAACACTGCACACGAAACATTTCTTTATTTCAATACACATATTAAAATGACACCCAATGACGCATCATCAGCGAATACCTTACAGAAAGTAAAAGCTGAAATATGCCCACCATATATGTGATTGCCTTCAATAAGTCCCCTTCCTCTCTCTCCAACCACCACTCCATCTGAATAGCCGTAACAGATGAAGTTATTGCGGAGGACTGGATCACCTCCTCGACGGATATCAGCACCGCCCCACTGATTCTGCCTAATCACGTTCTCTATCAGACACGGAAGCAGAAGTTCGATTTAGTGTAATTTAATTGAGTGGTGTCAAGAGCAAGAGCAAACACTTCAGAGCTCTTAAGTGCTTGAACCCTCAATAAACAATGAAACAGCAGATGGAAAAAAATGCCACAGCAGCCAAACAGACCAGTGATCAGTCCCCTTCCGTTCTCATTGACAGCAATGCCTGCTGCGAGCCCTTGGAAAATGTGATTTCCACTGTCATGAGGAAAAAAAAGGAACAGTAATCAGAGCTTTAAATGACATTATGACAAATAATAACATGAACACACATAAAAAAATTGTCTCATTGAATTTGATTCATGTCTGTACAATTTGTATGTACAATGGTCCCACGCCATAATACAGTTCACCTTTCACGGCCTCGCAGTTTCACTGTTTTTTTAGTGCAATTTGACATGCTTTTTTTTTCTTTTTTTCAGCACATTGTGTTCTGCATCCTGATTCACGCATTGTGTTTTGCATCCTGATTGGCTATAGACCATTGTCCTGGCCAAATTTCCTTCATCGGCCTCCCAATCTGCCCCATCCACTGAATTGGTTCTATCACTCTCACCACTCCCCCAGTGAGCAAACTGGCGCCGTTGTACTATGGCTGCCGTCACATCATCCAACTGGATGCTGCACACTGGTGGTGGTGTGAAGAGACTCCCCTCATGATTGTGAAGCGCTTTGGGTGTACGGCCATACACAATAAATGCGCTACATAAATACACATTACTTCCTTACATTGTCAGTCAATCTCCTCCGTGGCATGTCTCCTGTACAGTACAGAACGTGAAGAGGACTAAATTTACATAAATCTTGGACCGCCAGCAGTGTGACTCTGATGTGCTGTACTGTATGTTTACAAGTTTTCTCCCCAACAAACCCCAGATTGTCGACGAAATGTTCTGCACCACCAAAAGCACCCACAGTAGCACCCAAAAGGCAGAGGAAGATGCTAACCTTCGCACAAAAAGTTGAACTTCTGGACATGCTAAAGAAAGGTAGAAGTTACGAGAGTGAGAGAAAAGTGTGAAAATGTTAATGCCAATCTGTGAAAATAGTGCAGTGAGGGGTTTTACAGCCTTAAAACATCTATAACAATTGTAAAAAATAAAGCGAACTACTTCACGGATTTCACCTATAGCGTGCTATTTTTAGAATGTAACTCCCGCGATTAACAAGGGACCATTGTACATCATTAAAGGTACAGTTCACACAAACATTTCAATTTACAGTTAAAGGAACAGTAGGAGATCTGGGGAAATGCTAAAGTTAGCCTGATAACATTGAAAATGCACATCCCTCCCTACATGTAAATCTACATTTGCTGGTATGATCTACCCATCGTAATGTTCGGGCCGAACATTTTGATTGGACGGACATATTTTAGTCCTACGCCTTACCCAAAATACATAAATACATTTAGATGGTGTAGGAGAAACAATTAAGATGTCTTTTAAGCTGTAGAATTATTTTGTCCGTTTAACCGTTTTAACATTAATTTTAGAAGACATTTTTCATTTATATACTTCTCTGACTTTGTATATATGTATATAGAATTATGTATATAGTTTTTCCATTTTATACTTATATATAACCAATAATTTGTGCTTCTGTTTCATATTGTTATCAGCCATGCTGTCCACATTGAATTAAGTCAATGTTAAGTAATAGGGCTGCACGATTCTGGCTAAAATGAGCACCACAATTTTTTTGCTTAAGCTAAAGATCAATTTCTCACGATTCTGTATATGTAAAATAAAAGTTGACATGAGTAGCCTATTAATATTGTTAATTCTCAAACATACGGTAAAACAACAATAATATTAGACCCATGTGTTGGTCTACTGTTGGCTAAAATAATACATTTTGTATAGGCTTGGAATGGCGACCTACAACAGTCCTGGTTGTTAATTCACAGTAAAGTTATGACATCAACTTTGAGAAAAACTGTACAACAAACTGAACGTTATTTACGACTTTATTACTTTTTTACACAGCCTATGCAGGTCCTGTTCACTAAAGTAGATATCATTGGTGGGCATGCGCGCATACTCTCAGTAGTAAACAGTGCGTCAGCTCATGTGTGATTTCACGGCCTGACGCTTCTATCCTGACCTTGAAAATATAATTGGCTGAATCGTAGAAAAGCTAAATTAAGATCGTGTGTAGGGTTGAATTGAGATCACGAACTTTTCTCGAATAAGAATTCTTCTGGAGGACATCCAGAAGAAACACTGCCTGCGCAGAGCACGCAGTATTCTCAAGGACTCCTCTCACCCTGCTCACAGACTGTTTTCTCTCCTGCCTTCCGGCAGGCAATTCAGGCTCCATCAGACAAAAACCAGCAGACTGAGGAACAGCTTTTTCCCCAGAGCTGACTCCCTTTTAAACTCTGCCCCCCACTGACTCTTTTGACCCCCCACACACACCCCACTCTCCTCATAACTTATGCTCCTCACAATCACTGCACTATTGAACATTTGCACATTTAAAAATTGCACATATTCATTGCACTGATTCACTTATTTGAACTGTACATACCCACTGTACATATACATTTGTAATTATGTTTATCTGTACAACTTGGATTATTAATAAGCAACCTACATTGCACTGATTCATTTATTTGAACTGTACATACCCACTGTAAATACTGTACATACATTTGTAATTGTTTATCTATCTGCACATTTATTATTAATAGCAACCTGTACGTATAATCATTTATTGTAAATCTCTGCTCATTACTAATGCAACCTGTATATAATGTTCATAGTACATCCATCTGTAAACATCACCATAATTTTTCTATAACTTCACCTTATAATTTATACCTGTATTCTGCACTTGCTGCTATTGCACTTCTGGTTAGACCTAAACTGCATTTCGTTGCTTTGTACTTGTACATGTGTAATGAGAATAACGTTGAATCTAATCTAATCTAAATGTGCAGCCCTATTAAGTAATACTGATATTATCAATGCTGATAACCATGTTTACTAAAAAACAACAACACATTTAGATCACTTACTTTAATAATTACTATTGAAACGTGAAGAGATGTTTAATGTATTCAAATGTCTGAATCCTAAAATAAACGTTATTTTGGTTTGAAAGCACAGGTTTTGCATTGTACAACTCACTACGGACCACGGATTCAGCTAAAAATCTTCTTTAACATTCTACTGAGGAACAAAAGTCACCTACATTTTCACTAACCTAAGGGTGAGTAAATGAACTGTACGTTTTCATTTTTGGGTGAAATATCCCTTTAAATCTTGAACTCAAAAGGAGCAACCAAAGAGGACTTCCTTTCTTCTTACTAAGCAGCAATAAGCTCTCCAGGATAGCTGATTATGTCATCATATATCACCATTACAATTTGTTAATGTCTCTCAGCCAATCAGATTTGAAACCCACAAAGAACTAAACCAAATTATTGTTCAAGTGCATATGCATTAAACCTAGTCTGGCCAGTTGTTTTTCCAGGAGAGTCTTGCGTTGCAATTTGTTTATATCTGGACTATTATGTGCGTCCCAAATTACAAATTAGAAATCTGGTCACCCTAATAAAAACACACACAAACACAAACATGCATTACTTACCTAACCACAGGGTTGCCATTAAAAAGAATATACACGCCAGCTTCCTTGTTGCCGTAGATCTGGTTGCTTCGAATGGAACCTCTCCCATTGCCCAGAACAACGATCCCTGAACGCAAGCCACTGTGGATTCTATTACACTACAGCCAGGAAAAGAAAACAGAAGGAATGTACCAGAAAATGTTATGCGATGGTGGAAATTCCAATATATTTTCTAGACTTCTTTCTTTCCACAGCAATAAATATAATTGCAATACACCACGCAAAAGCATGTTTTAATCAGCCTTTGACTTGTTTCCATTCAAAATAGAAAAACATTAACAAAATAAACATACTTAGCAGTCAAAACATTGTGATATAATACACTGCATAGCCCAAAAAAGCCATCACTGCTTCGATTTAAAGACATAGTTCATCCAAATTCTAAAATTAATGATAATTTACTCTCCCTCATGTGGTTTTAGACCTTTCCATTCTTCTGTTGAACAAAAAAAAGAAGATATTTTGAAGAATGCTGGTTGCTGAAATCCACCATCTTCCATAGTAGGAAAAAATATTATGGAAGTCAATGGGTTAGAGCAACCAGCATTTTTCAAAATATCTTTTTTTGTGTGTTTAACAGAAGAAAGAAACTCAAAAAGGGTTTTAACAAGTGAAGGGTGAGTAAATAATGGCAGAATTCATTTTTGGGTGACTATCCACTTAAACAATCAAATACTTAAGAGTTTATGATCGGGTCTTTTCCTAGAGACAAATGCACCATTTCATTATGTTATATATTTGGCAAACAGATCTTTCAACCCCAAGTCATGTACCTTTCTTATTTCTTAAACAACCATTTTGGAAGACACATCCTAAGGTCATATGCCAGGATGACCATTTTATTGTCCTAAAATTGCAAAAGGCATCATTTTCACATATAAATTGACCACCAATTGACCTAATCCTCATAAAACTTATTTTTTTAGAATGTGCTGCAGTAGACTTAACCAAGTGGTTCTCCTCAGGGTCAGATGGTGATCATTTTAGGATCCTCTTTATCTTTAAATCTAGCGGGCATATGTCACGGCTTTACCTGATGCAATGCCACAAGGTTACATCCATCAAGAGCTTATTTATTTCAGGCTGTGATCTGAAAAACTACTTTGCAAAGTCTAATTCATCACATTTGAAAGGCCTTCACTGTGATAACAGTAATTGGCAGTCAATTTATTTGTGAAAAACAAAGCATTCATTCACAGTTTTAGCCTGATCAATCTTTTTTTTTTGGAATCTGCCCAAGAGAAGTGTCTACTGGCAACGTTGGCAAGTCATTCGTTAGGGTTAAAAGGTTATAGGGTTTATTGAAAAACATATAACAAGCCAGAAACATATTCAATTGCAGCAATAAAAAAATCCAAAGTGTTTGATAAATTTAAACAGCAAAATTTTTAGGTGTAAAGATATATTCCCAGGACATCTTATCTACTTTATTTTATCATCAGCATATTGAAATCCAAACATAATCTAAAGCAAATTTAGCATCATCTGTTTTATTTGGCTATCTTTTGTGTACCAGTATGATAGGATTAGCCCCTTTTCGGATGTCCAGTCCTGCTTCTCCATTGGAGTGAATGTTGTTCTCAGCGATTAGACCTTGAGCGGAGAGTCGCAGGAACACACCAGATGCCTTGCACCCACACACTTCATTACGCAACATCACCATCTAAATAGAAGACACACAGCGTAAGAGAGAGACATTTGTGAAAGAACTTGATCATGAAAAGAGCATATGATCAGAAACGGCACAATGTTATTAAATATTTTCTGTGCATTATTTCTATGTTGGAAGCAGCATTAAATGAAAACATATATATAGATAGCAGAAAGGGCAGTTGTTTGGGTATTATTAACAAACTTATTTATACCACAATTACAATTATTAATATCACAGGCATATCACCCTGCAGCCCAAGACCGGTTACTCACTGGCTGAGCCTGCTTTGCTTTGGGTGTATGGCTATAAACGATAAATGCGCTATATAAATAAATACACAGTACACACAAACACACACACTTTAACACCTGTTGTAACTTGGAATTAGATTGATATAACTTAATTTGTATAATTATGAACATTGTTAATTTACTTAATTTTAAGGCAACCGGTTTACCGACTTTAAGTGAAATCAACTAATTGCTTTTTAACAGTGTGGAGAGTTGCAAGCTTCCTGGTTTCTAACTGGGTCAAAAGCAAAACAGAGCCAGTAAAAGGTCACATTTACCAAACAGGGCAAATTAGCTGTAGAGTGCAATCCAATAAACGTGCCTATGGGAGTGGAAAGTTCTGAAGGTGATGTACTGACAACGCACAAATTCAAGATCACAGACGCAGCAGCTCATTTACATAACCAACAACATGATCTTCAAAGAGCGGCTTAAATTAGATCGCAAACATGCAGAGATGCTGATAATTATTATGTGAGTGACACTAAATGTGTTAACACCTGTTTTTTGATAAATGAGAACTCATTTGAACTCATGAAAAATGACTATCACAAACATTGTGTGATTAATTTAAA
>CAIGQQ010013888.1:2216055-2239283 GCA_903798035.1 Danio albolineatus
CTCCTCCAGGAATGAGTGTTTATGCTGTTAAAAGAGTGATTGGAGAAGCTCAGTGGAGCCCAGAGCAACTGGAGCAGGTGGGGATTTTAAGAAAATGTGTTGGTAGTTTAATTGAATTTTATTTATTTTTTTTTTTTTGTGGATGATGGCAAAAATGTATTGACAAAATTATAAAAAAAAAAAACCAAACAATTGAGTTGTTGATTAAGCATTAATATGGATGCTTTTGAGGCATATTGTTAACTATATGAAATTAATTTTTATATTATCTAACCCATCGTATACATTTCGCTCATAACATTTAAAAATATAAATGATAAAACTATCAATTTCTCTATAACATGTTAATTCTGGAGAGAGTCTCAGATCTTTTAGTTTGGCTGGAATAAACACAGTTTGTAATTATTAAATAAGTTAGGTCAATATTATTAGATTAATATATTATGCCATAATAATATATTATAACCAAATTAACATAGTGTAGCTTTTAAATTGCACTTTAAACACAAGTATTTTGAACCGTTAGTAAAGTGTGTACTGTCACCATGGGAAAGACAAACATTTTTAGTTATGAGAATTTTTTTAGTAATATTTATTCATTTGTTTCTATTATGTTTAAAAAATAGTTGCTCCTGGGAAGTAAAAAAACAAAAAAACAAAGAGGGTTAATAATTTTGCTTTGTACACATGCAATGATGATATTAACATGTTATATTTTAGTCATTACATGTAATCAGTAAATGCTTTTATTACATGATCAATTATTTATACTATTTATTTTGTAGAATCCTAAAAACCTTTTATTTGGCTTAGAATTTGGGGTTACGATGCCTGCATTTTGAGTAGGGCTGCACAATATACTGTTTGAGCATGGATATCACAATGTGTGTGTCCGCAAAAGTCACATCGCAAGATAAGCAATGTTGAGTTAGGATTATATTTGACCAGAAACCACAGGTCAAATCACATGAGATTTGAGGATACACTACAGAATTTATTCACAATAGAGTGAATGTTTATCATCTGCAAAGTGTTTTTAAGGCCTGTTGATTTGTGAGCATTTTAAGAGAGTTTAAAGCGTTTTAATAGTGCATAAAGAAGTTTAGTAAAGATTCATTTTATTAAAAAAATTATATGATGAAGACTATGCAATGTTATTTTACGTTTGATTATTACATTTCTGAAAACCATAAAGCACTGTTTATTGCACTTTAATATTTGCTCAGTTGTTTATTTATGACTTTAGTTTGTTTATTATATGTATATAATAACTTGCATTTAAAAACATATAAATATATATCCCCTACAGTCCACTACAAAATTATCCCAATAAATCTAAACAAGAACTTTTTAAATAGAGCTATTTTAGTCATCTGGTGCAATTGTATTTATATCGCAACATATACAGTATCGCAGAGCAAAAAATATTGCATTGTCAAATTTTTCCAATATTGTGCCACCCTAATTTACATTTACAGTCCAAAGTAGGAACAGCTTTCATTATTAAAGTTAATGGCTAATTGTTTAATTGGTCCTTAATTTAAACATTTTAAAATTGACTTCCATCGTTCCAGTATACACTCTCTGTGGCTTTTTAAATAATCTCATTCTCCATACTTTTTCCAGTGTAAGCTGGGGATTGTGAAGTTCATAGAAGCCGAGCAGGTACCTGAAGTGGAGACGGTCATTCATTTAGTGGTGGCATCAAGTGACACCAGACACAGTGTTGCTACAGCAGCTGATTTGGAGCTCAAAAGCAAGCAGAGGTGAGACGGTCTTTGATGAAATGGCAAATAAAAACATCAACACTTAATAATGAAACTCACCTCTTGTTTTTGCTTTTGTCCTGCAGCATTATTGACTGGAACAATCCACTCATTATCAACAGAATGTATAAAGTTTACCTGGGTGATATTCCACTTAAAACTAAAGTAAGTGCTTGTACTCATGGGTGCTCAAACATTGTTATTATGTTTTTATTAATTCACATGTATAACTTTTGTTTTCTTTTTACCCAGGGTGCCACAGTGAAGCAGGAGCTGAAGCATGAGCCGGTCAGCACCAGAGTCAAGATGAAGATTCTTCCTCATCTTCTTCGCTCCAGGCTGGCTGCTGAATGCTTTCCTGCTAATATTCAGGTGAGAATGATTTCATTTGACTGGAAGAAAGTGAATGCAGCTGAAATGCACGCTGGGAGAGACCTGATAGTGGCAAGCAAGTGCTAAGTCAGAGCTTGGTTGAATGATGACATGGTAACCGCGGTGGTCTGTTTTATCCAGGTTGTCTATGATGGACTTTTCGGAGCAAGCACCAACAACAAACTCCTGTCCCTCACTCTGCAGTTTGTGCATCACATCTGTATGGTGTAAGTGATGAAGAGTCACATTTTCTACAATTAAGCATTTCCTATAGGTTGCTATATAATCAGAACCTGAATTTTCAAAGTGCAGTATTTTTAAATATGAATTTGCATCAGGTTGGCTATTGTGCTTCTGTATACAGGTGTACATTTATATATTGTGATAATAATAATAATAATAATAATAATAATAATAATAATAATAATAATAATAATAACTGTTGTTTTAATCTGAAGGTGTCCTGATACCAACAAACCTTTGGGTTTGATGCTGCTGAATGGACTTACTAAGCTTATCAATGAATATAAAGAGGTATGAAAACATGCTGATTGATTTATTTTTAGTTGTTACTGGAATTGTGACTTGTATATGAGTCAAAGATGAGATGTTATTATAAACAACAACAACATATTACAAGGTATTAATGGTTTATTTTGTGAAAATGAGATGGCAAAATTTTAAACAAGTTTCCATCATAATTCAGTGTAACAGCTATATTTGTGCTAAAAAACAAACAATTGACTTATTCTTACTAGTACTTCTTAAAATATGTGAAAAAATAAGTTATCATGCTAAATTGGGTTATATTCAAAATCATTTAAAGCTACATGCTGACAGATGGATAAAGTATGCTGTATTGAAGTGTAGTGAGTGTAGTGACAATAAATAAAGATATAAAATTATAATTAAGTATTTTGTGGCTGCACTGTGATGTCACCTAATGTTTTTATTAGGTGGCAAGACATCTACCTTTATATGTGCCTGAGAAGACGTTTTGATAGATGAACTTTTACACTGAATGATTTAAAAAAAAAAATTATCTTAACTAAATCTAAGATCTTCAACTAATTAAGTAAAATGTATAAACGTCATAAAAACTTAAATTAGACATGACATAACTGACCAATAATGCATTGCAGTTTTAATAATTGGAAATGTTGTCTGACCTATCTTTTAAAGTAACCTTTTTTATTATTTTATTATAAGGACCCCAAACTACTATGTATGGCCTACTCAGCTGTTGGAAAACTTTCAAGGTAATAGAAACCTTTTAAAAATAATAGGTAACACTTTAAAATAAGGTTCCATTAGTTAATGTTAATATATATTTAATGACATCATTCATTCATTCATTCATTCATTTTCTTTTCGGCTTAGTCCCTTTATTAATCTGGGGTCGCCACAGCGGAATTAACCACCAACTTATCCAGCATTTGTTTTACGCAGCGGATGCCCTTCCAGCCACAACCCATCTCTGGGAAACACAACCACACATTGTCATTCACACACATACACTACGGACAATTTAGCTTACCCAATTCACCTGTACCGCATGTCTTTGGACTGTGGGGGAAACCGGAGCACCCGGAGGAAACCCACGCAACCACGGGGAGAACATGCAAACTCCACACAGAAATGCCAACTGGCCCAGCCAGGGATCGAACCAGCGACCTTGCTGTGAGGCGAACGTGCTAACCACTCGGCCACCGTGGTGCCTATTTAATGACATGAACAATACAATTATTATAGTATATGTATAAATGTTATAAACCATGTACAGTAAACTGATGACTATATTCTGTACAAGTATTGTTCGTTCTTAGTTCATGTTGGTAAATAATTAACTTATGGAACCTTATTGTAAATTGTTACCTAATATTATATAATAGTATATAATAGTTTTTTTCTGTAAATAAACATAAAACACATAATTCCTTAGGTAAATGAAGTTAAACAAATAATGTTTTCGTTTTCTTTCCCCCTCTTTGTTTTAACAGTCGGATGCCTCAGCTTTTCACAAAAGACATTGCATTGGTACAGCAGTTTTTTGAGTCCATGTGCAAGGTTTGTTTGATTCAAAATTCAGAAAGTTGTCATACAGGTATTACTGCGTGAGTTTTAACCTACTTTATCTTATTGGAAAAACAGGAGGAAGCTGATGTGCGATTGGCCATACAGGAGGCCCTGTCGATGATGGTGGGAGCATACGCTAATCTTCAGGGGGCTCTTCTGAATCTGATGGAAGCGCTTGTGGCTGCATATATCACAAAGGTTTGTTGCTTACTTAAAAAAACAAATAAAAAGTGAATTACACACTTCGGCTTTAAGAAAACGATGAGTTTTGAGTTTGTGAGTTTGAGTAAATAATGATGTCCTGTCAATTTTGGCTTTGTGTTAGCCGGAGGTACAGGTGCGTCAGGTGGCGATGAAATTTGCCAGCACAGTGTTTGCTCCTGATCACGTAGCCTCTAGATATCTCTTACTTCTGGCTGCTGGAGATCCGTAAGTATATATTCGCTCTTTAATTTTTCTTTTCGTAACTGAGGTGTTGTCATGAATATGTCTACATCGTATGGCCTGTGTTTGTAGCCGTGAGGAAGTGGCTGGGGAGGCTCAGCGGGCTCTTAGGTCTCTCCCTACTACAAAGACAGAGAAAGAGGGATCAAGGCCCATGCCATCATTCCCTGAGATGGTCAGCTACATCCAGGAAAAGGTGTGATTGTTTTGATATACCTTTTTGTGTGTCATGATGACCTAAAATGGTTTTTGGTGTGTCCCATAACAAATTTGTCCAGTATCTTAAAGCTGATAATTAATGTGTTTTTTCTGCCGCTTTTTTGTTGTTTTACTAGTATTTTGATTTTGGTTTTATGCATTAGTTTTTTTTTTGTCAGGCAGTAGATTTCATTTATAGAAAAGAAAGTTGGACATAGAGAAGAGTAGTGAGAATTATTAGCTCTCCTGAATTATTAGCCTGCCTGTATATTTTTTTTCCTCCAGTTTGTGTTTAAGGGGAGGAAGATTTATTTAACATATCTAAATATACTAGTTTTAATAACTGAATATTTTTCTCTTTGCCACGATGACAGTACATAATATTTTACTAGATGTTTTTCAAGATACTGTTATTCCTTTTTCCCAACAATACTAGAATTCAGCTAACTAGTATTCAGGTTCATTAGGCAAGTTAGGGTAATTTAGCAAGTTGTTGTATAATGAGGGTTTGTTCTGTTGACAATCGATAACAATGGTTTTAAATAAAATTTAACGCTTTTAGTCTAGCGGAAAAAATACAAGTAAGACTTTCTTTAGAAGAAAATAATATAGGAAATACTGTGAAAAATGTTTTGCTCTGTAAAACATAATTTGGGAAATATTTGACAAATAAAAAAAGATTCATAGGAAGGCTAATAATTTTGACTTCAACTGTATATAAGGCTGAACTTTCATTTGTTTTGTGACAGGCTGCACAGAGATTAAAGACTCCTGCAAAATACATTGTTGGCACTTCCACATTGCCTTTTAATCCTGCAACATTTTCAGAGGTAAACTGACAGCCTTCATAAATTAGATTTCTTATGATATTTTGCTAACATACAGGTATATGTTGAACTGAACAAATGCATTTTTTTACTCTTATTTCCACAGATAGTTCTTTATCTTCGAATGTGTTTAGCTCATAGTTCTGGAGCCACACCCACATCTCAGAGCTTGATGGACATGCAAGATGATGCTCCTCTTATTGGTCGATATGTTCAATCATTACTGTCCAATGAAGCTTCTTTTTCTTCAGCCACTAAAGGAGGAGACTCCAATCCAGTTCACATTTACATTGACTTACTGCAACAGCTGCTGTCAGCTGTAGGAGGTGAGGAAAATTACAAATTATGAGGTCTATGGGCAGTATAAATATGTGTGTGTATATATATATATATATATATATATATATATATATATATACACAGTTTACACCTTTGGATGAATGGATACAAAGGAAAGTATCCAGTTTGTCTACAATTAGAACATTAAATATTGATTATGAACTCTACATGTCAGAAGTCTCAAAACTATGATTTGGGGGAAAAAAATGTTTTTAAATGAGCCTCTAATGCTCACCAAGCTTGTATTTATTTTTTTCCAAAGTACAGCAAAATAAAGAATGTTAAATTTTTTAACTATTTAATAAAATGTGTTTCTATTTGAATATATTTTAAAGTGTGTATTATTGTAAGTTCAGAGCAGAACTTTTGGTGTCTTTTGAAACATTATGCATTTTTTTGAAAGAAATTCTAAAAAATATATTTTATCAGTAAGGATGCTTTAAATTGATACAAGTGACAAAGACATTTATAATGTTACAGCATTTGTTTCAGATAAATGCTATTCTTCCTATTCATTACAGAAAACTGATAAAAATCTACTCTGTTTTCAAAAGTAAGTCAAACTAAATGTTTATCGAGCATCAAATCAACATATTAATATTATTTACAACGGATAACAAAATTTCATAAAACTATTTCAGAATTGTACTGTTTTTGCTGCATTTTAGATCAAATAAATACAGACTTTGTGAGAAGAGACTTATTATAAAAAGATTAAAAACTTACCGTTATGAAACCTTTGACAGGTAGTCTATTAAGTTCTGTAAATCATATTTTACCATAATATTGTTGCTATGTGATCTGAATTTGTGAACTGTTTCTTGTACGCAGGTATTCCAGTGATGTACTGTCTTCTGGAAGTGGTCTCTGTGTGCCCAGAGAAACTTACTGCCAAGTTTATCGACAAGATTGACTGGATTAAGGTAATCACATTAGTTTATTCATTGGTTTGTTGGTGGGTTGGAAAGACATGCATAAATACAAGACTGCATTAAACTGTTCAAAGGGAATTTAAAAACATAATCATTGGTGGCGAAGGTATTCTGCTCTGCTCATTCATTAAGAGTTATTACACAAAATATAAAAAAAAATACTATTTCCACCTTTGATGATAAAATGGAATCTTTAATGAGAAAATTCAGCTTTTCTTATTATAAGAGACTATAATATACTTTTATTTATTTATTTCTATATTTTTGTTTCTTTATTTCATTAAAAAAAAAAAGCTTTTATGAGCATAAGACTAACTGATAACTAAACTGTTACTTATGCTAGAATTTGATGAATTAATCATGTTTGTTTTTAAGGGTCTTATGAACACTAATAAAGAAGACATGCGTGAGCTGGCAGCACAACTTTATGCCGTGGTTGTGTCTACGATGTCTGGAAATGAACTTAGAACCGCTGTACAAAACCTGATCAAGACAACTAAAGACACACATGTATGTTAAAGTAATTCTTCAGTAATTAATAGTATAAAGAAATGTCATTTTCAAACAATCATTACTTTTTTGGGTACATTTAGAGTCCTGAGACTCAACATGGTGCCATCTTGGCTCTGGGATACATGGTGGGCCGATACATGAATAAGAAGCGGAACCTAATGTCTTCCGAAGCCACTTCCAGAGAAGATGAGGAACTAATTGCAATGGCCACAAAAACTATCGGTACGTGTCTTTTCACAAAGTTTCACACATGGCATTTGATACTGGGTCTCTTTATTAACATCTGAAGCATTGTTTTGTTGGTTAATGTTTTGCAGAAAAACTATTATAATTATATTCCCTTGAGGGATTAGTTCAACCAAAAATTAAAATAATGTTAATTAATTACACGCCCACATATTAGCCCAAACCATTGAAACTGTTGTTCATCTTCAGAACACAAAATAATTTTGAAGCAATCCAAAATCTCTCTGATCCTCCATAGTGTTGAGTTTTTTTAGCGGGTGTTTTACTTGCACCAAAAATACCTGTAATGCTAACTTGCTATACAATTAGCTCAAACTCATTCAGAGGTGGGAACCGGCGACAAATGTAATCCAAGTTAACACAAAACAAAAGTATCCATCTGGAGCTCCTCCATGGGATTCGACTCACACCATTAGGTTCGTTGCTCACCGGTGGTTCTAGGCTTCTCCTATGCTCAGCACCGCTACCGAGCTGACCAATCACACAGCTTTTGCTATGTGTACATTATACAGGGTTTGTGTCATTTATGGTTAGGGGTGTGCGACCCTGCAAAGGCTGCGGACCGTCTGATTGCACTCAACGCAGAAGTAAAAACGCATCGCCCTAAACATTTTACATTTCTTTTTGGCTTTACTAAGATTGCTTGGTATGTAAACAGGAACTGAAGTTGTACAAATAGGGTGAAGGTGGAAAGCATCAGAAAGATCCACCAGCTGAGAGTGGAACTCTGGATGCCCAAATTTTTATTATTATTTTTTTTTTATAAAGTTGTTATTTTGGATTTTTTTGTGCTCACAGTAGAATTCTTGTTACTTCTTAACATTACAATTAAACAACTGAAGACACTTGTAATGTTCTGATGAGGTTTTTGGTACTAATCTAGACTTTAAACACCATTGGCATCTATGGAGGATCAGAGCGCTCTCTAAATTCTTTTAAAATATCTTAATATTTTGATATAATGTTCAGGGGGATTCCGGTTGCCCCACAGTCCAAAGACGTGGTATAGATAAATTGGGTAAGCTAAAATTGGCCGTTGTGTGTGTGTGAGAGAGTGTATGGATGTTTCCCAGCACTGGGCTACATCTGAAAGGGCATCCACAGCATAAAACATATGCCAGAGTAATTGGCGGTTCATTCCATTGTGGCAACCTCTGATGAATCAGGGAATAAGCTAAAGCAGAGTAATTTTTCAGGGGGTTTGAAACGACATGAGAGTGACTAACAGAATTTTCAATTTTAGGTGAACTGTCACTTTAACAAATATCTACCAACATGCTTGTCTCTAGGTTCATTTTTGAATAGCGAGTCTGCCCTGCTGACTATTGCTGCTGTGACTGCATTGGGAGAGATTGGGCGCAACAGTGTGCTGCTGATACCGGCGGATGGAAATGGCTTCACTAAACTCAGTCTAGTAGATAATCTGCTTGCCAGGATCCCATCTGGCAAAGAGACAGGCAAGGTAAAACAAAATGCACAATTGCAGAGTGAGTCTTACTGTGTTATCGACGTGTACGTTATTTTTCCTTTTAAGAGCTTCCTTATAGATCAATTTTTACGCTCTTTCCACAATGATTCAGTTCATTATGTTTTGTTTTAATTTTTCCTTCTGGAATTATGCTACTGATCAGCCCCTGTTTATGTTGTCAGATGAAAGAACGTGCCATCCAGACTCTTGGGTTCCTGCCAGTGGGTGATGGAGAATTCCCACACCAGAAGAAAATCCTGCAAGGTCTCATGGATTCAGTAGAGGTGATGTCACATTTCAAGCCATTATTATTAGATAAAGGCAGTTATAAGATGACTGTTATATTTTTATGTTTATGTAAAAAGAAGTTGCGTATTTAAAAAGTAATGTAGATTTTCAATGTTTGTTTAGGCCAAGCAGGTGGAACTACAGTTCACAGTGGGAGAGGCTTTAACTAATGCTGCTGTTGGAAGCTGCTCTGGAGCTGCTCGAGATGTGTGGACATGCACAGAAGACCAGTACTGCCCTCCCGACAGTAAGTTTGTGTCAGAGAGACTAATTTTTGTCCACGGACAGTGCTCTGCATATGTGAGGACACCCCTCACAAATATTTATTTTCAATTCATATTTTTAATGGGAAACTATACGTTATTATATTTGTAAATATACATTAGTTTAGTCAGTACTGAAGCCAAATAGGGAGCTAATCTAACAAAATAACCTTTGATAGCGATCCAAAAATTAGTACACCCAAATTTATGTTAGAGAAAAATATTAAATACAAATTTTAAAAAAAGAGGAAAAAGCAAGAGAAAGAAAAGCTGAAAATTTACTTTTGTAGTTTGTATTTTTGTGATATATTTTGTTTGAATTTAATTGTAATATTAACTTGGTCTTTTTAAAAATGTTATTTTTACAAGTATATCTGTTTAATAAAAGTGTTTAGTTCAAATGCACTAAAATATATGACCTATAGTCACTGAGAAATAGGTTGAAAATGGACTGTACTTTTTTATGCTGAGCACTGTAGTTCTCTTTTGGATGAGTGAAATGCATCCTTAAACTTGGAATGAAGCCTCCAAAATATTAGGGCCCAATCTCAATTCTACCCTTTACCCCCACCTCTCATTTTGCTCATTCATATAAACCACTAGGGGTGTCCCAATTCTCTTTAGCTTGAAGCCGTAGGGCTAAGGGAAGGGCTAAATTTTCCCCGAAAAGGAGATTTTTCAGGACCACACTCGAAACCAAGGGGTAAGAAAATTTCCCGGAATACACCAGCTACGACAGCAGCATGACTGCACATGGAAGTCAGGAGATGCACATATTGTGAATTTTTTTTTTCAACAAACAAGCATATGCTTTCAATATATTCATAATCACGTTTGTGTTTTACCGTCAATATTTAAATTGCAACTGGAATAACTACAGCAGTCATGATCATCTGATCTCATATGAAGCATTAGATCGCGATGACATGATGACGTGTGCAGGTGCTGTAGTGCTGTCCCATTTTTTTTTTTTTTTTTTTTTTTTTAGGGGGTAAATTTTTAAACCCTTTCTTGAAACCTCAACACTCTCTTTCAAGGGGAAGGGGAATGGGTAGGGGTGCAAAAAGAGAATTGGGATTGGACCTTGGTCTACACTCAGGTTAAGGCCCCATTTAGATTCATTAGCAATTACATTTTTTATGTAACTTAAATGTCATGATGGTCCAGTTATTAGACTTCTCAATGACTCCCCTTCAGAAACCATTTAGTTTTTTTGTCATTATTAAAGGAAAAATCCGCTCTGTTTGGAGTTGTTTTGCATAAATATGTTTATATATTATAAAAATGACTGAAATAACGTTCCACTGTCATCAGCATAAGTCAAAACATGAATTTTCTATGTATAGAAATTCTGTGTTGCACTTTTAATTTGATACTAAACTATATTACACCTGACGCACAGTTTGGGAAAAATAAGAGAAATATAATGTATTGGGAAATGATTTTTGATTGTTTGTGTGTTTGTTACATAAAGCGAAGAGAAATATGTTCACCTCTAATTCGAAGTTGTGCACTTAACACATAATTCTTCTCTCCCTTTATCAGATGTGAAAAATAATGATATAGTGCCCTGGGTGTTGAACTCTGTCTTGTCAAAATACATTCCAAGTCCAAACCCTCATGTCCGCCAAGCTTCCTGCATATGGCTTCTATCTCTGGTCAAGAAGCTCAGCCATCACAAAGAAATACAGGTGAATACAAGCATAACAGATTTATACTCATTTATACACAGAAAAAGAAAAACCCACCGTCATTACCTCTTTTTATCTGTGATAGTCTCATCTGAAGGAGATACAGACGGCCTTCATCTCAGTCTTGTCTGATCCGGATGGTGAGTCACACTGCTCCTTTATGATACTGTTCTTGTAAAGGTCATATTGCATTTTGACAGATTATCTATAGTCAGGGAGCTTGTGGGCAAGATTGATAGTGATGATCTGTGTCTAGAACTCAGCCAAGATGTGGCGTCTAAAGGACTCGGGTTGGTTTATGAGCTCGGAGGGGAGCAGGATCAGCAGGAATTGGTATCAACCCTTGTAGAAACACTCATGACTGGTAAAAGGTATCATTAAACAATCTTATTTGCTTCTAGAATGCCATCAGTAGCAATGCTAGAGATTAGCAAAACTCAGCTGATAAAGTAGTTATGTTAACTACTTGTAAATAATACATATATATGGCAAATGTGTAACTAATTATTTTAAGTATCACCTGAATGTGTTTGATTTTTTTCTGTCTCTTGTCAATTTTGAGTGGCTTTTCTAATTTAAGATATTTATTAAAGTATAACCTTTGTAATTTATTCTGAGATAGCCTTGATATTGGTATGGCCTTAAGTGGTATGGCCTCAAGTGAATAAAAGTATAAATCTTTTAAATCTTTCAATGAGTTTTAATACAGACTAATGTATTTTATTGACTCTTTTGAGAACTGTGGGATTTTATGTTTCCAGAGCCAAACATGCTGTCTCAGAGGACACTGAAGTTTTTCAGGGGGAAGCCCTTGGTAAAGCACCTGATGGGTATGTCTATTTCATTTTATTTCTTTTATTTTAGAATTCATAGAAACAAATTAGGACTGAATTGCTGAATGTAATTCCTAATGACATTTCTGGACAGTACATTTTCTTTTATCACCTGCTGCTTTTTTCATAATTTTGTAGACAAGGACTCTCAACTTACAAGGAGCTTTGTTCATTGGCCAGTGATCTAAATCAACCAGATCTTGTTTATAAGTTCATGAATCTTGCCAATCACCATGCAATGTGGAATTCCAGGAAGGTAAGTTATAGAATTACCGTATGATCGTTTTTTTTTTTTTTTTTTTTTTTAAGTAGCATTCAGTGATCATTTGCTCCTTGTGCTATAGGGTGCAGCATTTGGGTTTAACATTATTGCAGCCAAAGCGGGTGAGCAGCTGGCTCCTTTCCTGCCTCAGTTGGTTCCCCGTCTTTATAGATACCAGTTTGACCCCAACCTGGCCATCAGGCAGGCCATGACCAGCATTTGGGATGCTCTCGTTACTGATAAAACCATTGTAATTTCTTATCAATTATTATTATCTAAAGCATAGACACCATTTTAAAGAGTTATCTCGGTTTTTGACTTCCTTTTGTGTGTTTGACAGGTGGAGAAATATTTTAAGGAAATTCTTCAAGATGTTATATCCAACCTCACTAGTAACATGTGGAGGGTGCGGGAGTCAAGGTAGCATGTCTATATAAGAGAGAAAAAAATATTTATGTACTTTCTTTAATCTAGATGTAATTTAATAAGGGTGTCTGCAGGGTATTGATGTCTAAATTGTAGGTCTTAGTCTTTCATTCACATGAAGAATGTCTTGAGTCTTAAATAATTTTTTTAAATTGGTCTTAATTTTAAGTAAATCTATTTATATTTAGTTATTATACTAGTATATTTAGTATTATATTTTTTAAAGCTTGTCATTTAAAAAAAAGAAAAAGATTATCTATGTTGAAGAAATGTGTATCTGTGCAGCTAGGGTTTGCTTGTTTTGACACATTATTTAAAAATTGTTTTTGATTGGGAAAGTATTTTCTGCTGGCCCAACCGGGTCTTTAGATAAAATGCTTAACATTAAGCCCTTTTTAAGTCTGAAATTGCGTTCATAATGTTCTTAAAGTCTTAAATTTGACTTGATGAAACTTGCAGAAACCCTGTAAATTATCTGTCCTTTTTTATGTTATTTTCTTCAGCTGCCTGGCTTTGAATGATCTGATACGTGGAAGGCAGGCAGATGAAATAATCGACCGCCTATCAGAAATCTGGGAAACACTGTTTCGGGTCCTGGATGATATAAAGGTGAAAAATTAAAGGCTGATGTAAGTTTTATTGAGTTCAGGGCATGTACTAACATCTGTTTTTATATGTTGTTTCTTGTAGGAATCAGTTCGTAAGGCTGCAGATCTGACTTTAAAGACTCTCAGTAAAGTGAGTTGCAGCACTGTACTGGATAATTCCAATGACTTTTCCCTCAGCAACAGACAAATAACTAACATGGAGTCTATGTTTGTTTGTCCAATAGGTGTGTGTGCGCATGTGCGAATCTACAGGAGCTACTGCACAGAGGACAGTGGCTGTGCTATTGCCAACTCTTTTGGACAAAGGTATTGTCAGCAGTGTAACTGAAGTCCGGACACTCAGGTAAGATCAGTCAGATGCATATAAAGTTGATGTCAGAATTATTAACCCCCTGTGTATTTTTTCCCCAATTTCTGTTTAATGGAGAGAAGATTTTCAACACCTTTCTAAACATAATAGCTTAAATAACTCATTTCTAATAATTGATCTTTGCCATGATGACAGTGCATAATATTTTACTAGATATTTTTCAAGATACCAGTATTCAGCTTATAGAGCAATTTAAAGGCTTATTAACTAGGTTAATTGGTTTAACTAGGCAAGTTAGGATAATTAGGCAAATCATTGTATAATGATGGTTTGTTCTGTAGACTATTGAAAAAAAACTATTGCTTAATGGGGCTGAAAATATTGAACTTTAAAATGTTAAATAAATAAAAAATTATATATATATAAACTTTTATCTTTTTTTCCTTCCTTAAAGATGAGACTTTCTCCACAAGAAAAAAAAATATAGAAAATACTGTGAAAAATTCATTGTCCTGGTAAACATAATTTGGGGGAGAAAAAAAAGTTACAGGAGGGCTAATAATTTTGGCTTCAACTATAAGTCATAAAAATTCTTTATGTTCCGAGTGTAATAATGAGTTTTGCTGTGTGTTAGTATCCAGACTTTAGTGAAGATCAGTAAGAGCGCCGGCAGTCGTCTAAAGCCTCATGCTCCTCGACTCATTCCAGCTCTGCTGGAGGCCTTAAGTGTTCTGGAGCCGCAGGTGCTCAACTACCTCAGTCTGAGGGCCACCGAGCAGGAGAAGGTAAGCAGCCAATCTGGAATCATTTGCTCTAGACTAGGAGCCCAAATGGTAACCGTCTGTGTGATCTTGAAGGAGAATCGCATCACAATGTAATTGGGTTCAAATAGTAAATGGCTAAAATGAGCATTTCCCATCAGCCGTTGGCTCCTATAAAAGCTATTCTGCTTAAAGGGCACATACATTAACCCTTTTTTAAGATTTTATATCACTACTATGGTTGTTCTGAGTGTGCCAGTCTAGGTTCAGATCAAAACACAATTCAGATTGTTTTATTATAATGTGTTAAAAAGTGTAATTTTAGGGGCGTGTACACAGGTCGCTGTTTTAGGGGTGTGTTGCTTCACATGCAAATTAGTTTCAACTTCCCGCCAATCGTAACAAGGGGGCGAGCCAAGAGCACCCCTGCTTTGTGTGCGGCAACAGACAGGCAGACAGAGAGAAGCATTCAGCTGTACGTGTACGACCCAGACTCAGACACAGAACAAGCAGAGACCACTGTTGAAGAATCAATATACCAAATGAGCCAGAATGTTGTAGTTACAAAATCATTTATGTCTTTGTCCAGTTTTACAGCCGCTATGTAACTATGCATGCATCATCCGTAATGCGTTTGATAAAGTTCGCCATATCAGAGTTCTACAAACAAATACAGACAAGACATAAAGATATCCACTAAGATAAACGCTGCATTGGTAAGATTTATATGCAAAAAGGATCGCGGATTGTTGGAACTGATCCATTTTTCAAAAACAATTTACTCGCGAATCCCGAGTGGAATTGTCCCGCAATCTCAAAGCAGTCTGCGCTAAAATGGTTAGCGCAAACATACGACAGTTTAGGTACGTTTTCAGGCACCTGATCGTTAAAGATAAAACTTAGCCACTTAAGGGCGTACTCACACTATGTACAGTTGCCTTTAACCGGGCAAAAGCACGCTAGTCTCCCCTTCCGTCTCCCCCGACGGCCCGCGGTCTTATTGCATTCGGGCCTGAGCAGGCTTACGTCATCTGATGCGCTGTTCAGTGTAAGAGAAGCGCTCGGAGATTTCAGTGACATTTCTTTATATGATTATATCGTTTCAGTCGTTTGATATGCAGTGACACACAGTCAATATTCTGCCGAACAGATCAGCCACTGCTGACACTCATAAACAATCATTAAGTCCTCGTGCTGCAGGAAATAGAAGGTTTAATAATTTACGACAGTGTGCGTTCATTAAACAGTAAGAATGATTAATAAATCCATATGAAACAGTCCCCAAAAGTCACGTCTCCTCTTCAGTTTGGGGCTTAGGCGCCAATGCCCAAGTGAACCGGGCTCTTCCAACCGGGCCAGGGCCGGCCAACTGTACCGTGCCTGAGCCCGATTCAGCGCACTTGAGTACGCCCTTAAGCCTCTGTTGCTCATTTCCAGGAAGACGATGAAGGCTCTTGTGTTGAGCTTTGCATCCAAAAACAGTGCAAGGGTGTTCCTTTGGTGGCATCGCTTCGACTCACACTAAGAAAATGGCGGACGTGAAACAACAAACTTAGAATATGGTAACGCGCGCCTGTCAATCAATATGGGTGGGCGGGGGGACCGCACTACTACATAAAGTTGCGGTCGATCTCAAAACCGCTCCAATTGGTCCACCGTTTTTATGTTGTTAAATTGAAAAAAAGGACTGGGTGTGTTTATATCACCCCAAAATGACCGTCTATACACTATACCTACATATATGACTGTTCAAACAGCTTAAAAAGTAGATTTTTCATCAAAGGTGCCCTTTAAATGGTAAACTTAAAATGGTGAACCTAAAATAAATGAACAGTATAAACAAAGAAAATATGCTGATGCAGTCTCTCCATCACACATTTAAACATAAAATAAATCAAATATTTATGTTCTCTTTGTATAGCCTTTCATATCCTGTGTGTATATATATGTTTATTAATTTAAATACATTTTATACTTTCATTTACTTATCCTAGAATGTTTTTAATTCATGTTACGTTAAAAAAAAAGAAGATACAATAATTATAAATAAATCATTATTCAGATTGGCACATTGATAAACGTATTTAAAGGTTTATTTGCCAAGTTAAAAATTATATTTAAATAATTAGCACTTTAAACAATGGTCAATAGAGAAAGTTTGAAATCATTTTTGAAGTCATTTTTTGTGGCAGTAATGTAGATATTCTTTACACAAATGTTTGAATTGTGAAAACAGGATATTCACAATTCATTTCTTTGGCAGAGCGCTATGGATGCAGCTAGGTTAAGCGCAGCCAAGTCTTCACCCATGATGGAAACCATTAATATGGTAAGACATTATTTTGTTGGTCCTTATGTAACAAAAGCTGCATATCAATGCTTAGAAGCTCTCTAGAAGTTATTTCTATTTATTCCAAAAAAGTATTTAGTTTTATATATTCACTTTTATATGCCCTGTTTTTGTGTTTTTAGTGTCTTCAGCACTTGGATGTGTCTGTGCTAGGAGAGCTTGTTCCCAAACTATGTGATCTATTAAAGAGTGGAATTGGGCTTGGAACAAAGGTATACATCCTTCTAGGTTTTATCAGACAATTGTGTTTTTTTTTCTTTTCTTTTCTTTTTTTCTTTTTATAGGCTAATAGTTCTCTGCTGTTTTAGGGAGGATGTGCCAGTGTGATTGTGTCATTGACAGTGCAGTGCCCTCAGGATCTCACACCATATTCAGGTATATTTGCACTGTTTTACACACTTGTTTAGTCCTGTTTGGACTGGACTAGCTTTAAAGTGTCTGTTTTTTTCACATGACCTCTTTAAAAGAATTGCAGAGTAAATTAAATTGACTACTGTTTTTCCTCTGAGAAATCTAATCTAGTCTGTGTTTACTGAAAATGCAGAAAATACTGTACAGTTTTTTTTTTATTTTATTCTTTTTGTTTTCCCACAGGTAAACTGATGAGTGCACTCCTAAATGGGATCAATGACCGTAGTAGTGTTGTTCAAAAGTCGTTTGCCTTTGCTGTTGGACATCTGGTCAGGGTATGAAAATGTGCCTAAATGTGTATTTCAATAGAACAGTGAACTGAAAGCAACAGGGCATCAAAGCAATCCTCTGTTTTTTTTTCATCAGACAGCCAAAGACAGCAGTGTTGAGAAGCTTCTGCAGAAACTGAACACCTGGTACCTGGAAAAAGAGGGTATGCAGGTTATGATTTAAAGTATTATTTCAGCAAATCCATAGTCATATTAAACATGCCCTTTCAATTTTTTTTTTACACAAAATTAAGAATTTAGGACAATAGTGTAGATTGATGCCATTTTCCCTTAGCATTTCAAGGCAATCATAAAGGAAAATAATTTTTACAATATTAATAAATATAACTAGCACACTTCAATTTATTGATGGACTGTCCCTTTTATTGAAGCAAATTTGTCTAGCTATTATAAATTCTTGTGCTGTCCAAATGATATGAAGTGTCTTTCTTTGGTTTGCAGAGGCGCTGTACAAGTCCTCATGCTGTCTGGTGGTTCATGCCATCAGTCACTACAGTCCTGACGTGCTAAAGGCACATGCCGGAGTGGCTCTTCCGCTGGCGTTTCTGGGCATGCACCAGGAGGCTGAGGAGGAGAAAGGAGAGAGCGCTGAAGCCAACCTGTGGTCTGAGGTTTGGCAGGAACACGTACCTGGTAGGTACCGAGCAATAATTAATTGTGTCCAAAATAAAAGTTTGTTTTGGCATAATTTATGTGTGTACTATTAATATTTATTGTGTGTGTGTATATATAAATACAAACATATAAACATCTATGCATATATTTGAACGGTTTCGTATATATTTAGATATCAAATATATATGTATATGATACAAAATCTATATAAATTAAAATATGTATGTAATACCATTTTTTGTATAGTTTTGTTTGTATTGATGTGCGTGTATCACATATAATTAATAAACGTAAAAGTGATCTGCTTTTTTATTATTTTGTGTATTGTGTTACCTCAGGCAGCTTTGGTGGAATCAGATTGTACATGACTGAGCTCATAGGCATTACTCAGAGGGCTCTGCAGTCTCAGTCCTGGAAGATGAAGGCTCAGGGTGCTGCTGCCATGGCAACCATTGCTAAGCAGCAAACAGGCTCACTGGTAGCACCTCATCTGGGCATGGTGTTGAGTGCACTACTACAGGGGCTTGCAGGACGCACATGGGCAGGGAAGGTAATATACCATCACTCTTGATAAACACATACAGTACTCCATGCTGAGGGACAGACTTTATGCACTTGGGCAAGGCTACTTAATAATTAATAATTGTTTTTTCTGCTATAGCCAGAGACAAACAGGATGTTAGTGGTTTATTTTCACACTGTTTTCAAACTTTCTCTTGCTTTTATTTGTGATGCCTAAAGTATAATGGCTTGTATTTTCTACAGGAAGAACTGTTGAAAGCTGTTGGATCTGTAGTGTCTAAATGCAGGTTAGATTCTTTTCATTTCATACACACAAAGTGTGCACTTTATATGACTGTATATGATTTGTAGTTTAATAAAAAAAAAGTAAGGACTAATGTACATCTAGCTATTGTTTTTTTATTGTCTGACAGGATGATGATGATGATTATTATTATTATTATTATTATTATTACAGTTGTTATTATTATTATTATTATTATTATTATTATTATTATTTGGCAAACAGTGCATCCGGAAAGTATTCAAAGTGCTTCAATTTTTCCACTTTTTATGTTACAGCCTTATTCCAAAATGGATTAAATCCATTTATTTCCTCAAAATTCTACACACAATACCCCATAATGACAATGTGAAAAAAGACTTTTTTGAAATTGTTGCAAATTTATTACAAATAAAAAACCTAAAAAAAAATCACATGTACATAAGTATTAACAGTTTTTGCCGAGAAGCTCTGCATTGAGCTCAGGTACATTCTGTTTCCACTGATCATTCTGTATATGTTTAGCAGCTTAATTGGAGTTCACCTGTGGTAAATACAGTTGATTGGACATGATTTGAAAGGCATGCACCTGTCTATAGAAGGTCCCAGGGTTGACATTGCATGTCAAAGCACAAACCAAGCATGAAGACAAAGGAATTGTCTGTAGACATCTGAGACGGGATTGTCTGGCACAAGGCTGGGGAAGGTTACAGAAAAATTTCTGCTGCTTTGAAAGTTCTAATGAGCACAATTGCCTCCATCATCTGTAAGTGGAAGATGTTTGGAACCACCAGGACTCTTCCTAGAGCTGGCTGGCCATCTAAGCTGAGTGATCGGGAGAGAAGGGCCTTAGTCAGGGAGTTGATCAATAAAGGGGGTCGCACACCAAAAGCACCGCTCGGTGACGTGGTGCGCCACGCAGTGCCATGCATTTCAGAATTCTAAACATGGGTTTCTATCAGAGTACACACACCGGCGCCACAAATCACCGAGCAAGGACTCATGAAACTGTTCATATTTCTGCCGTGCCACAGAGCGCTATCTGAATAGTTTAATTTTAAAAAGCATGCGAATGTGTGCGATACTTCCAAATGTTATGTGCACGCCATGCACAGCCATTCTGCGACCGGCTTGACCCGATGGTCACTCTGTCTAAGATCTTCTGTGGAGAGAGGAGAACCTTACAGAAGGACAACTATCTGTGCAGCAATCCACCAATCAGGCCTGTATGGTAGAGTGGCCAGACAGAAGCCACTCCTTAGTACAGGCATATAGCAGCCTGTCTGGAATTTGCCAAAAGGCATCTGAAGGACTCTCAGACCATAAGAAACAAAATTCTCTGCTCTGATGAGACTAAAATTGAACTCTTTGGAGAGAATGCCAGGTGTTATTTTTGGAGAAAACCAGGCACCACTCATCACCAGGCTAATACCATCCCTACAGTGAAGCATGCTGGTGGCAGCATCATGCTGTGGGGATGTTTTGCATTAGCAGGAACTGGAATACTAGTCAGGATGGAGGGAAAGATGAATGAAACGATGTACAGAGATGTCCTGAATGAAAACCTCCTTCAGAGTTGACCTCAGACTGGGGCGATGGTTCATTTTCCAGCAGGACAATGACCCAAAGCACGCTGCCAAGATATCAATGGAGTGGCTTCACAACAACTCTGTGAATGTCCCTCAGTGGCCCAGCCAGAGCCCAGATCCTAAATCCTGTTGAACATCTCTGGAGAGATCTGAAAATGGCTGTACACCGCCACTTCCCATCCAACCTGATACAGCTTGAGAGGTACTGCAAAGAGGAATGGGCAAAAATTCCCAAGCTTGTGGCATCATATTCAAAAAGACTTAAGGCTGTAATTGCTGCCAAAGGTGCATCAACAACATATTGAGCAAAGGCTTTTTAAAATGTATTTTTAATTAATTTATTTGTTTTTATAAATTTGCAACCATTTCAAAAAAATATTTTTTCACATTGTCATTAAGGGGCATTGTGTGTAGAATTTTGAGGAAATAAATTAATTTAATCAATTACGGACTAAGGCTGTAACATAAACGATGTGAAAAAAGTAAAGTGCTATGAACACTTTCCGGATGCACTCTAAGTATTAGCTAAATGCACATTATACTGCTTATTAGAGACACAACTGATTTTGTTTTATGATAAAGTTTGCATGAAATCAATATACTATGTTTTTACTGTGTTTGTTTTACTAGCACACATTGTTAGTCTTAAGGTGAACAATTGATGCACACAAGTTAATCCCCCCAAAAATAAAAACCGTGAACAGTTTGGTAATCTATAATCAAAATCTGACTTTGCATCCTTATCTGGAATGGCCTTCTCTGATGACATCAGACATGTTTAGCCACGCCCCTCCAACTGTTTGTTTGCTGGCAGTGAAACACGAGAATTGTTGTTTTTGGGTATCTATCCCTTTATAAAGTTAGATTTTGCAACAGAAAGTAACACAGTCTTGTTTACAGGTTTCTGCACACTTTTTGTCTCTCTCTCTTTTTTTTTTTTTTTTTTTGCAAATAATTGAACTTTTTTTATTAATAAATAATTAATAAAGGAAACCTGAACCTAAATATAATACTCTTGCTGTTTCTGGGTTAGTAAACTGTACTTTAAATACTTGACTGTGTGTGTGTAGTGTGGAGCTCCAGAAGCCTGCAGCCGGTCAACCGACAGTAAGCGAGGTGCTGGATCTGGTGCTGAAGGAATGCAAAAAAGAGAGTCTGGTGTATAAAATGGCAGCTTTGCGCAGTGCAGCAGACATCTTGGAGTCTACGCAAGTAGATCGTTTTCATGAAGTCGCAGAGATTGTGCTTCCTCTCATTAAAAAGGTACAGTAAACGTGAATATAGCAAATTTCTCTCTTTTTTTTATCTGTTTGGGCTTTGGCACTTTAACCCAATTGAGTTCAAAGAATAGTTCTGTGACAATAAATGTTCAGTTTTAATAGTGTATTTTGGGGAGCCCCACATGCTTTTAAAATATATATTTATAAATATAATTATTATTCTGTTTAGAATCAGCCAGCTAGTGCCAGTTCTCCTAGACATGATGATGATGACGATGATGATGATGCTAAAGCTCGAGAATTACAGACAGAAGTTTTGCTTTGTGCATATGAGACACTGGGAAAGGCCTGGCCTAAAACCATTCAGACACAGAGTAAGTCTGTCACAACACACACACACAAACACCGGGTAAGGTGATGTATTACAAGTGTTTTTTTGTATTGTAGATCAGTTCCAGAGGGAGGTTTGTAGCTTAATGTGTGATAGGCTGAAGTTGAGCACATGGAGGGTCCAGCTGGGGGTCCTGCGTGCCATGAAGGTCTTCTATCAAGGGTATAGTACACCTGCATTTACATGTAGGGTTTTATCATTCATTGAATGCCAAAGCTTTGCATATTCTATTGGACAACACATTAGGGATGGACGATATCTGATCGTATGCAATATACCAGTAAAAATTCTCCCCACAATAAAAAATGTACTTCTCATAATGACAATAAAACCTATAATTGGTCTGAGCATGGAAGTATTACAATAGTATATGTTCAATAGACGTGTGTGTTTTTAAACTGTTTACAAACACAGATTTGCTGACAAACTTTATACTGTAAGTTCACTTCATAACACCAATTAAGTGTTTAAAACAACTTATTTTTGTGACCAGACATAGTTTGATTTCACAGAATGAAGGATAAATCATGCTCTGTCAATAAGCATATCGCTACAAATATACTTTACGCTTCTAAAATATCCAGGATGACTAGAAGAACACAAATAATCCATAATATTGCCTCAGTTGTTTGTTTATTGTCTTCGTATTCGATCCATTTTTCCATTTCTATCATCTTTGTCTTCTTTGCTGTCCTGCATTGATAACTGATAATCTTTTTTTCAGTAATTTATATGTGGAGATTATGCACAAGATCACCCCCTAGTGTCCAGTATGAATGAAACTGAAATAAAATTTCAATGTAGGCTCAAGGTCTCGAACTCTGTCCATATTCTTGCAAAGTTTAATTCTAACCTGTTTTAGCACATCTGCTTGTGTATTTGATTTGATCCTGAAAAGTTTCACCACCTCTTTCAGAGAGTTTATATATAAATATATATATATATATATATATAT
>CAIGQQ010013888.1:2279283-2296481 GCA_903798035.1 Danio albolineatus
GAGGACTATGTTTGTTCATCTGTCTGTCATTCTTTGCCCAACACCAATCCTTCCTATTAGGAGGACTATGTCTGTCTGTCCATCTATCTATGCTCACCACCGCCTCTTATTTGGAGGACTATGAAGGTGTAATAGATAGATAGATCTGTCTGTCTATTCTTTTATTCTATAGCTTTTATTGATGATTTTACAGAGCTGTTATCAATAGTAACCTCTGAATTTGACTGTTTTACTATTGCTGGGGATTTTAATATTCACGTTGATAATCCAGAAATCAATGCTACAAAAGAACTCATGACTGTTTTCAACACTTTTGATCTGACTCAGCATGTTCAAGGACCCACACACAATTGTGGACACACTCTTGATCTACTTATAACTAAGGGTTTACACATTTCATCGACTGTTGTTAAGGATGTGGCACTATCTGATCATTTCTGTATTTTCTTTGATGTATTGATCACTCCAGCCATTGAAGACAGATCTGTCCCTGTCAGAAAGAGATGCATAAATGAGAACACTAGTGAGCAGTTTATGAAGGCCATATCACTAATACCAAGCATATCTGTAGACTCTGTCCATTCTCTCCTTGATTTGTTTAATTCTAAAGTTAAGAATGTTATTGATGATATTGCTCCTGTTAAAGTCAGGAAGAGAACTGGCAGACAGAAAGGACCTTGGACAAGGTCAACATCTGTAAAGATGATGAAAAGACAATGCAGAAAAGCTGAGCGTATGTGGAGGAAGACGAAACTAGTAGTCCATTACAATATCTATAAAGACAGTCTCCATGCTTTTAATGTGGAACTAAACACTGCTAGGCAGACTTTCTTTTCAAGCCTTATAAACAGCAATATAGATCACACCCGTACCCTCTTTGCAACGGTAGAGAGACTCACAAACCCCCCCAGTAGGATTCCTAGTGAACTACTCTCTGAAAGCAAATGTAATGAGTTTGCTCATTTCTTTACTGATAAGATCAATAATATCAGAAAGGCAATCAGCTCATCCAATCAGCCAAACTGTGTCGACGTCAGACAAGCTCAATCTCAATTTCAGAAATCAGACATTATGTCTGATTTCATGGAAATTGATGGTAAAATCTTAGAAGAGGTTGTGCAAATTATGAGAACATCAACCTGCGATCTTGACACGCTCCCCACATCATTCTTCAAAACTGTGTTTAACTGTCTAGAAATGGATCTTCTAAAAGTGGTGAATGCTTCACTTCTCTCAGGGATTTTTCCAAACTCACTTAAAACTGCAGTAGTTAAACCCCTCTTGAAAAAGAGCAACCTGGATAACACCCTACTGAGCAACTACAGGCCAATCTCAAATCTGCCTTTCATTGGCAAAATCATTGAAAAAGTTGTTTTTAACCAGATTAACAGGTTCTTAAGCTTGAAGGGGTGTTTAGACAACTTTCAATCTGGTTTCAGAGCACATTACAGTACGGAGAGCGCACTTATAAAGATAATCAATGATATCCGCCTAAATACAGATTCAGGCAAACTAACAGTGCTGGTATTGCTCGATCTCAGTGCTGCATTCGACGCTGTCGATCACAGCATACTTCTGAATAGGCTGGAAAACTGGGTTGGGCTGTCTGGGACGGTCCTCAAATGAGGTTACTATGTCAGTATAGGTGACCATAGGTCGAGGTGGACACCCATGACATGTGGAGTCCCACAAGGCTCAATTCTGGCACCTCTCCTGTTCAACCTTTATATGCTCCCTCTGAGCCAAATAATGAGAAAGAACCAAATCTCCTACCACAGCTATGCTGATGACACTCAGATTTACATAGCCTTACTGCCTAATGACTACAGCCCCATTGACAGCCTCTGCCAATGCATTGGTGAAATTAACAATTGGATGTGCCAAAACTTCCTTCAGTTAAATAAAGAGAAAACTGAAGTCATTACATTTGGGAACAGAGATGAGGTTCTCAAGGTGAATGCGTACCTTGGCTCTAAGGGTCATACAACAAAAAATAAGGTCAAGAATCTTGGTGTGACTCTGGAGTCAGATCTCAGTTTCAACAGTCATGTCAAAGCAGTCAGTAAATCAGCATACTATCATCTCAAAAACATTGCAAGAATTAGATGCTTTGTTTCCAGTGAAGACTTAGAGAAACTTGTTCATGCTTTTATCAGCAGCAGGGTGGATTACTGTAATGGGCTCCTCACTGGCCTACCCAAAAAGACAGTCAGACAGTTGCAGCTCATCCAGAACACTGCGGCCAGGATTCTGACCAGAAGCAGAAAATCAGAGCACATCACACCTGTCCTCAGGTCTTTACACTGGCTCCCAGTTACATTTAGAATAGATTTTAAAGTATTATTACTTGTCTATAAATCACTAAATGGCCTAGGACCCCAATACATTACAGATATGCTGACTGAATACAAGCCTACCAGATCACTCAGATCATTAGGATCACATAAACTAGAAATTCCAAGAGTTCAGTCAAAGCAGGGTGAATCTGCTTTTAGCTATTACGCCCCTCGCTGCTGGAATCAGCTTCCAGAAAAGATCAGATGTGCTCCAACATTAGGCACATTCAAATCAAGACTGAACACACATCTGTTTAGCTGTGCCTTTACTGAATGAGCACTGTGCTACGTCCGACAGATCGCACTATTGTGTCTTTCTTTTCTTTTCATTCTTTTATAACTTGTTTTAACTCATTTTAATCTGTTTTTATCTGTTTTTTATTATTTGTTTTTATTTTCTTATACTTCAATTTTATTTCTGTTTATGTAAAGCACTTTGAATTGCCACTGTGTATGAAATGTGCTATATAAATAAACTTGCCTTGCCTTGCCTATTCCCATTCCCACTACCACCCCCTTGTATTCCTGTCTATGCCTACCAGCTTCTTCTATTTGGAGGAATATGTCTGTCTTATAGATGGATAGATAGACAGACAAACTGACAGACAAACCAAACACCAGTGACTTTCTCTTTAAGTGCCAGTGAGCCTTTGTCTTCAACTGCCAATGAGCCTTTAGTCCTCCTAATACAAGGGAGTGGTAGTGGGCATGGATAGACAGACAGACAGACAGACAGACAGACAGACCGAAAGACAGACAGACAGACAGACAGGGTCTTCTTATTAGGAAGACTATGTCTGTTCTTCTGTCTGTGAGTCTGTCATTTTTTGCCCAACACCAACTCATCCTATTAAGAGGACTACATTTGTCTGTTTTGCTATGCCCACCAAGCACCAGTGAGCCTCTCTCTTCAAGCACCAGTGAGCCTTCGCCCGCAAGCGCCATTGAGCCTTCGCCCTTAAGCGCCAGTGAGCCCTCACCCTCAAGCGCCAGTAAGCCCTCGGATAGATTGACATAGTCCTCTTAATTCAAGAGAGTGGTAGTAGGCATAGATAGACAGACAGACAGGGTCTTCCTATTAGGAAGACTATGTTTGTCCGTCTGTCTGTCATTCCTTGCCCAACACCAACCCAACTTATTAGGAGGACTACGTCTGTCAATCTGTCTGTCTGTCTATGCCCACCACCAGCCCCTTGTATCAGGAGGACTATGTTTGTCTGTCTGTCTTGCTATGCCCACTAATAGGCTTTAGTAAGCCTTCGCCGTCAAGCGCCAGTGAGCCCTAACCCTCAAGTAACAGTAAGTCCTCAGATAGATAGACATAGACCTCCTGATACAAGGGAGTGGTAGTGGGCATAGACAGATAGACAGACAGACAGACGGTCTTCCTACTAGCTCTCTATGCCCGCCACCACCACCTCCTATTAGGAGGACTATGTCTGTTTAACAGGTAGATAGATAGATAGATAGATAGATAGATAGACATACAGACACCTTACAGCCATTGCCCAAGTTGATCAGCAGTTCAGAGTTTTTGTTCCGTGTTCCTGCTCATTTTAAAATTCAGCCTGGGATGACTACCAGTTTAGTATCTGTTCTAGAAATCACCTTTGAGCTTAAATGTTGTTGTCGTTTTATTTTTTCTGACTGATTTTTTTCAAGACTCATTGAACCTTATTTTTCTAATATTGTTGAGTCTTTTTTAAGTTTCCTTGAGTCCTCAAGCGCCAGTGAGCCTTCGCCCTCAAGTGCCAGTGAGCCTTCGCCCTCAAGCGCCAGTGAGCCTTCGTCCTCAAGGGTCAGTGAGCCTGCGCCCTCAAGTGCCGGGGAGCCCTCGGATAGATAGACATAGTCCTCCTAATACAAAGGAGTGGTAGTGGGCATAGATAGTCATAGATAGATACTATGTGTCTGGACTATGTGTCTGTCATGCTTTGCCCAACACCAATCCATCCTATTAGGAGGACTATGTCTGTCTCTCTGTCTGTTTGTCTGTCATTGCCTCCTATTTGGAGGAATATGTCCAACCCCTCCTATTAGGAGGACTACGTCTGTCTATCCGTCTGTTTGTCTATCTATGCCCACCACCAGCCCCTTGTATTAGGATTTGTTGCTCCAAAACAAGTCTGATATAGGCTTCAGCACCAAAACATGAGTTGCTGTGAGATTGTGTTGGTTTGTTAAATATAATAACAATCTAGCCTAACTAACATTAAATGTTTACAGTTTCACAGAAGCCTATATTAACTGTTTTCACTGTTTATGACAAATTTGAATAAGCAGGACAGGCTTTACAATGTATTAGAACAATTTCTGTTGGAAGGATGAGCGCAGTGGCCACTACGGCCAAAAGGTCTAAAACTAATGAGACAAATATTGCTTCCCCACACAGGGTGAAGACCGCAGTCTCATCAGCAGCTGAGCTGGTGGACTATGTCTGTCTGTCTGTCTATATTTCTTTGTCCACCACCAACTCCTTGTATTAGGAGGACTATGTCTGTCTGTATGTCTTGCTATGCCCACCACCACCCTCTCCTTTTAGGAGGACTAAGTCTGTCTGACTGTCTATCCATCTATCAGACAGACAGAATTGCTGTCTATCTAAGCTCACCACTGCCTCCTATTTGGAGGAATATATCTTTCAAATGTCTTCCTGCCTGTCTGTCTATCTATGCCCACCACCTGCCCTTTGTATTAAGAGGACTATGACTGTCTGTCCATGTTTCTATGCCCACCACCACCCCCTCCTATTAGTAGGACTACATCTGTGTGTCCATTTGGAGGACTATATCTGTCTGTCTGTCTGTCTGTCTATCCATATCCACATCAGTCAGACAGACAGAATTCCTGTCTATGGTCACCACTGCCTCCTATTCGGAGGAATATGTCTTATAGATAGACAGACAGACAGACAAAATGACATGGTTTTATTAATAGGAGGACTATGTTTGTCCGTCTGTCTGTCATTCTTTGCCCAACACCAACCCATTCTATTAGGAGGACAACATCTGTCTGTCTATCTCTCTTTGCCCACCATCAACCCCTTGTATTAGGAGGACTATGTCTGTCTGACTGTCTATCCATCTATCAGACAGACAGAATTCCTGTCTTTGCTCACCACTGCCTCCTACTCAGAGGAATATGTCTGTCAGATAGATAGATAGACAGTCTTTCTGCCTGCCTATCTATGCCCACCACCTGCCCTTTGTGTTTAGAGGACTATGTCTGTCTGTCCATGTTCTTATGCCCACCACCACCCCCTCCTATTAGTAAGACTACATCTGTGTGTCCATTTGGAGGACTATGTCTGTCTGTCTGTCTATCCATCTATCAGTCAGACAGACAGAATTCCTGTCTATGGTCACCACTGCCTCCTATTCGGCGGAATATGTCCCTCTGTCTGTTAGTCTGTCATTTTTTGCCCATTCTATTAGAAGGACGTCTGTCTGTCCATCTCTCTATGCCCACCACCAGCCCCTTGTATTAGGAGGATTATGTCTGTTTGTCTGTCTGTTTGTCCATCATTCTGTCAGACACACAGAATTCCTGTCTATGCCCACCACCCCCCTCCTATTAGGACTATGTCTGTTTAACAGATAAATAGATAGAAAGATAGATAGACAGACAGACAAACAAACAGAGTCTTCCTAATTTGAGGACTGTCTGTCTGTCATTCTTCGCCCACCACCACCCCCTCCTATTAGTAAGTCTATGACAGTCTGTCTGACTGTCTATCTGTCTGCATATACTTACCCACTTGTCAATATATACAAATATACAAGAACATAAATGGGCATATCACACAAATACAGCCAACCCAATTAAAAACACAAATAAAGCACAACAATCATGATAATCTGACAACCTAACAATGTCAACATACAAATGAAAATAAATAAGGTAAATAAAAAAGGTGTGTGTTCATGTGTTTTAAAGCGTGTATGTACTTGCACTGTGGGAATTAGGTAAAGAAATCTATTGGCTTTAAATTTGCTGGCGTTTTTTCAGATAGCTATTGTTTAAAAGAAAGTTCAAAATGAGTAAACGCTCTTTAAAACAGCTAAACTTAATTGAGACATTAGCCAAAAGGTCTAAAACTAATGAGACAAATATTGCTTCCCCACACAGGGTGAAGACCGCAGTCTCATCAGCAGCTGAGCCAGGGGTACTCCAGGCCCAGCCCGTGTCTCATTCATCGGACAATTCTGATCCAGCAGCGCAGCCTCCTCGCATGGAACTGCTATACCATTCAAGGTCACAGGCATGGAATTGGTTGTTGTGAACTAAGCCACATTACACGCGAAGAAACAATTTTGTCGTTTACGAATCCCCACAACACCATACATCAAGGAAAGCATGCCGAGATTGTGTGATCTGACCAGGGCTTTAGGCACATAATAACAGGGTTCATACGGTCATGAAAAACCTGAAAGTCATGGATTTTTTACATGGCATTTTCCAAGCCTGGAAAAATTTTGAAAAAACTGAAAAACCCACAAAGTTTGGGAAAAGTCAAGGAAATTAGTTTAACAAATATCTGTATGCTTAAATATAGGTTAGTTGTCTTTACTTCTTTTCTGGCCATGGCCAAACACATGCTCTTGCATTATTAGTGCTGTGTGAACATTATCTAAACAAATTTTACAGATATAAAAGGTTCATTTAAGCTAATAGACATTACATGAAACATTAGGTCATAAAAATGGACTTGAAAGTCCTGGAAAAGTTATTACATTTTAGTAGTAAAACTATGAACCCTGCAAAAAGCAATAAAAATTTACTAGTAATTTTTCTGTTACATTTTGTGATATGGGCCTGGTTTCACAAACGGGTTAGCTTAAGATAGGGCTAGGCTTTAGTGAATTAGGGTACTAAAAAAAGACATCTAAGAAATACACAATATCAATGTTGTTATATATATTTATATAACATATATATATATATATATATATATATATATATATATATTTGTTATATATATTTACACTGATATATATTTAGGATATCTCATTATAGATCATTATGAACTGTGAAACGTAAACATGAAATTTAATCTCGGACTAACATTAGCCCTAAGGCCTGTCTGTGAAACCAGGTGATAGTATTTATGGTGTTACTCTGATGACGTTTTCTCTCGTTCTTCTTTCTGTCTGTCCTTTGCTGTGCTTCAAACCATCTGCAGCAAGGTGATCCTCATATGAGTGTGCCTCCATCTATAGTAAAAATGATAAAGACAACTATAGGAAAACAAGTAGACAAATATACACGAAAATAAACTGACAGAACGTTATACGATAAATCTATCCATCCATCTAAATGAGTCAATGTGTCAGCTAACAACTTTAAACCACTTTTGCTGAACAAAATGGCAGAATGAACAAAACATTAAACAGTAATGGGTAAGTGGTCTATCTGTTACAATCAGCAGCTGACCTTCATTAGAGAAATTGCCTTCACACAGGGCTTGATTTGTGCCGGAACACTGCGGATCTGGATCCGGCACTTCTGAAATCTGATTCGGCACCTCATTTTACCGATCCCCGATCGCTGTTCACTTTTACTTTCTTCCGCGACTGCCCAACCCCCTTCACTTTTGTCCGCGACACCCACACCGCCCCCCGCTTCACTTTCGTCCCCGACACCTCTCTATCCTTGGGTAACATGCCGGATTTGTTAACCTGATCTGTTCCGGGACCTCGCAATTCACAAATTAAGCGCTGCCCTTACAGTAAAAAAGGGACAAAAATAGAAAATAAATCAAATAGGCTAAACAAATATACTTACAGAAACATTTAAATTAAATGATATACAGATAAGCAACGTGTAAAAGTTCGCCTCTCTTGTAGTTGGATCCTTTGACAATGCTTGATTCTCAGATGACTCTGTATTAAATCGAACGTTCTAAAATACATTCCTGGAATGCCTGACGTCACAGCGCTGCTCAGGTGCAGTACGTCTTGAAGATGGGAGTTCCAAGATGGCGGCTTGAAGGCTGTGTGTAGCCAAAGGGCTTAGAATCACAGAGTCGAGCTCAATAGAAAGTTCCATTGCAACAGCAGCGCCCAGCAACTGCAATGACAAGCAGTTGCGTTGTTATTTGTTTATCTTTTATTTATTTAAAAAGCCAATTAAAGCTGAGACACAACATTAAAGACGGCTACAACATTGGCACGTCGTAAACACGTGATTATCAGCACTTTTAATAGTTTATTTTACAGACTTTTTATTTTAACCATATTATTTTCTTGTCAATTTTAGGTAATATTAAATGACTTTAATAGTTATGCACTGGCATAAAACAAATAAGTACTGTATTGTTAAATTAACATGATTTTCAAAATAGAATATTGATCGACTGACGGTTCACTTTTTGTTGCAGTATTAACTATAGCCTATGTTAATAGTATATAAATTTTTTCAGTGTTGTCTGTTAAGGAAATACTAATAAATCTTTTATGTAAAAAGCCACTTTCTCCAAAATGATTGAATTCTGACACATACTGTAAATTCATCATACACACATTCACATGTTAATATTTAATATGTCTCTTTGAGCAACTCTAAAAGATTGGTCCTTTTTGAAGAATGACTAAGACAGATGTTGCAAAATGTCGCCAACCTGTTTATTCCGCGCCTGGAATTCTTGGTGCTGTCATTTAAAATCATGGAAGCCATACAAATTACTAAATAAAGTAGTTTTTTGTGGGGTATACTCGTTTTTGCATCCCTCTAATTTAAGTAATACTGAGAAAATAATCTTACTTTGTTAACCTTGCTTTCATGTCATAAGTTAAACAGATATTATATTAAACTTTGTATTGTCAACATTTTGGATTTATTTTTTTTGTTGACATATTGTTTAAACTGTTGCTTTGTAATTGGGGGTGTAGGAATATATAATATTTTAACATATTTAACTCAATATTTTAATTTATTCTGTCTGATTATCCCTGCTGTTCTATTGGAATTTTCATTCCAAAATGGCCGCCGCATGACACTAGCGGCATCTAGTGGCTGTTTCCCCATATGCTCTTTGTAGTTAAACAGTAGTGTCACATTATCTTTTTATTATTACTACAAAGCTCTCAGTAGGTCACATTTTACACGCATACGCAGATAGCAAATTGTGTAATAATAATTATTTTTTAATATGTTCTACAATATGATAATACAATACATCAATAAATGTATCAGCTATCAGTAAACGTAAACCCTTTAAACACAAAGTTTTTGTACTCACTTTGGCAATGAGGTGCTTCATTATTTTGTGGAAGACAGACACAGTAATAAGAAAAAAGATGAATGATAATGCCAAACAAATGTTCATTTGACATTTAAAAAAATCATATATCTTTGAAAGTAACCTCGCTGTTACAGCATTTTACACTTTCTTCCATTTTCCAGGACTGAAGCTTTGCAAGCAGGTTTCTTGAATTGTTTTGGAGATGTTCTTCAGTTCTTCTCAATTATCTGATCTTTATGTAGAGGATCAGCCGCTGTCAAACTCATTTTGCAAACAAAAATCACACTGCAACATTAGAATAATAGCAAAGTAACGTGTAAACTGACATTTCCTAATGACATACAAGACATGAAAAACTTGAAATAATTTTAGCTGGTGAAAAAAAATGTTTTTTTAAATATTTTGAGCTCTACTCCCACACGGAACAATAACATAGTAATTCATAGAAACACTATAGCATTTTTGAACCATACTATAATAAATTGAATTAATCTTTTGTGAGCCTATATTTGATATGGTAACGCAACAATACATTTCTACAATTATACGATATATTGTATACTTAAACCAAATGAAACTACAGTATTTATTAGATGAATATATTTATAACACACATAATATAATGTCTGAGTAAAGTTTCATTTTTAGGTGAACTATAGGTTTACGCTTGCTTGGAAGCTTGGTTACGTTCACAATTTTACACCCCACTGATTTTTCTTATGAATAGCCGAGATATTACAATAAGAAACAAATCATTATTTTTATTTTTCCAAAGGTGCTTTCAAAATAATATTAACTGTATCCTTTGCTTGTTTGATGATGCAGGAAATATTCTTTCTTATGAACAATTTATAACAAACCAATTCCCCAGCTCCTCCTAAAAAATTTAACAAAGGTTAAAGCAATATCACCCAGTTTAGTTCACCTATTTAAGTCTACATTTAACCCAATCTCTATATATTTAGATCTCGATCACTTCACATTTTACAAGTAAACCATTTTTGACTTGAATAGCTGAGTATTATTTTCCAGTGCAAATGTTAAATGTTTAGACACATCTACATTAGAAGCAAAACGAATTGCCCTTTGTTTTGTCAGAAACTGTCTGAAATGTATTATTAAATGAAATACTACCAACACCCTGACAATTTGACAAACCATCTGACAAATTGCAGATGGTTTAAAGCACAGCAAAGGACATGAAGGAGAGTAACACCATAAATACTATCACCCAGTTTCACAGACAGGCCTTAGGGCTAAAGTTAGTCCTAATGTTAGTCTTGTTGTTAAAAAAACAAGACTGTTTCTTGCATCTCATGCCAACTTAATTTACTTTTTTTAAAAACTGTTTAGACATGGTATTTTTTTTTCTCAATAAAAATACCATGTAAGACAATGCAAAACTAAATAAAATGACTTTTTCTGCACTAAATAAAGATCTTTAAAGGCATTTGATTATGGTAAAGAAAATTAAGACAGTTGAATTGGGTTAAATTCTAAAACCGCTTTATTTATAGAAAACTAGTTCGCAAAGTTTGAAAAGACAGAAAGTCATTGAACAAACAAATATACTGAAATAAGGAGAGGAAAAAGAGACACTTTGGAAAAAATGGCAAGATTAAAAAGTAGCATAAAAAAACTACACACCATAATGACAGTTAAAATGTGAAGATTTGTGTGAATACAAAAGTATTATGAAAATAATGAAATGAGGTGATTTACAGAGCTATTTCACATGCATCAGATGCACTGAATGGGTCCAAAACGCTTTTAATACTAACACTTTTAAATACACCATTTCATTTTCTCAACTGAAAGTATTGAAAGCTTGATAAATCTGCTTTAAACTGCAATAGAGGGAAGTCTTTAGCTGGCCAGTATCTGCCGCTGCCGTTTGTCCTTGGCTTTCTCTTGTGTGCGCTGAGCCAAAACCTTCCCCTCGTGTGTCTGAGCAGTGCGAGTGACTGTGGAGATGCCGTCCACAAATTTGGTCTTGAAGAGCACGTTTGCATTGGTGAACATTCCGTCTTTCAGAGACACCACCACAAACTAGAGAAAATAAGGGCAAAAAGAGACTTTTAACAAGATACAGAACTACGTACAAAATCTAATCACATATTTTAGAATTGATGAATCAGTATTTCAAAGACATGTATCTAAAGTTTGTGAATATTAAAAAAATAAATAAAATCAATGCCAAATTTGACATTCTAAAATGATTTTGCGGCAGCATTTATTTTTTTTAAATGTGAAAAAATGCTGCAAAAAATACACAAGACCTTTATAACCATTAGCTTTTAAAATTTATTAGAGAAATAGAGACACAAAGAGAAAAACTTAAGTGTTTACCTCAACAACCTACACTCACCAGCCACTTTATTAGGTACACCTGTCCAACTGCATGTGAATGCACATTTCTAATCAGCCAATCACATGGCAGCAACTCAATGCATTTAGGCATGTAGACATGGTTAAGACGATCTGCTGCATTTCAAACTGAGCATAAGAATGCGGAAGAAAGACGATTTAAATGACTTTGAACATGACATGGTTGTTGGTGCCAGACGGGCTGACTGATTATTTCAGAAACTGATGATGTACTGGGATTTTGACACACAACCATCTTTAGGGTTTTCAGAGAATGGTCCGATAAAGAGAAAATTGCCAGTGAGTGGCAGTTCTGTGGGCAAAAATGTCCAGAGTTCAGGTCAGAGGAGAATGGCCAGACTGGTTTGAGCTGATATTAAGGCAACTCAAATAACCACTCGTTACAACGGTGCAGAAAGGCATCTCTAAATGTACAACATGTCAAACCTTGAGGCAGATGGGCTATAGCTGCAGAACACCACACCGACTGCCACTCCTGTCAGCTAAGAACAAGAAACTGAAGCTACAATTCGCACAGGTTCACCAAAATTGGACAACAGATTAGAAAAACATTGCCTGGTCTGATGAGTCTCGATTTCTGCTGCGACATTTGGATGGTAGGATCAAAATTTACCGTCAACAACATGAAAGCATGGATCCATCCTGCCTTGTATGAACGGTGCAGACTGGTGATGCTGGTGTAATGGTGTGGAATATATTTTCTTGGCACAATTTGGGCCCATTAGTACCAATTGAGCACTGTGTGAATGCCACAGCCTACCTGAGTATTGCTGCTGACCATGTCTATCCCTTTATGACCACAGTGTAAAATGATCGAGTTTCATCATAAAACTAATCACTTAAATGTCATTACTGGGATATTTGGTGCATAAAATTACATTTGAATGCACTTTATGCAAGCAGTGTGCTATACTATTGTTAAAATAGAACTGATTAAATTTGTGGTCAAATAACAAATAACTGTGCATCGAACTGTTATTTTTGCCCATTTCGCAGCCACTGTGTAAAACTGAGCTGTTTTTTTTCCTGTGTTTTCTCAGACATCTGAGCCATTAAAAAACTTGATGTATCAACTGTAAAAAAACTATTTTCTGGCACTGTGTTTCAGACCAGCTTAAAATGTTAAAGTCAAACTGAAACAGTTGATGGTACGAGTGGTTATGTTTGCATCCTTCAATTTTTATATTAGATAATTATGTTATTATATAGGGGCAACAAGGTGGCTCAGTGGTTAGCACAGCACCTCACAGAAGGTTGCTGGTTAGAGTCCTGGCTGGGTCAGTTGGCCTTTCTGTGTGGAGTTTGCATGTTCTCCCTGTATTCGCGTGGGTTTCCTCCGGTTTCCCCCATGTATGGTTGTTTCTCAGTACTGGGTTACAGCTGGAAGGGTATTCGCTGTTGGCCGCAGTGTATGTTTGTGCATGTGAGAGTGCATCCACTGTGTAAAACATATGCTGGATAAGTTGGCGGTTCAGTTCACTGTGGCGACCCCTGATCAATAAAGGGACTAAACCGAAGTAAAATAAATGAATGTTCTTATGCAAGAAAAAGACCCAGTGGCTTCAACCACACCAAATTTTTAGTTTTGACATTTGGCGCTAATTTACCAGCGTGTTATCATGTGATGATTTTGTATGTCCAGTTTTGCAAACAAGTCTGGTTCACATCTTTGGATGGAAACACAGCTGCATATGTGAACAACTAGTCGATTAGCAAAAGATTCAATTCACACATCTTACTCTCCAAGTGAGCTCAGGCTGAATGACAGTATAATGTCACACGATGGTCTGCATTCATTCATTCATTTTCTTTTCCACTTAGTCTCTTTATTTATTAGGAGTCACCACAGCAGAATGAATCACCAACTTATCCAGCACGTTTTACGTAGCGAATGCCCTTTTAGTCACAACCCAACACTGGGAAACACCCATACACTCTTGCATTCACACACATACATTACATGGTTTCTGCTACATTCATCCTTCCATGGCGGGGCACCACACCAAAATTCATTCCCGCCACAGCTACATTGCAGCTTCTCATTTAAAACCTTCAGTCGTTGCTGTTTTTTTAACATCATGTAACAAATCACACCAAAACGTATTAAAAGGTAAGTGAATTATAACAGAGCAAAAAAAAAAAGAGATTTGCATGTACGTATTACATGAATGCGATCTCGACTTGTAATACTGCGCTCAAAAACATTTGTCATAGAGATAACGCCATAGGTAGTTGGAAGAACTGTGCCTGTCGCCACAACTGGAATAAATCCTAGAGGAAACTGCATTATAGCCAATTTAGCTTCTTTAATTCACCTATTCCACATGTTTTTGGACTGTGGGGGAAACCAGAGCACCAGAATGAAACCCAGGCAAGCACAGGGAGAACATGCAAACTCCACACGGAAATTGACTAACTGACCCAGCCAGAGTTGGAACCAGCGACCTTCTTGCTGTGAGGTGATCATGCTCCCCACTGTGCCAACGTGACACCCATGACGGTCTGCAGTTATTAATAAATAAAAAGCTCCTCACTTTTGTGCTTGTTTTTACTTTACATTCTGTGATGCCTGAAAAATTCAATAACCTATGCAGCTGTTTTTTGCTTTACATGAACAAAACAAAACAAAACAAAACAGTGCTTTACCTGTGAGTGTGTGAAGTGCGTCCTCAGCATCTGCCCAATGTTTTGTGTGTGAGAGAGATCAAGAGCAGCATCCACTTCATCCAGGATATAAATGGGAGCAGGTTTGAAGAGCAACATAGCTAAAATCAGAGAGAGCGCCACCAGAGACCTGAAACACACACACAAATGCATCAGATGATCAATGAGCGGCATTTGCACAAGAAATCATCTCTGTCCACCATCTCATGCTCTAATGGATCTGCGGCGCAGAAAATGTTGTCCTGGAGAGTCGTAACCCAAATGGCTATTGATTTTAGGAGCTATGTGCCACTTTTAGAAAACAGTTGGCAAAAGGCTGACCTCTGACCCCCGCTGAGCTCTGTCAGGTTCTCTTTCCAGGTGTTCCCGAGAGCCACTTTAAACTCCAAACCGTCCAGGACACCACATCCCTCAGGTGGAGCCAAACGGGCATTTGCCCCGGGCAGCAATGTGGAAAATATGGAGCCGAAATCCTTATTCACCTGCAAACACACAGACTCTACTAAACCTACGATGCAACTCCATTGTTTTAGCTTGCTCCTTCAAGTTGTGACTGTAACTAATGGTGAATTTGTAAACATCTAGATTTTACCTTCTGCCAGGCCACATTGAGGGCCTCATTCTTCTTCTGGTCCAACTCTTCGATCGTTTCCAAGATTTTGGCTTTATCATTCTCAACTATTCTCTTTTTCTTCTTTAGATCATTGTACTGAAAGAAGACAGACATTGTTAGCATAAAGCTGCGAGATCTGTGCTGAGAGCCCCATTTTCCCGAATCCAAATCATGGCTTGTGAACGTTTTGCTACATGCCTTTTGCTAACAGCCTTGAGTATAAAAGAGACTATACTTGGTGTGTGTTCTATTAATTTGTGGATCATTACTACAGGTCTGGGGTCAGCTCTCAATAGTCAAGTGGCTGTCTGATGTTTGTATTCTTCAGATATTGTTCGGAATTTTATGCACACGTGGACATTTTTTAAAAATCTATCTGTGTTTTAGCGAATCAGGTTAAAAGACCTATATGTATGACACAATTAATGTTGTTATGTGAGAGTATAATTGTTGTTTTGAGATTGTATGCAGAGCAGCCTACAAACTCTTTGCGAGTGTCAGGTTCCCCTACATGCCCAGAAGGAAACAATATGTCGTGAAAATGTTTTGAGTGAGTGTTGTTAGTTTGCACTGAATCTGAAGCAGTTGTTATCTTTTAATATGTTAGATCAAAGTTCATACCCTCTCCTCAGCCTCGCTGAGCATGTTCATGGCCCTGCGGTTAACGTTTCTCTCCAGCTTGTCTTTAGTCTCCTCAAGCCTCTTCAGTCTCTGTCCAGCCTCTTTGGGATTGTTGGTCTTGAAGTCGTAGGCAGTGTTGGGTTGACCGAAGAGATGTTTCTCAGAAGAGATCCAGTCATTCTCGGCCAACATTCGGGCCACCTGAACACAGGCAGACATTACACAAACTCCAACATCACATTAACAAGGTTTCCGTCTCTCTGTAATTAATTCAAATGTTGAACTATCGCATGAGAATCGCGTGATGGAAATGTCAAATTTCAAATACAAAATCCTTTTATGACCCGGTTTTGGACAAATAACAGTTAATGTGAATAAATGGAGATGGAAATGCAATTGCTGAAGAACCTACGACATAGCAAACATTGCACACAGATTCCATTATGTTTATCTAGTTTACTAATTGGTTACTAGATTACCAATCCTACAGTCAACTGCTCAAACAACTTGTTGAAAACACCTAATTCACATTAGTTTTCAAATCTTTCTTCTTTCCAAACATTCACTTCACTTTAAGATGTAAACCTGTTCTCTAATGTCTCATTCACATGTTCTGACCTTTGCTGTGGCATCAGTGCTGTCTTTCTTATGCTTGCTGATGTTGTGTTCCAGCTCTTTGATTTTGAGTTGAGCATCATTGTTTTGCTCTCGGAGGCGGTTCGCTTCTCCGCTCTTTCCTTTAATCTCTCTCTCCTGTCCCATAATCACCTCCTTCTGCTGGGACAGTTTCTCCTGCGCAACACGGACTGCTTCCTAAACACACAGACACACACATATAGAAAAACAGTTAAGCTTCATGGCGCAGAAGTAGGTCACCTATAAGCCAAGAAATATGCTAAAGATATCAGCTATTTCTGTACCTTATTGGCCGAAACCTCTGTGGTCATGTTATCGATCTGCTCCTGTATGGCTTTGAGAGCTTCATCTACAGCCTGAATCTGCTGCTCATATCCAGTTTGTTCTCTCTTCAGCTCCTCCAACTCCAGAGCTACTGCATCTGCTTCCTAGAGAAACAACAGAAGGAATATGAATAAGGAATATGTCTTCTTAAGCCACAGCATTTCATGAATTTTGCAGTCAGTTATTGTGTGCATGTTTTTGACTGGGAAGTTAAATACAGATATATTACAATACAAGCTCATGAACAATACTTTGGATGAGTTCTCATTTGGTATAAAGAAACATTTTTTTTTGTAAATGTCAACAATATTTTACAACCTTACCAAGAAAAAAAAGTAAAAAAAAAAGTAAAGAAAGAGCCGATGACGCCAAC
>CAIGQQ010013888.1:2296881-2346069 GCA_903798035.1 Danio albolineatus
ATATATATATATATATATATATATATATATATATATATAAAAGCAGTTGCACTCAAAGATTTAGAGGACTCTTACAGTCCTCACTTTTTGGTATAAAAAAGATTGTTTGTAGAAATATGTCACGTAGCTAAAGCTATTAATGCTCTCAAAAAATGTCAAATGTCATCCGCTAAAAGGAGTTGTTGTCTTTTAAAGACAAATACTCCTTTTATTGTTTCAGATTTAAATAGGCTCTGGAATATTTATTTTTAAAAAGGATTTCCGCATTAAAAAAAAAAAAAAAACATAAATTGTTAGCCTCTTCCTGTTTTTCTTTGTTCAAGGTTACATTACATATTCGCAATGTTGTATCCACGTTGAGGAGTAAACAAATTATGCCTTTTATGCACAGGATGAGAAACACTTTTTTCCTAATGCAAAACCAATTGCAAGCATTGCTTAAAAAGACTGAAGATTAGGGATAGGATTATATGTTGTATTTGTATATGAATATATCCTATGATTATATATTCACTATATTCTGATTACTGAGAGGGACTGAAAAGCAAATTTATGGCTTTTTCAGAATCTTGTACATTGTGTCGTTTAGTTTGATTCATTTAATGTAAAGTTTGGATCAAGGAGGTACTCTCAACCCAAGCAAACAAAATTTAGTTGAGTCTTTAGTTGAGGTGAGAAAACATGTAACATTTGAACAAACTACAACAAAACTCTGTTTCAGAACAAAGTAAAGAATCCACCAGTTGAAATGATCCCTTATTTAAATTAAATAAACAGCTTGTCTTTTAAACAAACAGCTTCGGTCCCTTTAAACATAAAAAATACCTCATGTTCCCATGAAAACACAGCTATAATATTGTCAAAAAAAGCACCTGCTGCTTCTCTTTTAGTCTCTTGCTGAAGGCATCTGCTTTGCTCTTGGCTTGGTTGAGTTTCTGCTGAGCCGCCTTCAGTTCTTTCTCTCTTTCTGCTGCAGCATTTTTCATCTTGTTCTCCAGAACATTGTATTTCTCCTCCGCCTTCTTCTGAACCTCCTTTGTCTTCTGTAGAGTTTCCTCACACTCCTCTAAACAAAGAGAGCACCAGAACAGTACATTTGGTAAAACTGTACAGGGTTCTGGTTGCAGGATGAGAACTAGCACCCTTTCAGCACAGAGGGTTTTTTGTGTTTACCGATGGTCTTGCGGAGGTTCTCCAACTCCTCCTGTTGTTTGTGGAAGGAGCTCTGCTGAAGCTTGGTCTCCAGGATCCGAGCCTCTTCAGTCTTCAGGTCCAGCTGCTGTTTCAGCTGACGATATCTGAAATTGAACAAAACATATTTTAATATTCTTGTGCTGATTGATCAGTGTAGATGCTTGAGAGGTGATCCGATGGTCAGAGACTGACTTCTCCGCTGTTCCCTTGAGGCTGCTAAGCTCTGACTCCACTGCACTGAGTTCTGCCTCTTTAGTCCTCAGACTGTCCTGAATGTCCTTCACCTCAGCCAGTTTAGAAAGGACAGAGGCTGTCTGAGCACGAGCACCTACACACACAAAAAAAGTTATAGTTAGAGAACATGGTGTTCTATTGTGCCTTTGAAATGTATTTGCATCACATCAACTTCTGTGGCTTAGATAAAAATCGCCAACAGGCATCGTTATCCTTTTTGTAAATAGTGGTCTAGTATTATAAGCTTTTCAATAGCAAAACAGTATTTCCATCAGATGCTAAAAAGAACAAACTCTAAGAAAAATGTAAATCTGAAATAATAACAATAAAATCTGCCACTGCTCTAAAATGCAAGGCATGAAAATTGTAAGGATATTAGTACTTGTAAAACCTGAATATGTTGAACTAAAAATGTAAATAAAACCAACAAAACTTTCCTTTCGTGATATCACTTTTCCAAAATTTATCACATTTTTATTAATGTGATATCACACTTTTCCAAAATTTAGCACATTTTTATTAAAGTAGGCGTCTATACTGCTAATCAAGGCTGCACTTATTTGATTAAAATAATGTAGTAAAATATTTACATTCAACCTTTTTTTCTTACATTAAACATTTACATTCACAGCTGTTTTCTGTGCGTATATGTAAACCGTAATATAAGCTGAATTTGTACTCATTTCACTTATGTCATATGATCCTTCAGAAATCATTATAATTTTTGCTTAAGAAAATGTTCTGATTAATATGTTAATAGTTATGTTGCTTCATATTCGTGTGGAAACTGATATATGATTTAACAATAAAAGGTTTATTACAATCAACTGAACAAAAGATTTTTGTATAAATTCCATTCATTAAAATGTAACAATTTTCCAAAAAATATGATGTAGATAAATAATTTTTGATGAACAAAAAAGAAAATATGCAGCCTTGGTTAATAGAAAAGACTTATTAACAAAATCAAATCAAATCAACAATTTTCCAAATTGAAAGTGTATATCTCAGAACAAATTATATATGGTGTTAAGACTTTTGTGAGGCTCTTTATCTTGTGCAGTTACAGACACACACATACAAACCTCCAGTCAATGTTCCCTGAGGATCGAATACGTCTCCTCCGAGCGTAACTGTTTTGGTGCTCACACCTTTGTCAAAGGCAACTTTTTTGGCATTGTCCAAACTGTCACAAACCAGCGTAGTTCCAAAAACATACTCCATGGCCTTCCTCAACTCTGATTCATAACCTACTAAAGACAGAGCTGTGTGCACATTATCTGGCCCAACCTACAAAACAGAACAAATAGTTTTCCATTAATGGGTTGAAAAGACTGAGAATATTTCAAATAAATCTATTAAAATCAACGCTAGTCCTCACCAATTTCTTGGCAGTGCGCACTACATTATCATTGAGGGTACGAGCTGAGATTTTGTTCAGAGGAATGATGGTGTATCTGCGCCTCAGTTCACCTTTTTCCAGAAGCTTTTTTCCAGTAACCTTAAAATTTGGGGGGAAAAAAAAGAAAAAAAGTTTAAGACAGGTTTACAATTAAATTATGTCTTCTAGATAAGCTGCTGTTTTAAAGTGTGTGCAGTGATTTTTTTAATCCACAAAGTCAAATATCCAAAGTTGATCAAAACTACAATAAAACGGTAATATTGTGATTTAAAATATATATATATATATATTTTAATATATAGTATTGAAAAGTAGTGATGGCAAAACTGAATTTGGTGCTCAAGAAACGTTTTTATAAAATGTTTACGAAAATATTGCTTTAAATGTGGAAACTGTGAGTTTGTACAGTATTCTTCAAAAGTACGACATATATAACGATAATGTATTTGTATGGCTATTTTCATGTCAAAAATGTCATAAACAAATAAATGAATACATGAATTAGACAAGTTTTTAATGTCGATATATGATAAAAATTCTTTAAAAAAAATGGTGACACTTTGCTGAACATCTCCTTAAGTAAGTTAATTTCATTAAAAAAAAAACTTCTGGAGTCATTAAAAACAGTCCAATATGACATCTGGTAATCATTAAATCTGGTACTAAAATGATTAAAACATTATGAAATTTCAGGCTGTATTTCAAACAGTTTATTAATATTCCATGTATCCCACTCCTCTAGCCACTTATTTCAAACTTAACCATTATGAAATATATTTAAAAGAGAAGTCTTTTACATTATTATGAACATATTTCCTGTCACTTTCGGTCAATTAAAACATTGATAAATTAATACTAAAAAGTGACTGAACACAGATATTTGAACAGTTCTGTATATTAAAAATAAATCTAATCAACAGCTGCACCTGCATGCTTCATAAAGTACACCTCACCTCATTGTCGACCACTACATTATAGAGTCGTCCACCTGCCACCACCTCCAGAGCTGTAGCATTTGACACATCAGTAACGGTGAAAAGATTTGCCACTAAACCCTTCACCTTACTGCGCTCCCAGTTCTTCTCAGGGTCCCTTAACCCAAACAGACAGTACCACTAGACTTAATTTCACACATTATAGCTAAATAAAAGCCAATAAATGACAAAAACAGTCTAGATGGAAAACAGTTTGCAAGTCCTCACGTGTATTCAAAGCGCAGGTTGGGGAACTGGCCCATGAGGGACTCATAAGCTTCTCTGAGCTGAATGACTTCCCGTGAAAACTGCCTCTTCTGCTCCAACAGACCTTCCTCTCGTCCATCTGAAAAAACACATCGAACCAGTGGTTTAGACTGCATAAATAAATTAAACTATAATGACATTCAATATGTACCTTCATAGTTGAGTTTCTTCATTTCAGCCTGTAGCTTTTCTATGCATTTGTTCACAGCCTCAAATGTGTCCTGGTCTTTTTTGTAGCCACTGTCCATCTTCTTGACCTGAGCCTGCTTAGTCTTCAGCTCCTGCTGAGAGTGTTTCAGTTTCATCTGAGCCTAAGAGACAGAACATTTAAACAGTTTAAAAATAAAAAAGAGGCATAAGATACTGTTCAAAAGTTTAATAAAAAAAAGTAAAAAAAAAAAAAGTTAAATGTGTAAAACAATAACAACAAATTTGTGTTTCAAATAAAAGCTGTTCTTTTGAGCTTTCTCAAATTGTGAAAATAAAAGTGTTGCAAAACTAAAAATTGTATCATATTTTATATTTTTATTTAATGCCATGTCAGCATCCCAGGCTATCTTCAGGGCAAAACAATTAAGAAAATACAAATATAATACAATAAAAACCAGTAAACATTCAAATACGAGTTATATTATATAAGGTTTTTGAACATTAATATGTCTTTAGTTTTTTTTAATTCTAAGTGGGTTTACTACTACTGAAATAAATCTTTGAGCATCAAATCTGCATATTTAAAAGATAATTTCTTGAATTCTGCCATGCCATCATAAAAATTATGCTCTTCAAAATCTGCTAAAAAATAAATTAATAAAACACCGTCATTGCCCAAAGGTTTGAATGATAGACTCTAGGGCTGTGTAACTTCTAAATCGTGTCAGGCTGCAATTTTATCTATTAATTTATTATGATCTTTGTTCATGTTTTTGTGCGCATGATTTTAATATGTTAACCAATCAGAGCTGACACAGCACACCGGGCAATTATAGCTAAGCTGAGCAGGAGAAAGATGTTAACCAATCAGAGCTCACTCCGCACAACAAAGTTGAGCGGGAGAACTAAATAGGTGCTTTTGGTTTACGTTTTTATTTACTGTTATGACTGGAATTGAGATTAGTTGATCTTTATTTTTTTCATGTTGTCTATTTTTAAGACAATTTATTAGTTCATCAAGCAGTTAGTACTACTGGGTACAGTATGGTTTTTAACTAGAGTTGTGGTTAGTTAATCTTAATTTATCTTATGTTGTCTGTTTTAAAGATAATTTTACTAGTTTTATTTATTAAACTGAATACTATGTTATTTCATTGTGAAATGTTTTGCTATGCACTTATTGTGCACTGACTAAATTTAGAATGCATGCATGTAGCTTGTTTGAAAAAGCAAAAACAGTTGCCAAAAATCGCAATAGCAATATTAGTTCAAAAATAAATAAATAAAAATAAATAAATAAATAAAAATCGCAATATTTTTATTTTGTCCATATTGCACAGCCCTAGTAGACTTACAATAATCAAAAAGTTGTCTGTAGTCTTGAGACATTATTAGTTTTAGTAATACATAAAGTAAAAATTACTAATATTTCAGTAGTTGGGGGGACGCGGTGGCGCAGTGGGTAGCGATGTCGCCTCACAGCAAGAAGGTCGCTGGTTGATCGTTGGCTAGGTCAGTTGGTATTTCTGTGTGTAGTTTGCATGTTCTCCCCGTGTTTGCGTAAGTTTTGGGATGTTTCCCAGTGATGGGTTGCGGCTAGAAGGGCATCCGCTGCATAAAACATATGCTGGATAAGTTGGTTTATTCTGCTGCGGCGACCCCAGATTAATAAAGGGACTAAGCTGAAAAGAAACTGAATAAATGAATTTCAGTAGTAACTGTATGCACAGTGAACAGTTATTGTGTCAACGTGAATACTGGACTCAGTGGCTGCATTTCTGTCCAATTTTTTATGCCCTTCACTTGCTAAATTCCCTCAGACATATTTCAGTGATTACATTACAGAAGTGTCTACTACTGGTGGAACATCTGAATGGGTTTAAATGAAATGCCCTAAACCCTTGAGCACTTGGGAACTACATTGTTGTGACATCACAGTCGCATTGCATTCTAGGACAAATAGGTGCTGGAGTGGACATATAAAGCCGACTCGCTCCCTTGGTCAAAACCGAGGGTATGTCCATGTAAGCTTCTCTCATTCACTTGATAAAGTGGATTGCACTTTAAAATGGCAGCAGGGAACGAGGGAAGGGAAGTTTCGAGAGTGTGTTTCTAATAGCGGAGTGGAACGCAGCCCGTGTTGGCGGTCTCTGAAGGTCAAAATGGTCACCTGTTTGGCCTCCGTCTCGGCTTTACTGATGTCATTCTTGCAGGTCATCATCTGCCCACTGAGTGTGGCTTCAGCTCCATCCTCATTGGCAGACAGACCAGCTGACACTGCCTTAAAATGCTGCTGTGCTGCTTCCAGAGCTTCTGCGTCCTTCTGGCCCTCCTCCTGCACTGCCTTCAGACGCTCCACTGCCTTAGCAACCTCTGCCTCCTTAGCAGACATCACCTTCTTATCCTAGTGCAAACAAAGTACACGTTTAAATTGACACTTACTTTAATCAACACACAGACTTCATACAATTTATTGAGACGTGTTTCTTATATTTACTGAATTTTAAATTTTTGTGTTGAATCTTTGTATGCATTTTAAATATCCATTAAAGCACTTGAAACATAAAGCACTTGAAAGGCAAGACATTGGATAAATAAGGTAAAAAGAAATGAACTAAGAGCTATCACCACACTTCCCTAGTTGACTTTATACATTAATAATACACAGATATTCACAATTCTTAAAGCTAATTCATTATATATGTTCAAATTTGCATACATTTCTTGTACAAAAATCAAGTTTTAGAATTTGATTGCATTTTCTTTTGACATATTACATATTACTCAGAGAGTAAGGGAGAAAAAAATAACTCATTTTGAGAAAACAGCCTTTAAAAAAAATCTACTATCTAACTGAAATCTACAAACACAAACTCAATGCATGATAAGACACCTAACAAAAAGCCAAAAGCTAATCGAAATTAGTGCAATTGTTTTAAACATATTTCAGTGTCTAGCCTTAAATAGATGGTTCACCCAAAACTGGAAATTATGTCATCATTTACTTGTTCAAAATCTTTTGACTTTCTTTCTGCTCTTGAACATAAAATAAGATATTTTGAAGAAAGCTAAAAATCTGTAACCACTGATTTCCATAGAATGCGTCTATCTTCTTAATATAAAAGTCAAGAATTGTATGCATCTTCAATATATCTCTTTTGGGTTTAACAGAATAATTAAACTCAAACATATAGAACTACTTGAGTAAATTTTCATTTTTGGGTGAACTACTCTTTTAAGGCCAAGAATGGAAACCAAAGAGCACATACAAAAGCCTAATTAGAATAAACGACAGCATCCTCTCATACCTCTTCCATGTTTTTGATCAGTTCTTTTCTCTTCTTGGTTTCATCTTTCAGGTTTTGCTTCTTCAGATCCAAAGCACTTTGGGCCTTAGTGTCCACTCTCTGTGCTTCAGACAAAGTCTCTTCCAGAGTCCTCAACACTCCCCCAACCTCCTGGAGAGAAAGAGAGACAGACACAGAAATGAGACTAGCTAATGGAGCACAACAGGAGACAGAAATATTCAATCAATCAACCGCACACTTTTTCTAACAAGTATCAATTTGCATCATAAAAAATTCACAAATCTTTTCCCGTACAATGATTTTAATACTTTTGCCAGTCCATTACCCACTATCCCATTCCCTATTACAGACCTCCAGTCTCCACAGGACAAGTTTACCAAACCTGTTCAAGTTAAAGAAACCCTAACTATTTAAATTCAAGGTCACTGCACCGCAGAATGCGGACCAGATTTGGAACTTGAATGAGTTTAATCAGAACCACAAATCATTTCGAGAAAATTAAAGACAATTTTTCTCTCTGCACAGAACATTTTGACAGTTTACACAGCAAAAGCCACAATAACCTATAGCACAAAATTTCAAGATTGATTGATTGACTGTAATTGTGCTTTGGACTGCTTTTTTCTTATGTATACCATGTTTGCATATATTTTAAGGTAAAATATGTGGTAATGTAAATATATCATTATACAATATGTAAATAAAAATACAATTCTAAAATAATAATACGTTGTATTTTTTATTAATTAAGTAATTAATTTTAAGTACTACCACAGTAGATTTAAGAGGGCTGAAATTAGCTTAACAAATAAAACCTAATAGCAATTTTAAACGAATGCCTAAAGCAACATATATTTATATACAAACAGCTTATTTCGTTGAAAACGGAGCAGCCTGCAAATCATAAGTGAGGCCTCATGCTCCTGGGGCCTGTCCCACCACTACTTTGATGGATTCTGCTAGACTGGAATTGCCCCCTCATTGAATATTCCCAATGAATGCACTTTGGGTTAATTCTTGCCCTTGTTTTCAGATCTGGCTATTAAGGTTGTGACGATGAAGAAATTTCACCACCGGTTAATCGACATGTGACAACACCGGTAATACCGGTAATCACCGTGGGGGTGGGGGTTTCCTCTTTTACTGCTTTTTTTTTTCCTGCTTTTAAATGGCTTATAAACGCATGCGTATTATGCTTTCACTTTCAGTCTTGCGGCAATTGGCAATTCGGCGTCAATTGTTTGAATGGAGGACAACGACACTACCAAAAAAATCACTGTTATTAAACACAGAACTTTTACTAACATAACGAAAAAAAACAAACAACAACAATGCTACAGGCTGAAAAAACTGTGAAAGTTGCAACCAAACTAATAACAACCATAGAACGTTACGTAGTCTATATTAGAATGTTTTTAAAACGAATAATAAAATGGAAAGATAAATAAATAAATTGCACAACGTTTAAATAAGATTAAATGAATGAACAAGAAACATCTTTTCTTTACATCTTCCACCATGCAAGCACATGCACACTTTAAATCACACAAACGCACACCTTTATTTATTCTTATTCTTTCCTGCTTTGTTAACATATTGTAGTCATACCTGTCAGCATTGGGATGTGAAAATAAAGGATCTTATTTTTAATGTATAGAATGCATTAGCAAATAGTTTAGAAATAAAATTTATTTTATTATAAAGAAATAGAATGGTGACCCCGGATTAATAAAGGGACTAAGCCGACAAGAAAATGATCAATGAAAGAAATAGAATCAAGTTATCAAATCGTATTAATCTTTTCTTCACTGTATATCTTACACATTCTAAATAAAGAGCAGTGAATCATTTATTTAGATTTTTTTGTTTGATTACATTAAATAACAGGTGTCTCTGTTATAAATAACACAGTTTACATCTATAGTTATAATGACGGCATTCGATTGCTTTCCTAACGTTTTATGCTCATTTAAGACAAAATTAGTTAACCATTAAGATCGACATCTTTCGATGTTTTATGTGTATATGTCTGTTCAAACACGCACCCAAAACCCAGTATCCACTTTCGCTTTGCTTCTAATCGAGTGTACAGAATCCGTTTGGGAAAGTGTCTATTTATCACTATGGACGCGTCAGCTGGCAGTCACGCACCGCTTTATGACTGTTTTGAGGATTGCATAGGAGGAGCGACGGCACCTGTAATGAAAAGGAAAGGGAATCCTGCCGTTTTTTTATGTTTATTCTAAAGTGTTACATTGCTTAATAAAACGAAAGCACAGAAAAGATTCACATTTAAGAAGAAGGGGCGGCGCTGGTAGTTCAGCGGTTTGGGTTGCGTATAGGGAGGATCGGCTCTTTAATGTTTATTGACACCCGTCGGAGAACGACTGTAAAATACGGGAGAATCCCGGGAAATATGGGAGGGTTGAAAGGTATGTGTAGTGTATACTGTTTAATAATCAATTTCAATTATTTAAGCGGCATTTATTCGCGCCCGTACTTCTGCTGGCGCCACTGCTATCCTTTCAACAGAGATGGTTTAATAGCTAGCTACATCGTAAAAGCCTGTCCTGCTTATTCAAATATTTCATTAATAGTGACAGTATAATATAGGATTCTCTGAAACTATGAATATTTAACTTTAATTTAATTTAGGCTATTTTATTCAAAAACCAAACAACCTCACGGCAACTCATGTTTGCATATAGCGGACTTGACATAGCGGACATAAGCGCATTACCGCAAAGGTTATTCGTTATTCTTTTTTTTCTAGTAGTTCACTGACCAACAAAAAATACATAACAATTAAGAAACAAATTATTGCTAACGAAATTCGTTTCAAAAAGGTATTTTTTTTCCAAGAAAAATATACGAATTATGTTTTTGTGTTTGTGCTCGTCCAACTGTGGCGTCGTGATTTTGTTCCGCTCCGTGAATAAGAATTGAATCCTTTACAGCAGAAAGGGCACGGTCCGTGCGGGGTTTCTCCGTTTCCTTAATAATGTTGGGCACAGATATAGGTTCAGGTTGAAGGCATTGTGTCCATTCCGTCTCAATGAAATGGAAAGTTAGCGACCACATATCTGTTGTAAGTGAAAAATACTCGACTGGTGAAAATGGCCTGTTGCAGCGCATCACGGATACGGCTGTAGGCTCGTAGAATAGCTGTTTTAGAGAAATATGTACGTCCAGGCAATTCAAACTGGCTGTCGAGTGTGGTTACAAGGTCACTGCATCAGTGCATTTGTTCCATCTCACACTGTCCCTCCTATATTTTGTGCATCGCTTAAATGCATCACTAATTGATGACTGCACCTGTTCCTCTGACTTCTGCATTTCCCATTTCGGCAGCCTCATTCTTGCTGCATAAACAAATACTTTAATAATAATAATAATAATAATAATAATTATATATATATATATGGGGACGGTGTCACGGTGGAAAAGTGATGTCACCGGTTTTGCGTCTTAAAACCGGTAACACCGTCAACACCGTCTATCGTGGCAAGCCTACTGGCTATTTGTTCTCCGCTCACCTTGTCTCTCCTGCGCTCCAGCTCCTGTATCTCTGCACTGAGCTCCTTCACTTTGGCCTCATTCTGTTTCATGTTCTCCTGCAGCTTTGCGATGGAGCTTTGCATCTCTTGCAGTTCTTCATTAGACTTCAGCTTGGTTTCCTCGGCACACACAAACAGGTATGCCACATACAGCCGACTAAGGTGTTCAATCTCTCGCATGAGCTTCTGGTACTCCAGATATGAAGCACGTTCCTGAGAAGAAGCAAAGAAGAGCGATACATTTAAAAAAAATTATTCAATGGATTTACTACATTTTTAAAGTTTAAGTTAACTGGTTGCAAAACATTCATATATCATCACAATTTAAACAAACAAATTAAGTTGAACATTACTAAATTTAATTGTTTGTTTAAATTCAGATAATATAATAGTTGGTAACATAAAAGTAATTAGTAAGTTAGTAAAAAACCAAAACAAACAGAAAATCCAATTATTTTTATTTTTCAGTGTAGGATAAGGCATAAGGATAGGTGTGTATTAAGTCTATGTACTCAGTCTGCAGTAAGGAACTGACGCTGTTAAAAAAACACTTTTCATAGCAGCACATAAAGGCACACAGTAATGTATAGCCCTTACATTACATTTAGTATTAATTATTTAGCCACTTTATTATTAATATATCAAAGGTATAAATAAATAATATATGGTTTTTAATCTAATATACACATGTACATAAAATTATAAATACGTTATTTATTATTAATCTACTGTTATTCATTCATACGTTTCTTTTGGGTTTTACAGGAAAATGTAAACGGTGCCAATTTCATTATTTTGCAATAAACTACACCTAAAAATAAATAAATAAATGCCTACCTCCTTCAACTTCTCCATAGCAGGGGTGATCTCCTCATCCAGGATCTGTCTCGCACCCATAGAAACGTATTAGGATTACATCTCCATAAGATGAAATTGTTGCTGAAAATTGATATTTAAAATGTACATACAGTCTGAATTTCTTTGAGCTTGGCATCTTTCTTCTCAATAGTTTTCTGAGCACTGATCTTCTTACATTCGTACATCCTTGTACCTGCTGCTTCCTCAATCATGGCCAAAATCTAAACATAAAAAATAGGAAAATAACATCTTAGTATCTTCTAAAAATCTATTTAAATATTCTTTTTTTATTCAAACAATCTCTCACCTCAGGAGGCTTCATGTTTAAAACCTTGGTGATTCTCCCCTGAAAAAACAAAAACAAAAACATGTAATATATATAAAAGGACTCAAAATTCAGTATATATTGTTTTTACCCTTATAAAGCAAATTTATATCAAATAAAAAACTTAATTTGGGGGGGAGATACTGAAAAAAATTTGAAGAAAATAAATTATTTTTAATAAAATACATTTTTATAAATATTTTTAAAAAGCCTTATTTTTTAAACTTGAAAAAGAAAAACAAAACAAATAATTGTAGAATCTTATCAGGCCACATCACTTCTTTTATGATGATTACCTGCATGATGAGAAAGTGAGGGTTGTTGACATTCAAGCCAACTGAACAAAACAAATCCTGGACACGCAGGTTGTTCGCATTCACACCGTTGATGAGGTACTTGTTGCGACCACCTATGACCACCTGCACAGCACAAACAACATCTCCACATTCTCATTCTTTAAAGTGAGCTGCTATTTTAGAATGATGCCATCACTGAGTTTACTCATCTACCTGTCGTGTGATGGTAATCTCATCATGCGTCTCAAACCCAAGTGGACTCTGTTTCTTATTGGAGTTGTCAAAAGTGATGGACACCGTTGCCTTGGTGATCCCTGCCAGGCCATTTTTGTATACTAGATCTTGGAGATTAGTGGCACGAACCTAAAAAACAAGCAACTTTAGCAATTAAAATCATACTATGTATTTGTATTATGCTGAGCACATCTTTTGTTTAAGTTTCATATTCATTTATATTTTGTTTGCGTTTTGTCTGTTGTTGTTGTCGTCATACAAGTTATTAACATATGTGACCCTGGACCACAAAATTATCTTTATATTACACGGTTATATTTTGGCAGTTTCCAAAAATGCATTGTATGGGTCAAGATTATTGATTATTCCTTTATGCCAAAAATATTAGTAATTTAAGTAAAGACCGTGTTTCGTGACGACATTTGGTAATTTTCCTAAAGTAAATATGACAAAACTCAATTTCTGATACCCGTCACAAACTTAATTTGGACGACTTCAAATGCGATTTTCTTAGTACCGTTATTTTTATGTTCTGAAGCCTGAGATTTCAGATTTTCAAATAATTTTTAGTTGTAACTATCTCAACTAGACGTGGCGCTAACCTAATAAATCAACGTTATACATGAGCGGAAAGATTATTTCTTCAGGTTTCAGGTCCAGGGACACACATAACAATGCAAATTGCTGTATTTCATTTTTTCTGCAAACAAAAATAACGTCAAGCAAAACAAAGAGAAGGATAACGCAGACACACCTCAAAACTAGATTTATACACATTAACCGATAAGTTCCAATAATAAGTTAGCATATTTAAAGACTCACCTGAGAAAGGTTAGAAATCCCCAGCAGAAAGCAGATGGAATCGAGTATATTTGACTTTCCACTGCCGTTCAGTCCAGTGATGGCGTTAAAAAACGGATCAAATCCGTTAATCTCTGTCCTTTCGGCGTAGGACTTGAAGCCCTCTAGTACAATAGACTTAATGTACATTTTATCGAAATAATATGAGTAAAATCCACAAACAACGCTTGATGAAAACAACCTCAAAAAGCCCCGGCGTTGCTTTTAGTTCAACCATGCAAACTTGAAATTTGGCGCCAGGCGCGTTTCCGCTCCGCCGTTCAAAAAAAAAACAACAGATATCAAATTCCAGTAAAATCACACCAATGATTTTCACTGGAAGACGGAATATATTTCGACAAAAACTAAGTTTATTTCGTAAAGATTTACAGTCATTACAAGCAATGCTTTGCTGTCAAAAGTGAAATGAATGTACTATATTTTTTCAGGCTACTTTTTAGCCACCACAATGATGAAGGACCCAAAACATTGAAGCGTGTATGACGTCAGCTGGGCGGTTTGGCTCAAGCGCGGTGGCTCAAGTGACATTTGATGGTTACGTTCAAAAAGAGTGTAGTGCTGCGCACATTTAAGCTGATTTATAATATGATGATATTTTATTACACGACTGTACGAAATATCAGAGTACAGTAGGTCAGTCGCGGCATTCTGTAGTTAATTTGTTTACATCCCATTACGGTGATAGTTATGTACCCACATGTAATAATAATAATAATAATAATAAAAAACCTTTAAACCCAGTGTAAATATTTTCACAATATATATGTTTGTTTAATTATGTAGATAAAATACTAAACACCCAGCTTTATATTATTTGGGAATTAAATTAATTGCGGCCAATAATAATGCATGCATGGAATTAAATCTTTCCAAAGTTACATACTGTATAATTTCCAAATGTGGTTAAATTTGTGGCATTAATAGTTAAATGTTTGCAGTTCTATTGCAATGTCACTGTTTGATTCAATAACACAAAGCACATTGCAATAGCAATGTTAAAACTGCAGATTTTTCACCAAACAATCTCACACAATATTATTATATCTATGTATGCTGTATCCATGTTTGCCTCACAGATCTACATTTTGAAATGATATACCACATTAGAATAAATAGACTAAAGTACATGCAAAATATGTAACATTGCATTAATAACAAATATACATTCTCAAAATTCAAGTCACGGCATCATAATACATCAAAAACCCTCTTTTAGGCTACATTTGCACAAGGCTAAATTGGATTTCACCCACAATGTGGAGTTATGTTACAGTTGCTGTAGGTCTGAGTGCTCGGAGCTTGGCTAAGTGCTCAAAACACAAAGCATAGTTTTGTACACTCCCTTAGGCTATTATTACACTTTTTTGTCAACATAAATATTTTAAAGGCAGTTTGAAAGAAATAAGACTGATTAAAATGTCTCTGCTTTCTCTATGCCAGAGGGACCGGACACATGGAAAGACACACCAAGTTAAAGGCATAGAAACAGACCTGCGTGAGGACAACACAGTCACCACGATCTGAATACATTGCAGTGGGCTGAATATAAGTCCAGTCAAAGTTCTTAAGTTTTAGTGCAGTGTGGTGATACTTCCTGCTCAAGGACAGCAGACAGCGGGCCAGGGTGTATTTGGCAGCACAGCTCACTGCTCTGATGGGCCGCACCGAGTTGAAATGCATCAAGAAACAGGGATCATCCTAACACAGCAGAAATATGCAAATTGAACAACTGAAAGATATAGATAACTCTTGCTGGTATAATATTCTCATATCATAAGCAGTAGGGCTGCACAATATATCTTTTCAGCATCGGTAGATATCGCAATGTATAGGGCTGGGTATCGAGTTCGATACTTTATAAGCACCGACCGAATCGTCTCGATACTATCGAGTATCGAAAAAATCATTTTCGTTCGGTACCAAATTTCGATACCCAAGGGTATAATCTTGTCAACGTCAGTGAGCTAGAAAACCTGCGGCATCCTAAACGTGCCCGGATCAAATGCTGGTGATGAGCCTGAATCAGCCTGCTGCGAGGCTGTCTTGAAAATCAATAGTTTACGGCAGTATTACGCCCACTCGCCCAGAGCTTGTCAAATGTGAGGCTGTAATGCGTACACTACACTTTAAAGCATGGCATACATTTAACGCAAACAATGTTTAAGTGATCAAAAGTATGGCTACATTATGCAAAGATTGGCGGCAACAGCGTGCGATGCAATATCTGTAAAAAAGTTATCGCGACCAAGACTGGCAACACGTCTAATATGATAATGTGGCCGTTTAAGCGGAGAAAATTAAAAGAAGAGACATCAAACGCGGGATGAAAACTTTATGAACCGATCGCTTTATTTTCCTCCTCGACACACACGCTTAAAGGGGAAACACACTCTTAAAGGGGAAACACACCCCGTCACTTTCAGCTCTCTTAAAGGGGAAAAACAACAAGCACAACTCGTGAATGCTGTCACATGTATAAATGTATGCGCCACAATAAAACACCTCGCAGTACACGGAATTAATTTACGAGCAGAAAGTTGCTCCGTGTTTGACTGCAAGAAGATCACGCCAGCGCAGTCATCATCATATCCTCTCAGTATTTTCCTGACTTCAACAATGTGCCCAGCACAAGCGTCCTCCGTGACTGATGAGGATAACTGTGCGATGGCTGGGGCTCCGAAATGTAAACAGACATACAATACTAAAATGCTTTAAGGTTAACAGTAAATGATGAAGTTTACATTAAAATCATCTTATTTAAAAGTCCACCCTAATGTTGTTCCAAGCCCAGAAGATCTTTGTTTACCTTCAGAACACAAATAAAGATCATTTGGATTTAATCCAAGAGCTTTCTGATCCTCCCATAGATTTACTGGATATGAATTTTTCAATGCCCAGAAAGGAACCAAAAACAGTCTAAATAAGTCCATGTGATAAAAGTGGTTCAATCATAATTATATGAAGCTGCAAGAATACTTCTGTGCGCAAAGTAAACAAAAATAACTTTATTCAATGATTTATCTATGTGAGGATCAGAAAGCTCTTGGATTAAATCCAAACTATCTTCATTTGTAGATAATTAATGACAGAATTAAAATTTTTGGGTGAACTAAACCTTTAAGCAGCAGTAAGCCTCACAAATACTTCAAATTGATTGACTTAAAACTGCTTGAACTTTATTTAAACTGTTTGCACTAACATATTGTGTTAACTACACTTTGTTCATTTTGTGCTTTTGCTCCTTTGTTTATTGGTCTTTAAAGATAAGCCTGCTGTGAAGTGTCACAAACATCCTGAAAAAAATAAAACCAAAGTTTCTCTGAGATTGTGTTATGTCATCTTGTTAAAATGTATTTCTTAAAATAAAAGTATCGAAAAAAGTATCGTTCGGAACCGGTATCGAATTCAGGGTATCGGTATCGGAATCGGTATCGAAAATTTTGGAACGATACCCAGCCCTAGCAATGTACAATAGTCATGTAGCAGGATCTGGATTGTCGAGTTGGGATTATAATTAACCAGAAAACCCAGTTCAGAACATATTCAAATTTGAACCCTAATGGATAAAAAAAAAGTAAAGCCTGTGACTATGTAAGGTTTCAAGCAAATTTAAACTATTTGGTCACAAGAAAAATATAGAATTTGTGGTTTTAACAAAGATTAAATGTATTAAAGTTCAACAAGTTTAAAAAAAAAACAATTGTGTTGTTAAACAGTTTTGGGACAACATTGATGAAAAGTTTTTTATCCAATTCAAATGCTGACTACTCTATACAGTGTTATTTTAAATAGCATTACCTCAGAAAACTATAAAGCACTGTTTATTTCTTTCCATCTTTGTTCTGCTGTATTAATTTATGCTTAAAATGATTTATAAAATTTTATGCAGATGCACTCCGATAAAAAAAAATAATTACAATCAATGTAAAATCAAATCATTCTTTTCATATAGAATTATTTTTAGTCATTTTGATAAATTATATTCATATCGCAATATATATCGCAGAAAAGCAAAATATGGCAATGTCAGTCTTTCCATTATTGTGCAGCCCTAATGAGCAGCATTTATCAGATTTCGACAGAGCTTAACTCACAGTATCTGGATCTCTACCATCCAAAATCAGCAGATCTGCCAGGGCCCAAGTCTCTGTTCTTTCATAGCTGTCCTCCAGCCCACTGTGCTGCAGTTTCTTGGTTCGTGAATGTTTAAGTCTCCGGCACATGACCACTGAGATTTGAGCCTCTTTATCCTTTGATACTAAATACAAATTGGGTTTGTATTTCATTATGCCACATCAGTAGCATTTAGGACTGTATTCACAGAATTCCTATTTTATTTAAAAATCAATATGGGGTCCCCAGATGGTCCCAGCAATTTTTGAGAGTTTTAGTACCATGTTCATTTTCTGGTGGAATTTAATCAGCACAAATAATCATGCATAAATCAAGAAGATTTTATTCTTACTGGAAACGCAGAGAAAATGTCGTCCTTGCTGTTGTTCCTCGATTTCTATAAACTCCTTCAGTGTCTGTCCCTCCGGTCTGAACAAGACTCTATCCATCTCCTCCCTTAGTAGAGACGACATCTCTGGCAGAAGAAAATAGAGAGAAAATTAATTTAAGTGTGTGAGAGAGAGCAAGAGCAGAGTGAGGGATAAAATGTGTTCTTGAGGTGGATCTGGTTTGAAGGGTTTATCACCCTCCTTCCTCTCTCTCTCTCTCTCTTTCTCTCCCTCACTTTCTCTCTCACGCGTCATCTCTTTATCTGTTCATTGGAGTGAATGAAACTATTCCTTTGTATTTTCAAGACTGACCTGACAATCACGAACAAATTGCTCTTTTTTTAAATTTACAGATATACTTAAACCTTTTTTTTTTTTTTACATATTCTTAAGAGTGCTGTTATTTCAACATATATTTTAATTAGATTACTTGTTAATGATAAAACCAGTCGATATATACAATCGCAAGAAAAAGTTTGTGTGATCAAGGGTAATTGTACTTATTTGTCTTCCAGGAATCATGCAAGTATCTTCTGTTACTTTTGAAGGGCAGTCCTGAAAGGGTGGAAAATTATATAAAATATGAAAAAATGAACATCTTCATCCTGTTTAAAAGTTGTCACCCCCGCCTCTGAATGCATCATGGTTCCTACAGCAGCATAAGTGAGCATTTGAGCCTTTTTGTAATAGTTTGAGTCCCTTAATCATCCTCGGTGTGAAAAGATGAAATTCAAAATCATACCGTTCCTGCTGGAAAGGGTTAAAATATTCAAAATTGTAAAAAAACAAACAAAACAAAAAAACAGAGATCAACAGGTAACCCAGGGTTCACAAAACCTTTTGTCTTGTGAATTATATGTAAACATATTTTGTGTCAAATATCTTACTAGGTGTACACACTAAAGAAAAAATAACATGCATTTTGCATGATCTCTCTTATTTTGTTAAAATTATTCACATTGTGCATGCAAGCTTCTGGTCAAAAACTTTCACTTGCAACTGTATGTCTAAAGTGAAAAATAGTAGCAGACAATCAGTAGATTCAAAATACATGAGCAAACATTTGTTTAAATTAACAAAATCGTGTCAAAATTTGTTTATTTTCCTTTGGCTTAGCCCCTTTATTTATCAGGAGTCGCCACAGCGGAATAACCCACCAACTTATCCCGCGTATGTTTTACGCAGCGAGTGCCCTTCCAACTGCAACTCTGTACTGGGAAGCGCTTGACATTCACACACACACACACACACACACACACACACACACACACACACACACATTATGGCCAATTTAGTTTATTCAGTTCACCTGTAGTCTTTGGACTGTGGGAGAAACCAGAGCACCCAGAGAAAACTCACTTAAACAGTGCTAACCACTGAGCCACCCTACTGCCCATTGTATCAATATAGATACTAATAATGATTATATAGATATAATAATGTCAGTCTGTATAATGTAAATGAGTTGCTGTCCCCCAACCCCCCTGATTGACTTCACCACATTGCAAAACAAAATATGGTAACTTTTGTATATCAAAAATGAAAATCAAACTGGAAATTTCTGATCTGCTTATAGGAAGCAATAGCTGTGCCCTATTCATTGACAAGCTGATTTATGTCAATTAACCTGCTTGAGTTGTTTCATAAATTGCACTGAACGTTTTTTTTTCAGCTGGACAGATGCATTTACATCATTCTCACATCAACATCTCACTGATCCATCCGAAGCAGGCTACAGTTAATGACTAGCAGATTCAAGGAGCTATTTTAATTCACTAAATGTACAGACTGATTTAAAATGATTCAAAATGGGAATGTGCCTGTTAGCGTGTGTGCAAAATGTATTATAGCACTTGTTGTTGTAAAAAAAAAAAAAAGAGATCATGACTGTCAGATGTTTAAGTCAGTGTTTCCCAACCCTGTACTCATTTTAGTCTATTCCTAATCAAACACACCTGAATCAACTCAGCAGAACATTTGAAAAGACTTCAAAACCTGAAATGAATGGGTCAGATAAGGGAAACATCCAAAATGTGTTCATGCTATATATATTAGTACATACAATCTTAAAACAAACGGTTCTATATAGAACCAAAAATGGTTCTATCAAGCGCTTCATATATGGAACCCCAAAAAGGTTCTATATGGAACCCCAAAAAGGTTCTATATAGAACCATTTTAAGGGTTCATTAAATAGAACCCCAAATGGTTCTTTGAATTCAAGTTAGATGGTTCTATTTAGAACCATTTATGGGTTCTTTTTTTTTATTAATGAATTATTGTTACTTATTAATGAATAAAAAATAAATAAAACCAATCCAGACAATTCAAATTTTTAAATTTATTCAATCCATTATACAAAATATTTTTTAAATAATACTTAAAATTGCACCTCTGCATACTTTGCATTGGACAGCAGATCTACCTTAACAGTATAATGGCATTCAACAATGTAATTGTAATGATTTCACTTTTATAAGCTTTTTTACTGTTTGAGCAAATACAGAGCTTAACTTTCACACATCTCTAAAATGAAGAGAAATATATCACAAGGCAGATGGAAACAATACACAAACAATCAAAACATCTATTAAATAACACTACAATTTCAAAAAGTGGATGGTACATGTATGTATTGGTCATCACAACATCCATTTTTTTACATAATGTTTAACCTCACAGCAAGCAGGTCACTGGTTCGAGTCCCGACTGGGCCAGTTGGCATTTTCTGTGTGGAGTTTCCAAGTTCTCCCAGTTTTCTTGTGGGTTTCTTCTGGGTGCTTCGGTTGACCCCACAGTCCAAAAGCATGTGTACGGTATAGGTGAATTGGCCATAGTGACTGAATGTGTGTAGATGTAAGAGAATATGGGTGTTTCCAAGTGCTGGGTTGTGGCTGGAAAGGGCAGATGAATTGGTGATTCACTCCACTGTGGTGCCTCTAATAAATGAGGAAGTCGAAGGATAGCGAGTGAGTGTTGTCCATTGTAATGCTGACACTTCAAGCCTTGGTGGAATCAGGAGAGCTGTTGAATCCTGGTTGGTGTAGGACCTTTAGATTTCTGTAAAACAATATTTTAATGTTGAGTACTTTTAACCAATTAACATGTCATCAAATGTAATTATTAGAATTACAATAAAATTAAAGTGTGTGTGAGTGTGTTTGGAGGATATGGGATGTAATATAGGGAGTAGTTACCTTCTGCAGTTTCCTCTGCTGGTCCAATGAGACTGTCATGGAGCACTTCCTTCTTTCCTTCCCTTTTTTGGGCCATTTGTTTTAATGATGTTTCTGTGTACTTCACCAAGTTTTCAGCATCGTAAAAATGCAAAAAAAAACAACATTTTGTTTACTTCATGTGTAAGTTTCCAAATAACTCATTTTCAGCAATACAAGTTCATTAAACTTGTACATTAAAATCGAACTCAAAACGATTAGGCACACAATGTAACAGTGTTTACTCACAAGCTGTGGCACTCCAAGAAGAAAAAAACTGCTCCATTAGTTCTGCAAACCCCTCCATAATCTGTACTCTGGAAAAGGGTGTTTCATTCGGTTCTTGACTTATGAGTATCTGATGTCGCATTCCAGGTCCGTCACAATCTGAGGTAGGAAGACAGCATTTTAGAGTGTGTAAATATGAATTTATATCACAGAATTAATCTACCTTTGACATAAACTGTATTGAACTGAACTTGCATTGTGTTAAGTTCCTCAGAGTACAGTTCACTTCCTTTTCATCCCATTAATTTGTTTAATTTGCGAGATGATAGATGAGCTCACCACTGAAATCCCTTCATTTTTAAATTTGTTTTGCAGACATTGCAACAAATCCTGTAGGCAAATTTACACTTTATTTCAATACATATTTTTTCTCTGCAGGACTTTTTAATAGGCAATGACCTTAATATTCTTACTGTATTAAAACAGAAGCAATAAGTAATAGAACATTTTTGTGATAAATATATTATTTCAGTACACAACAACCAAGTCTGACATATATATATATGATAAATTACAATATTTACCAGGTGTCCTTGTTGATGAAAATTGTGCCACAATTATGGATATCACGCATGTCCTTCTTTAAGCTGGGATCTTTCCTCTTCAAAGCTACTTGTGTCCTGCAGACCAAGGTTGGGAACTTAATATGGGTCCAATGACTCTTTCTGTAATCATCAATACAATGTTAAAGTCTTTTATAATATTCTGTTCATCATGCTTAATAAGTACAGTTTGTTTAGATTTAAAAACGATGATACATACCAAGCACAAGATTTATGACGCAGTTGTTTCCAGGCTATTTGAAGAAAAAGTAAGATATACATTAAAATATGAATTTTAAACTTATTTAGCACAATATATACATATGTAGCCTATACTTGACAAGCTTCAATATTTCACAATACATTTAGCCCGCATGTTTGTATGTCCTTCATAAATAACACCTGATCTTTCATCTATGGATTATTAAAATATGTTTAGGCTTTAAAAGGTTTCAATAATACCATTAGCGGTCATCATCACTTCAGCGCGCGCATAAACTCGGGCACACGGGCACGAGCGCGGCTACCTTGCGGTTTTAATGCAGACTAGCCTGAATGTGTCAAAAGTGGGCAGTGTCCACTACTTTACAGAGTTTAGCCCGAGTTAAACTCTGCTAAACTCACACACACGAGCAAGCTAGAAGTACGCGTTTGTTCAAGGTTGGAGCTAAAAACTGCACGAAAGCGGAAATCGGCTCATATCAACACTCTAAAAACAAATGTGTTGAAAACAACACAACATGTGTTATTTTCAACACATGTCCTGAGTGTGCTCAGGGACAACACATGTTGAGTTAAGTTTAACACACAAAATGTGTTATAATATTTCCTTAATTGTCCAACATACTCACATGTTTCTTTACGAGGTCATTGACAGCAACTTTATCAATAACCTTTCTTAAGGAAATAGACAGCGTCTTTGTCTCTTCGTGTTCTCTCAGGATTGTATTTTCTTCAAGCAGTGTCAGCAATCTATTTGTGGTGCCAGTCTGAGTTTCATCTGTTCAATGACATTAAGAAATGACAAAAACATTTTATTTATTTAAATATTTACTAATATATAATATTAAAAGTGAAAGACATTATTCATTTACCCATAATGAATGCACACTTCTTTCTGATGAGTCAGGGATGTTGCTTGTAATATATTATATTTAAAATTTGTCATGCTCCATGCCAACTGTGAATAGTTTTCTCCATGTTTCCTTTCCGTCTATGAGCAGTTGCAAGAGCTCGGTGTAGAAGTGTTAGAGTAACTGTAATTTCTTCCTCGACTTCCTTTATCTAAGTAAAAGGGAAAGAAATCCATATATACACAGCACAGTATACACTTGATGTTTTGTATTGATCGTTTATGAATTGACTGAATGAATTGGCATAATACACATCTACCTGACTAATAAATTGTTATATTTGAACGTATTCTTGTTACTCTGAAATTATTTACTCAGATAAGTTAAGAATGTGCTAGACTCCATGATAGACTAAACATAACATGTTAGATGGAGATCCTAGAAATTCCAACTTGTTGTTTGACTTTAATTATGTTATTCGCCGCAAGTCACTATGGTGAGTCAGAGTAATTTCACTAAGATTAATTATTAAATCTTGGATGGTACTGACTAGTCAGAGTAATTTCACTAAGACGAAGTTTTCTTTAAAAGGTACTAACGAACTATTAAGTATTAGATGGTACTGATTCCTACCTCTGGTTAAATATCTCAGTCATAATTAAGTTGTACATGATTGTCTTAATCATGGACATGTAGGGCCATAGGCTACTGATTTAACCCCTGATTATCGTTTGAGTTTTAACTAAGTGTACGCAGATGATTGTGGGAATAACCGCTAATTATTAATCAGGCTAGTGAATCTATGATGCATTACTGCCGGCGTAAGGTAGCATAGATTCACAACAAATGAGTAAATAAGAGTAAAAGTACTAATGGAGCTAGATTAATTTCATTAAAGAATGGCTATAAAGTTCTTGAATGGTACTGATGAATTATTGTGTTCGTTAGATTAATTTCATCAAAGAACAGCTACAAAACCTTCTTTAAACTGGTACTAGCTAACTAACCGCTGATTAATATTTCAATCATAATTAATCATGGAAAACTGGAGCTATAGAATATTGGTCTAACCCCTGATTAATGTTTCAGCATTAATTAAGTTGTACGTGGTTATTTTAATCATGGAAAACCAGAACTATAGATTACCTAGTTTAACCCCTGGTTATTGTTTGAGAATTAATTAAGTTGTACATGGGAAAATTCGGTAAGAGTTACAAGATTATTCAAATAGATATAAAAATATCCCACAAACTGTTAAATTAATAAAGTAATATTAAACTATATAATGGAGTCAGATAAAACGAAGATGAATATATTAACATTCAAAATCATCTTATATCATAATTGGAGTCAGATACGAGTTAAACTTGAAGTAAATCAACATTGTGCCCTGGAAAGAAAGAACACGCAATTGAGCCTTCATCCAGCAGTAGACACCGCCGTTTGGACTATCTGGCTGGACCTTACAGCGCCAAATGGGTTAACTGTTAACTTAGCTTGCGACAAAGTTAATAGGTCACCCGTGTAGTACGATACACAGACAACATAGTAGAAAAAACAACTTCTAGGACAACAAACACAAAACATTCTTAACCAAGGTGGAAAAAATATTGACTGTCGTAGACGAATTGTAATTAATTTCACTCACCTGAGGCAGAGAGCTTCATATCCGACAGGGCCGTGGTGGGAGCGATGGTTGAAAATGAACGTCACTGCGCATGCACTTAGCGCGCGCGCGCACGTTCACAGCGCGTACATTTCACCCAGGTATACTCAAATACTTATTTTATATTGCCAACATGATAATTAAAGAGCCCATATTATGGATTTTTGAAAATGACCTTCCATGCAGTGTGTTACACAGCTCTAAGTAAAGTGAAATGTCCAGCTAAGGCTTAAATCTGAAAGTGCAAAGTGTTTAAAACGATTGATTCATATATAAAAGAGTCGACTCATTGTTGTTTAAATGAATCGTTATTAGAACGAGTCTTTAGCCGTTTCTGTCACGGTTGCAGTTTTATGCTCTCTCCGGATTGTCTGTTTCACGTGGGGTTGTCTTGTTTTGATCGTTCACGTGTTTATTGTTGTGGTGCGTCTGGGCAGATCACGTGTTATGACGTCACTCAGCTGTTCTGATTAGCACCAGCTGAGTGTCATTATTAGGGCTATATATGGACACCGCTGCTATGTTTCTGTGTCAGTTCGTTGTGTGTGTCAGTTGTGTTGTCACTTACCGTCCTTTGTGTTCAGGACAGCTAGAAGTGACCACCGGACCTCGTCTGTTTTCCTTCCCGACCTTCCTCAGCCCTGTCTCCCCGTCCGGCCTTTGCCAGATCCTGTATGATTATTTTGACTCTGTCAATAAATCATTTTTACTTGCATTTGGATCCATACCTGTTTATTCCATTGTGACAGAACGAACTGACCAGCTACATGGATCCAGCAAGCGTGTCACAGATTTCCGAGTTTGTCACTGCCAGCAATGCCAGGATCAACAGACAGGATGAAGCATTGGCCACAACAGCTCAGGCCATTCAGACCTTGGTTGGCCAGGTTTCTCTGCTGACCACCCAGGTGCAACAGCTGGCTGCTGGAGCGGCGCAGGGAGAGGACGCACCGGCTCACGAGGAGGCACCGGCCCAGAGGGTGACTAGCCGCCCTGCTGAACCTCGTCTTCCTCCCCCAGCGGGTTGCGCGGGGGAGCCTCACTCATGTCGAGCGTTCATATCGAAATGCTCACTATACATCTCTCTGCAGCCATCTTCTTTCCCCACGGAGCAGTCCAAGGTCGCGTTCGTGATTACCCTCCTCTCCGGGAAAGCGGCCCTTTGGGGAACAACAGCCTGGGAACAGAAACTATCCTGCTGTTCCACATTTGAATTGTTCTCCAAGGAACTGAGGAAAGTGTTCGATCGAGCCGCTTCCGGGAGGGAGGCCGCCCGAGTCCTCGCAGAACTACGCCAGGGGAATCAGAGCGTGGCGGACTACTCGATAGAGTTCCGGACCCTGGCGGCGGAGTGTGGCTGGAACATGGAGGCGCAGTGGGACATGTTCCTGCATGGATTATCCGACCGTCTACAGGATGAAATTTATTCAATGGACCTGCCGAAAACCCTGGACGAGCTCGTGGAGCTCGCTGTCCGGGTCGATTCCAGACTGCGTCGCAGAGAGACTCTGAAACACCAAGGGAGGCTCTCGGATCCAGTTCCGGGGTTTCCGGTTTCAGTTGTGGCGGCGGAAGCGAGGGAGCTTGACCCGGAACCCATGCAGGTGGGCAGATCCCGCCTGTCCGTGCAGGAAAAACGCAGACGCAGAAACGAGGGACTGTGTCTCTACTGTGGTGGCGCGGGACATCGAGTGGCTTCTTGTCCCGTAAAAGACAACACCCATCAGTAGGTAAGAGGTTACTGATGGGTGAGATCAGCCTAAATAAACCCTCTGTGACGGCTACTGTACTACCCGTTACCCTGATATGGGGTTCCAGAACTCAAAACACTCAGGCCCTTATTGATTCCGGGTCGGAAGGGAATTTTATTGACACCAGTTTTGCTTTCAGTTCTAAACTTCCGGTTATCGCTCTCACCCAACCCATTGCTGTACGCGCCCTTAGCGGGCTGTCTCTTCCCACTATCACTCACTCCACTAAACCCATTAAACTGATCACGTCCGGTAATCATGTGGAACATATATCTTTTTTTTTAACAGACTGTTCTAACACACCAGTAGTTTTAGGTCACCCATGGTTAGTCCTCCACAAACCACATATTAATTGGGGTCTGAATACTATATTCTCGTGGAGTGAGAGCTGTCATGAGTCCTGTCTTTCGTCTGCTCGTTCTGCTGTGTCTTGTTCTGTGTTTCAGGAGGAGAGCATGGACCTGTCAAACGTGCCCAGTGAGTACCTAGACCTGAAGAAAGTGTTCAGTAAGTCTCGGGCTGCTTCTCTTCCTCCTCACCGTCCCTACGACTGTGCTATAGACTTATTGCCAGGGACCTCTCCGCCTAAAGGCAAGTTATACTCTCTTTCTGTTCCTGAGAGGGAGGCCATGGAGAAATATATTTCTGATTCTCTGGCAGCTAAGACAATCCGCCCCTCTTCTTCACCGGCGGGAGCGGGATTTTTTTTCGTGAAAAAGAAAGACGGGTCCCTTCGACCCTGTATAGACTATCGAGGGCTGAATAACATCACGGTGAAGAATACCTATCCTTTGCCGTTGATGTCCTCAGCATTCGAGCACCTGCAGGGGGCGTCCTTTTTCACGAAATTAGATCTCTGCAATGCCTATCATTTGGTTCGCATAAGAGCGGGGGACGAGTGGAAAACTGCATTTAATAACCCCAGGGGGCATTTTGAATATTGTGTTTTTCCCTTTGGTCTTTCTAATGCCCCTGCAGTTTTCCAAGCACTCGTTAATGATGTGTTGCGAGATATGATAGACCAGTTCATTTATGTCTACCTGGATGACATTCTGATTTTTTCCCGTTCTCTCCAGGAACATGTGCAACACGTCAGGCGAGTGCTTCAGAGGCTGCTAGAGAATGGGCTTTTTGTCAAGGCGGAGAAATGCGTGTTTCATGCACAGTCTGTTCCTTTTCTGGGACACATTGTGTCGGCCGAGGGCGTGCGCATGGATTCAGAGAAGATTCAGGCTGTGGTAAAATGGCCAATCCCGGAGTCTCGTAAGGCCCTGCAGAGATTTCTGGGTTTCGCTAATTTTTACCGGCGTTTTATTCGCAATTTCAGCCAGCTCGCCGCCCCTCTGACTTCCTTAACCTCCTCCAAAACTCCCTTCAGGTGGTCGAGTGCGGCACAAGCAGCATTCTCAAAATTAAAGGACTGCTTTGTTTCAGCCCCCATCCTGGTGACTCCTGATCCGTCCCGGCAGTTTGTGGTGGAGGTTGATGCGTCGGAGGTGGGGGTGGGCGCTATCCTGTCCCAGCGCGCATCCTCGGACGACAGAATTCATCCCTGCGCGTTTTTTTCACACCGGTTATCTCCCGCAGAACGCAATTACGACATTGGTAATAGGGAGTTGTTGGCTGTCAAACTCGCTTTGGAGGAGTGGCGTCATTGGTTGGAGGGTTCGGGGGTTCCCTTTATAGTTTGGACCGACCATAAGAACCTTGAGTATATCAAGACCGCTAAACGACTCAGCTCCAGGCAAGCTAGGTGGGCATTATTTTTCGGACGCTTCGATTTTACCATCTCGTATCGACCGGGTTCCAAAAACATCAAACCCGACGCATTATATTGCCTTTTTAATTTTTCCGAGCGCAACACGTCTCTTGAGCCCATCATCCCTCAGAGAATTTGTGTTTCTGCTGTGACATGGGAGATCGAGAGCAAGGTCCGCACAGCCTTGGAAGGGGTAACGCCCCCGCCCGGATGCCCACCCAGTCGTTTGTTTGTGCCGGAGGATACTCGGTCTGACGTCATTCGATGGGGACACTCTTCCAAAGTGGCTTGTCATCCAGGGGTGAGTCGAACCTTATTTCTAGTTAAACAGCGATTCTGGTGGCCAGCTATGGCACGGGACATACGTGAGTTTGTTTTGGCCTGTTCTGTTTGCGCTGTTTCTAAGACTTCTAATCGCCCGCCCTCTGGGATTCTTCAGCCGCTGTCAGTGCCTTCGAGACCCTGGTCACACATCTCGCTAGATTTTGTCACAGGTCTCCCGCCATCTGATGGCAATACGGCCGTTTTGACCGTGGTGGACCGGTTCTCGAAGGCTACTCATTTCATTCCTCTGACCAAATTACCTTCAGCCAGAGAGACAGCGGATGCTGTCATAAATCACGTCTTTCGCATTCATGGCCTCCCGACGGACGTGGTTTCTGACAGGGGGCCTCAGTTTGTCTCTAAATTGTGGAGAGAATTCTGTCGTTTATTGGGGGCGACTGTAAGTCTTTCTTCTGGTTTCCATCCTCAGAGTAACGGACAAACAGAAAGGGCCAACCAGGATCTCGAGCGTATGTTGCGTTGTTTGGTTTCTCAGAATCCCGCCTCCTGGAGCCAGCAGCTTCCATGGGTGGAGTACGCACACAATTCATTACCAGTGTCAGCCACGGGCCTGTCTCTGTTTCAGTGTAGTTTAGGGTACCAGCCACCTGTTTTTCCCAGTCTGGAATCCGAAATCGCGGTCCCCTCCGCTCACGCCTTTGTCCAGAGGTGCCGGCGCACTTGGAACAGGGCCAGACAGACCCTCCTCCAAGTGGGCGCGCGCACCAAGGCTAAAGCCGATCGCCACCGGTCGAAGCCTCCCGTCTACGTCGTCGGTCAAAAAGTGTGGCTTTCAACCAAAAATATTCCTTTGCGATCCGTATGTAATAAACTTGCACCTAAATTTATTGGCCCATTTACTGTCATCAAGATCATTAGTCCGGTGGCAGTCCGCCTCAAACTTCCTCCAGCGTACAGGAGAATTCACCCCGTTTTTCATGTCTCCAAATTAAAGCCCGTTTTTCATGCAGCCATTAATCCGCCCTCGTCGGTCCCTCCCCCGCCGCGTCTCGTAGATGGAGAGACCGTTTATTCGGTTAAGCGCATTCTGGACTCGAGACGGAGGGGGCAAGGATTTCAGTACTTGGTGGACTGGGAAGGTTACGGTCCAGAGGAGAGGAGTTGGGTTCCTGCTAGGGACATACTGGATCACTCTCTTATCGATGATTACAATCGCCAGGTAAGCTCTTCTGGGAGCACCAGGAGGTGCTCCTAGGAGAGGGGGTACTGTCACGGTTGCAGTTTTATGCTCTCTCCGGATTGTCTGTTTCACGTGGGGTTGTCTTGTTTTGATCGTTCACGTGTTTATTGTTGTGATGCGTCTGGGCAGATCACGTGTTATGACGTCACTCAGCTGTTCTGATTAGCACCAGCTGAGTGTCATTATTAGGGCTATATATGGACACCGCTGCTATGTTTCTGTGTCAGTTCGTTGTGTGTGTCAGTTGTGTTGTCACTTACCGTCCTTTGTGTTCAGGACAGCTAGGAGTGACCACCGGACCTCGTCTGTTTTCCTTCCCGACCTTCCTCAGCCCTGTCTCCCCGTCCGGCCTTTGCCAGATCCTGTATGATTATTTTGACTCTGTCAATAAATCATTTTTACTTGCATTTGGATCCATACCTGTTTATTCCATTGTGACAGTTTCGGCTTGACGTCAACGAGAAACATAATAGTTGCGCGCGCAGACCCAGGAAAATTGAACTGCCCGGCCCCGCCCACAGACAGGAAGGAAAAGTGGAAGACAACAAGCACTGTATTGCAGTAAGTGTTGTAGCATAACCAGCGGGACAGCAGTGACGTGTGATCTGAGTAATATCTTAGTAAATCTTTATACTGTTTGATGGCAGTATAAAGATTTAGAGAGAAGTTATTGACAGCTTTGGTAGTATTGGTTTTCGCGTTTTGCTCTTTGTAGACGGTCCCTAAGGATCGCTCTCTGCAGCCTGCGCACAGTTTAATATAATGCGTCCAGCGCGTAGGCAAAGCTCATTTTTAGGAAAATAAGGTTGTAGGTGATTGTATACATTGCGACGGTTGAAAAGAGGTGCTATTTGTGTAGGAACAATGTTTCGGTCATGAGTTATTGATCCGGAAAACACGACTGCTGCTAACTTTACTGAACTAATCGGCATTCCGGTTAAATCATGTCCCGTAGACGCTGTGCTCTGAAGTGCGAGGGAAAAGCTGTGTTATTTTCCCTACCTGGAAATCTCTTTTCCCTACCTGGAGTGGTTGAGTTTTTTTTTCGTAAAATACCTGAGAATTACATCCCCAGCATGGTGCTGTGTTCGCGTCATTTCTCTGAAGAGAGCTACACCAATCTACACGCTTACGACGCGGGATTTGTTGCACGGTTGTTGTTAAAGGATGGATCAATACCCAGTTTATTTGGGCCTGCGTGTTCTTCCAGTCGTGTTGACTGTAACAAGGTAAATATGGATGTAGTTGTCTGTATTGTGTTTGCTCCGTGCAGCATGTAGCGGTAGACATTTAGCTTACTGCGGAATGAAACTATTTGTTGGCTTACAATAGTCCATGAAGTGTTAATTATTACTGAATGTTTGTTGTTATGATGAATAATATAGCAATACGCTGTTGTACAACTGCAGTGATTTGTTTTCAATATGTTCTGGCATTGGGCTGCTGACACGTAAAGGACGTGACGTGGTGACGTGACGTGGTAGCGTCACGGAAAGGAGGTGCTTTGGGAAAAAGACTCGCTCAGACGATTCATATGGGAGTCGGTGGGAAAATGAGGTAAAAATAAAAAGATATTATAAGACATCGAAAGTGTTTTTTAACCTTGCATACATATCATCCTGTTGTTTGGGACTTCAAAAAGTGAAATTTAACCGTTCTCAACCCACCATATGGGCTCTTTAAATTACATAAATACAGTAGACATCGCCCTTTGACTACAGGTAAAATAAATGTGCATTTTATACAGTATGTGTACTGCTTAAATGTAGTAAGACCAAACACTATAGAAAGGGATTTTGGTTTAACACAGTCATTGTGTAAACAGCTAAGCACAATAATAACACACAATGTGTCTGTAGCAACACAAGATGTGTTATGAACTGTTTAACACGTATTTTGTGTTAATTTTTAACACATCATTTTTAAGAGTGAAGTTATCATGATTATTAGTTTAAAATAAATTATTAAACTATAACAACACACTGAACAAAATAATTCGTAATAAATGTTAAATATTAAGCATATATAAATATTAGTTATATGGTAATGTACAAACCTGCATGAAACAAAAATCCTATCATACATTGATTAGGTTTTTGACCATAGCAGTCATTTTATTAGGTTTTGACTCAAAAAGCTTTGTCTCTCTGTGTTATAGCTTATTATTATTTATAATCTTTACTATATAATTATGTCATGAATCTCACATTATAGAACCATTTTAATCAAAAAGGTTCTTTGCACTCAAAGGGTTCTAAATAGAACCATTTTTTGGGTAAAAGGTTCTACTGGCCAAGTATAGAACCCTAGGGTTCTATATAGAACCTCAAGGAACCTTTTTTTTTAGAGTGTACTGTAAGATACACTACCTGACAAAAGTCTTGTCGTTGATCCCAGTTGCAAGAGCAACAAATAATAACCTGACTTCTAGTTGATCATGTCTCATTATTGAGCATGTCTGGGTAAGATGAAGGAGAAGGCATTGAAGATGAATCCAAAGAATCTCTGGCAGTCATGCAAGAACACTTTTTTGCCATTTTAGATGACTTTATTAATAGGTTACTTGAGTCATTGCAGAGATGTATGGATGCAGTCCTCCAAGCTCATGGGAGTCATACACAATATTAATTGTTTTTCCACTGCAATATTACAATTATACTGCTTTATTTTCAAGAGTGACAAGACTTTTGTCTAAGCACAGTCAGACCTTACTGTTCAAATTAATTAATAAATAATCAAGGCATGATCATATTTAATTTTGGTAAATTAAGTGTAATCCAGAGGCCTTTGCCTTTCATATAAGCCCCTTCTAATATCAAATGATCGACTAGAAGTCAAGTTATTTTGTCAGGTAGTGTATTCGAAATTTGAATAGTTGCACAACGTTCTTAATATGTTAAAACATTTTGCCCTTGCACATATTTACTTACATTTTGTGTTTATTGATTTTTTTAAACTACTGTTTATGCTCTTTAAACTTGTCTACACATTGAATTATCATAGTGGTTTTCAGTGTATGACAAGCAGGTCCTGGTTGAGTTACGATAATAGTGTGCATTGGTGGATGAATAGAATAAATCAAGTGTTTAAGTGAAGGTACAGAAAATAAAATATCACTCCAGTAAAAAAAAGTCCTTTTACAATAGTTAGTTTTAATGTATTAAAAAGTAAGAAGTACATACCGAAAGATAATATTTATACTGTGATTTGTGTCTCCCTGGACATCATGACTCTTTTTGAAAAAGACTTTGTGCTTTGTAACTTCTTTATTATCACAAACAGCAACTTTATGTACTGAAGAGAGTTGGAAGTGTAAAATGGATAATAGAATAACCTCTTAAATAATAAAAAAAAGAATACAAGCCCGACAAATGGTGAGGATTTGCTTGCATCTTCATTATTATTATTTTTTTAATCTCTGTTCTTTATTGAATTTTCTCTCCTTTTATTCTTAGCCTAAACCTGTATGTGGATGCTTTTAGTGTTTTATAACCTTATCATGCCTACACGCCCTAACAAACTCAGTCCTGGCTTATGGCCATGTCTAACTGACATGCCTAAAATGGCCCTGGGGGAAAATACATCATTAGTTATGAAAACACATTTCCCTCTTAAATCTCCATCATAAGTGGTGCAGTTACAAGCCATTATAATTATAATCTCTACAGGGATAACCCATGTATTGACTGTGGTCCCATCAACCTTTAAAGCTTCGTTATACAGCGGATCTAAATGCATAATTGATATCCAAAAAACACATTCATACAAACAAGTGTTCTGATTGCATCTGATAAAAGACTTTTTAGGTGGCTATAGTGGCCTTCGTCTTGATATCCATCTGTGTTTTCAGGAGGCAAGCATATTAATCTTGGGCAGATTTCAGTTGTCCGTGCTTTTACTCTCACACAACTTACCCAACGTCCGAAAGGAGGAAATGGCCTTCGCGTTTGGTCTTCTGAGTACCTTTTAGTTGGTCTTTGAGGTTTTGCTTGTGGCCACTGTTACAGTCAGTTCTAAAAGATGGTCATGGAGATGCTTATTTTCATGTGAAGTTCATTAGGTAATGGAGTAGTAACAGCTTAAAGGTATAGCTCCCCTAAATTATCTTTCTTCTTTCCTTAATATACAAATTCTAATATCATCCAAATGTCACAGCAGAAATGAAGGATGTTCAGAATAGGCAAACCTTTTCTATTCCTCTATTGTCCAATTTCGATGAGTCATTGTACTCTGGAGATGGTTTTGTGTGTCAAACTACCAGCAGATCAAAAATTTGCGAAATAGGACAGCCCATTTGTCACCAACAATCATGCCACATTCAAATTAAATCAGCTCTCTTTTCTATTCTTATGCTTGGTTTAAACATCAGCAAGTTGTCTTGACCATGTTACTGCCATGTGATTGGCTAATTGGATATTTGTGTTAATGTGCATTTTAACAGAACAGATTATGGTTCTGACCTGGCAGTTCAGACTGTATCATCTACGTTTAAAGTTTTTATGTCTAACCATGTTCCTCTGGCCCCATTCCTTTATTTCCCTCGGTCACGCCCTGTTGTTTTGTGTTTGTATACTGTAGTTCCTGTCTTTCTAAAGCCGCGTTTCCACTGCATGCGACAAGCGACAAGCGACAGACCAGAAGTCATTCATTTCCACGTAGGTCCCGGACTACTGGGAATTCCAATCATCTCCGTATGTGGAAATTTCAGATCCAATTTGAGCTGCGGATCCATTAAAATATTTGACCTCCTGCGACTAGACCTCCTGCAACCGGCCTGACCAGATTAGACGTATTCCAGTGTTGTCCAAGCAGGTCCGTGCCCGCGAGATGAGAAACAGTTATTTTTGTTATTTTTTTAATCCGAAAAAAGTATATATTTTATATATAACCTTTATATTCATAAATGAGTAATAAAAATATATTTTTAATGCTGTCTCCACATTCCCTCCAAAAGCTTTTGAGGTCTATGAGTTTCTAGTATTCATTTAACCATGATGAATGCATGGAGAATAAAGGCTCTTTTTGCACTTAATTTTGGACACCACGAGAATCATCTTCTTTTCCATGGTGCACGACAACACTGAAAATTCTCTGCGACTGCCACAAGGGGGCGTATTCCAACAGTTGTGTCCAAATGTGCAGAGGAAAGGCGGCGTAATTGTGTTCACCTGGTCCTTATGTGCTTTTCTTCCTACATGTTGTGCTTCCAGCTTGCGTCGTGTCAGTTGCTGGATTTGTTATTGAGTGTGTTCACATGGATGTTACAGCAATGCATCTTTATCAGAGCCGATCCTCCATATATGAATAGTGTGCAAGAGGCCTACTGACCACCAAGGCCCCTACTGACCACTACTGACCCCCTTGCTGTCACAGATGAATGACAAGAGCTCTGCAAGAGAATTTTTGATATATCATTCATTCATTTTCTTTTCGGCTTAGTCCCTTTATTAATCCGGGGTCGCCACAGCGGAATGAACCGCCAACTTATCCGGCATTTGTTTTACGCAGCGGATGCCCTTCCAGCCACAACCCATCTCTGGGAAACACATCCATACATTCTCATTCGCACACATACACTATGGACAATTTAGCTTACCCAATTCACCTGTACCGCATGTCTTTGGACTGTGGGGGAAACCGGAGCACCCGGAGGAAACCCACGCAACCACGGGGAGAACATGCAAACTCCACACAGAAATGCCAACTGGCCCAACCGGGACCTGCCCCAACCGGGGATCGAACCAGCGACCTTCTTGCTGTGAGGCAAACGTGCTACTCACGCGCCACCGTGGCGCCCCAATTTTTTATATATATATATTTTAATTTGGCTTTCATCAATTATGAAATTAATATGGAAATGGTCTTTGTGTTTTATTTTTCCATTCCATTTCATTGCTCTTCATATCCGTAGCATTGTTTTGGTGTGCATTGCTTTATATCCAGGTACTATTATAAAGATACATAGCCATTTTCCCTTTTTATAACTTTTTATAGGTACTTTCAATAATTTTATTATTTAGCTTGGATTTACATTCATCTTCATCTTGCTTTCATTTAGTTGTTAATTTTTATTTTATAGTGCTGAATTTTACTTTTTGATATTTGAGTGTTCTTGAGTGTTGTCCCCTTAATATTTTGCAATTGATAATTTTCAGTAAAGTGAGATATTTAATTGATAACTGATGATAATCATATACATTTAACTGATTAAGATATTTAATTGTATCTCTGTATTAATTTAATTTTCGTCAATTTGATGTTTCTATATGTAAATCAGGTCATAATGGCAGCTTTTTCAGAAGTATTGAATTACATTTGGGGTCCATGTGAAACGTGCAATGTAAGTCACTTTAGATAAAAGCTCTGCTAAATGGCTGTTTACATCCTGTCTGTAGTTCTTTTATATCCACATTACAGTGGCTCAGAACACCAAAGCACAGATAAACCTCGTTTCCAGTACTTCATATTCACTACATTTTGAGTAGCTCTTTCTGCGTATAAATATCACAATGAATGAATGTTGTGGTAGAGAAAGACCATGGAGACTTATTCATCATTGTCAATGATGTGGAAAGATTTTTGTTTGTTTATTATTCTGCCAAAGGAGTCTGAATCTAGGGAAAGACAATAAGATTCTCTGAAGAGCTCCAAGATACACTTTATTGATTTGGCCTTTCCCAATAAAATGTGCCGGGAATGAATCCAAGGATTTCCAAACATGCAGTACTCTCAAAATCAATGGACTGAACAAAACGAGGTTCCTTCAGGAAGCTAAAGCATTTGCAAAATAAAACTATGGCCATTTTTTAACAAAACGTGGAAATATAAAAATGATTTTCTTTCTTATAATCTGTTACTCCAATATTAATTAAAACAGCTTATTTCATTTCAAACTAATAAGAACTACACTGAAAAAATAACATAAAAGAATTAAGTTGTCCCAAAAACCCTCAAGAATTGAGTTTTTTTAACTCATTTTAAAGTGAGGTGGTGGCGCAATGGGTAGCACTCTAACCTTACAGCAAGAAGGTTGCTGGTTCGAGCTTTGGCTGGGTCAGTTGGCATTTCTGTGTGGAGTTTACATGTTCTCCCTGCATTCGCGTAGGTTTCCTCCGGGTGCTCCGGTTTTCTCCACAAATCCAAAGACATGAGGTACAGGTGAATTGGGTAAGCTAAATTGTCCGTAGTGTATGTGTGTGAATGAGAATGTATGGGTGTTTCCCAGTGATAGGTTGCAGCTGCATAAAAACATATGCTGGATAAGTTGGCAGTTCATTCCGCTGTGGTGACCCCTGATTAATAAAGGGACTAAGCTGAAAAGAAAATGAACGAATGAATGAACTAATGTTAAATAGGTAGTTTGATCAAACAACAAATGTCATTTATTTTGAGTGTAAGCAGTCAAAAAGGAATTACTCCAACTTGTTACACCTAATCAAGTTGAGTTTTTTAATTCAATTTATTACAGTTAATTAATTTATTACAGTTTTCAGTAATAGTAGATTTGTTTTTCTTCAGTATAGCCATTTTACGATGTCATTAAACTTTGGTATGCTTGTTTTCTTTGTTAACAGTAAAAGCCTGAGCAACAACAACAGGTTACAAAAAAGGATCATAAACAAATGCTGTTATGAGTATTTATTTCCCCTCAAAATCTCTAGAGTCTTATTGTTCACCAGAAAAACATTGCTTGCAATTTTATAGGGATTCATAAAACAAGCCACAGTTTTGATTTGTGTTCATAATGTATTTGTGTGGAATTCACTCACACACATATTTACTCTGTCTGTCGTTCTCAGGAAAGTATGTGGAAAAAAAAGATCAATAATTTGCGATGAGCAGAAGTCAATAACTGACAAGGTTTATGCCGAGGGAAAAGTTCTATTAGATTTTACATGCCTATAGGTGGGCGTGGGTGTAATGTTAATGCTTGAGTGCTGTGGGATATCCTGTCTCGCCCACACACAAACACTGAGGTTTCCATCAGCTTCTTCCAAACAAAAATGCATCCGAATGTCAAGCAGCATGAAATATTTATTATTTACCAATTGTAGATTCCACTAACCCTAAGCCAAAATACCACTTCTCTTTACCTTATTGCTACTTTTTGTAATAGAGGCGATGGTTAATATTAACTTACTAATTGAATTGCTAAACTAGTTTGGCACTGCTGTTTAAAGAGATAATTCACCCAAAAAATAAAACTTCTGTCATCATTTAATCATACTCCACTAAATGCAAACCTATTTGAGTTTCCTTCTTCTGTTGAGTAGAATAGTTTTGAAGAAAGTTGAAATCCAGCGTCCAATGACTTCCACTGTTTTTTCCCCACTTAAAAATGTCAATGGCTTCTGGTCATCAACATTCTTTAAAACTGAGTAATTCACAAAGGTTTTTAACCACTTGAGGATCAGTAAACGGTTAGTAAATGTACATTTGTTTATGAATGATCTCTTTAATAACATTCCATTATTATTTATGTATTTGTCAGTGTTAGTGATGTTCTTAGAAGTTGCAATTTATGTTTTTCACTATAAACATTGTTCTGCCCTCACTCCGGTGTTTCTCGTCCCAAAGTTAGACAGACAGATAAACTCTTTCCGTGAGATTGTGGGAGAATGCTGCTTTATTCCATGCCACATTGAGTATGTTGAAACAGAGTGAAACTAGGTAAAAGATGTACATACAATAAGCTGTAGTTATCTATGTACATAACATTAATTTCTGAGATAAAATATAAATACAAACAGATGATAAACTTGCAGACAATGCTTCTACAGATGATCACAGGATGAGTGGATTGTAAGTCTCTTCCTGTAAGGTGTTCTTTTTAAATGAGGCAATTAACTGATTCAAACTGTCAGAATGTTTCTATGACAACAACTATTTAAAAGAAGCTAAATGACAAGGCATTAACTTATGGTTCCTAAATATTAATATTTACTGGATGATCCAGCACAAACATATTTAAATAAAATATGCAATCACTAAATCTTCATCTTTTTAATTCATCTTTATTTCTATAGCGCTTTTACAATGTAGGTTGTGTCAAAGCAGCTCACATGGATTATAATAAATTGAAACAGTGTCAGTCCAGTTTTCAGTGTTTAGTTCAGTTCAGTGTGGTTTAATATACACTGTTGAGAGTTCAAACACTGAAGAGTAATCCATCGATGCGCAGCCCTACAAGTCACGAACCATGCAAGCCAGTGGCTTATTTGAATTTGATTCTTAATTTTATAGGTTTGCAAATATACAGTACATATGTAAGAGTTTAGAGTTATTAGGAGCCACTCACCTATGCAGGACACAATAATGTGAGTCATGACCACTGTTGTTAAAACCACTTCAATGGTGCACTCTGTTGGTCAAAGCGTGTAGTGCATACACTACCAGTCAGAAGTTTAGGGTCAGTTTTTTTTCATGTTTTGTTTTTCAAGAAAATTATTCTGTTCATCAACATGGCATTTATTAAATGTAAAACAAAATTGTTAAATTGTTAAATATTTATTAAAATCTTTAAAACTGCTTTGTTGTTGTTATTGTAGTTTCAAATGAAATCCAGTCATTATTGTTTTTATAACTAATAAATTCATTAATTTATTTTCTTGTTGGCTTAGTCTCTTTATTAATCCGGGGTCGCCACAGCGGAATGAACTGCCAACTTATCCAGCATTTGTTTTACGCAGCGGATGCCCTTCCAGCTGCAACCCATCTCTGGGAAACATCCATACACATTCATTCACTCTCATACACTACTGAAAATGTAGCTTACCCAATTCACCTATACCACATGTCTTTGGACTTGTGAGGGAAACCAGAGCACCCGGAGGAAACCCACGCAACCACGGGGAGAACATGCAAACTCCACACAGAAATGCCAACTGATCCAGCCAAGGCTCGAACCAGCGACCTTCTTGCTGTGAGGCAAACATGCTACTCACTACGCCACCGTGGCGCCTAACTAATAAATTAATAATAATAATAATAATAATAATAATAATAATAATAATAATTATTATTATTATTATTATTAATATTAATATTAGAGTGAATTCTGAACAATCATGTGACTGAAGACTGGAGTATTTAAACTGTAAATGAATCTTTAAAATCACTGTAATAAATTTTTTACTTAAATTATAAACTACATTTGAACAGTGATTTGATAGTGCTATAACATTTTACAATTTTACATTTTTTACTGCATTTTTGATTAAATAAATGCAGCCTTGGTGAGCAGGAAAATTTGATTATATTAATAATTTTATGCAATAGATTGCAATAGACTTATTTTTATACGATAGACTTTTTTCAGTTTTACAGTCATATAAGTGAAAGGAAACATAGCTAACGTCTCACACACTGCTCTGCTGTGATCTTGAACAGCTCTTCTTCGGTCTTTTTCACATTTTGCTGATTGTCATGAGTGAGATATAAGATCAGGTTCATATCAGGACTCTAGGTTGGCGATTTCATTATTTCAGTGTTCTAAGTTTTAAATGACTGGGGTGTATTCTAGAGGTCTGCATTCCCACAGGACCTGACCAGATTTCTTGCAGCACAAGAATAAATTTTTGAAGAAAACATGGTAGCAGTCAGTAACTCTGTTGTAATTTGAACAGGAGCCAGCGGTCTACCAATACAGCGCTCCTGTCCCGAGTCCCAACGTTATTTCAGAACAGCATATCTGTGATTTCCTCCTTTTTGAGCACCAGTACACCCAGTGCTCAAGACTGTTACACATGCTGAACACACATGATCAACTTATACAAATTATTTTTGTGTTTTGAACACAAAACACATTCTAAACAGATCGCCAAAACCACATGCTACCAAGGAAACAGATGTCAAGAAGCAGCATGCTACACCCCTTCTTTAGTTTAATGAAATGGTACGTTATTAGTTCTAATCGGCCCTATTGTTGGTTATTATATTTTTTAATTTTGATCCAAGGCAAAGTATGTCATTTTTTGCCACTAGATGGCGTGTATTCATAACAAACAAATGAATGGCATAATATAACGCACCAGAAACATACTTATGACTGAAATATTGATCCAGTCATAAACGCTTGAGTATTCGATTATTTAAACAGCGACTATTTCTGAAGGTGTGTTTAAGCTAAAGTGAATTTGTTGCAGTGATTTTATTGACTATCCATTCTCCAAAAATACTAAACATATTCACTGGAATAAAATTTGTCAAAATTATTAATATTATTAGTGGGGTTTGCCATAGGCAAAGTCCACTATTGCAATTCTCCTGGTTTATTATTTATAATTCTTTATAATTTATAATGATTATTTTTACTTCCGGATAAAACTTCGGCACGTGACTTGTCCCACAGTTTTCGTCCCAGACCCTTGAAAGGGGTGTCAAATCATTCGGATTTATTGGAAATGGTGTACCATGACTTTTATAAGGGGTCGGGGTTTTTTGGCCCCCCAAAATCCCATTGACTTAACATGGGGACAAACTTTGCCAGATTATAGCACCAAGACTTTCGTACAAATATGGGATTCACAACATCTGTAGGGGGTTGCAGCCTAAAAGAGAACATACCCCGCAATGGGGTATAAGTTGTACCCCTGGGGTGCTAGGACGTCCTAAAGTGGCCCCATTGACTTACAATGCCCCATTGACTCCCATTAATTTTTCTAGAGCACGGTAAAAATGAAAGACAAAAATTATCATAGCGCCCACAGTGAATTTCGTAGAAATATGGGATTCACGACATCTCAAAAGGGTTACAGCCCGGGTAAAAACCTACCCTGAAAGGGGGTAAATGTTGTACCCCTGGGGAGCTAGGACGTCCCAAATCTGCCATTGACATAAAATGGGGACAAACTTTGACACATCATAGCGCCAAGAGTGAATTTCGTAGAAATTTGAAATTCACCGCATCTGAAAAGGGTTGCAGCCTGAGTGAGAACATACCCCGCAAAGACGTATAAGTTGTACCCCTAAGGGTTGTCCCAAAGTGGTCCCATTGACTTAATATGGCCCATTGAAATACATTGATCTCATTGACTGCCATTATAATTATTACACAAGAATAACATTACAAAGGAGTGTCCTACAGACTTTGGGTTGGCTTATTTGACTCAGGCAACCAAACAGCGTCTCAGTTTGATAATGAAGCTCTCAAACCACACCCCCAAACCATTAAAAGACCCTTCATAGCTGCCTCATTGACTTAACATGGGGTGGGATGTCCCATTTATAATCCCATTGACTTCCATTATATATGTCACACATCAATAACATTACATAGGAGTGTCGTACAGACATGGGGTGGGCTCATTTGACTCAGACAACCAATCAGCATCTCAATATGATAATGAAGCTCACAAGCCACGCCCCCAAACAGATTCCATAGACTGCCTCTCTAACAGGCCTAGATGCATATCTTTGCATAGCAGTGTCATATACACATGGGGGTTGGCTCATTTGACTTGGGCAGCCAACTTCACTCAAGGTCACTCTGTAACCACGCCCATAGCAACAAAAAAGAGTACCCTAGCAACCATTTATCAACAGCTATATCTCAGCATCAGAACATCAAAGAGACATGGGGATTGGCTCGTTTGGCTCATGCTAGCAAACGGAACTTCCTTTATGCTACACATGCTAGCATGCAACACCTTAGCAACCTCCTAGCAACCACTCAGAACACCCTAGCAACCGATTAAAAAGCATTGTACTCCATTGATTTGCCACGCAAACCCCACTCACATTATCTTTAGGAAATGTACAATTCTAGTTATTATTTTTATACACTGTAAAATAGCAACAATGTATCATAATTTACTTGAGAAATGTACCAGAGTAAGTATGAGTGTATACATTTTCCCTTAAATATATTTTATTAAAATAGACTAAAAAGCAACAAACATATTCATGCTAAATACTCATGAAAAATACACATTTCCAGTTTGTGCATTGTTGTTTATTTCTCTGTTGCAACAATGGCTGCTTAACATGTTAAGTTTTGTCATTGCCAGAACAGAAATATTGAAATGTTAAGTTTATTGACTCATAAATGAGTTATTTATAAATCTATATCAGACAGTAATGACGCATTGTTACTTAATGTACATTTTTCAGTAGCTCTGAAATAGCAAGTAAGATAATTTTAATATTTCACTTGCTTCATCAAAGACACACTGGTCACATTTCAAAGTCCCCTAAATTGTTACTGAAAAAACACATTGTAAAAATGAAAACAATGGATTTTTCAAGCAGATTTCTTTTTTTGGTCACATAATAAAGCTGTATTTACAACAGTCCATTTTTAAAATCCTCAGATCACCCTAATCAGCACAGTCAAACCTTTCAACTAGTCCTTGTATTTCAGTAGAGGAAATCTTCTCCAGTGGCTGTGGGTTCCTCTGTTTTTTTAGTCTGTATTTTAGGCAGATGAATTTTGCTGGAGGCTACAACCAGAATGTTAGCTCCGTGTGTTACAGCGCTGGCAACAACCAACCAGAATGAGAAACCAAGATTCTCCTCAAGGATCACCAGTGTAAAAAGGCTCTCGCTGTAGTTTGCCACGTGTTCTGTGAGGTTATGGCACTGAATTGCTGCTAGGAAGCACGCAAAGCCCATTGCACTGAACAGAGCTGAGAAAAGAGATTTAAAAAGAACAGACACGTATGCTATTAGAAATAAATCACAATCTATTGCTTATACTGTTGAGTTAGATCTGATATATTGACTTGCCTGCTATGAAATTCCAGATGTAGAGGCCGAAAGGTCCTTTAATAGATTGGTAAGGAACTTTCTTGGCATTATATATACAGAAAGCTAAACTGACCACTGCAAAGCCAATAGCAGTGAAGAGGAAGAAGATGATGATCATGTGAAGGCCACTGTTGATTTTCTTGATGAGTTTTGGGAAAACTGTAGAATTTGTATGAAAGAGAGAGACAGAGATCAGGTCTCACAACATTGATTCGAAAAACATCTGTATAGCCACTGTAACATACACAAGAATAATGACTTTTTTTGACACAGTGCATGCTGGAAGCATCAAAGAAAACTCCCAGAATGCACTGCGAGATAGGAAGATAGATTCTTGATCTATGTGAGTGTTTCAGATCAAAGGACTGCTGGGTCTCATTCTGTAGAAACACAGGATAACTATTGCCAGTAAAGAGAAACCAAACCCATATTAGCATCATATATTGAGAATAAACACTGTTCACCACAATGGTGACTATTAACAAAACACTTTTAACAAATCTCAATGAACACAATTCACACATTTTGATTGAATTAGTTGCAAAAACTATAGATCTGAAGTTTGAACTTGTTCATTTATCACATTCAAAGCATTCTGAGATTACTTGATTTGATTAAACGTGTAATGGGTAAAAATTATAAAATCATGTTCATTCAACACATTATTTTTGGAGTACAAATTTGCTGCTTGTTCAAATTACGTTTGAAATGAGCTAAAACAAATTTCAGTGTCTGCATTTTTTTTACAGTTTCTGTTATGTTTAATGCTCAAAGAGATGTTTTTTTTTCTGTTTGAGTTTGTCCTTTCGCAGTTCATTAGGGACAATAAAAACCCTTATTTGGTTGATTGTATTATTGCAAAATGAGAATTGGATAGCTTGAAAATGTGAGTAACTTTGTTTAAACTATAAACTTTACAAGTTCAGTTTAATTGAAAATGTAAGTTAACCTATTTTGACTAATGGATTACCGTTTTTTTTAAACTTTGCAGAAAATAACTCACTTAAGCAAAACAATAAACTTAGTTTATTATAAACATTAGGTTTCAAAGTTGAATTAAGGTTTTAGTGTGCTCACATTTCTATAAATAGAATAACCCCTACACATTTAATAGTCTAACAGTAATAGTCTTCCAACAAACAAAATTAAACAATATAGATTTTTTCACGTGATTATACACGAGACATGTAGGCTGAATATTTAAATAATAATAGCATAGCAGATACACAAATTCAAAGACCTGTTCTAATCATAAGCTACATTAAACAAAAATATATTACCTTGGAAAATTAAATAAAAAAGGAATCTCTAATAATATAATGACTCAACTTCTTACTGTATATTTTTGCGCGACGGATTCCGAGGCCGCATCTGCGTGTTTTCCCCCCCTGGAAGAGGCCGTAGTAAATGTGTCCCGTGAACTGCTCGAGCTCCGGCCGTGACGCGTTCACCAGATCCACTCCTGTCTGACACAATGTGGTCCCGGTGACCCAGCGCTCGGTGGACAGAGCCACGATCAGGAGGACCACAGAGCCGATGCTGAGTATCGAAGCGAAGGAGAACACGATCTGCTTCCAGAGAGTTGGCATTTCACTCCTCACCCCATTCCTCCACCTCCTTTAACCGGCCAGACGCAAAGTAACACGACTCCGTGACGCTCGCGCCTCTCTCTCCGCTATATACGGCAAGAACCAGCGCTGCTTTAACGCAAGATAAAGTTTAAAGCTTCATTACCAGTAGCCCAGCTGTTTGAGTTTGCATGAAAGTTAAAACAGGAAGGTAGAAAACCGAAGGAACGCGATTAAGACGGAGAGAGGGAAAGAGCTGGAAACCAGATATAAAGCGGTCAGAGGGATCTTCTTTACCACCCTACGAAACCTTATACACTCTACTTGCCTTCGCTTGGTTTGGCTGGCAGGGGTGTGACACACACACGTACGCACGCACGCACGCACGCACGCACGCATACACTCTGCGATTTATTACCTGCTTTTCAGAAGGATAAAGAGCAAGCGAATTGTCAAATGGTGTACTCCCACGCGTTAATCAACGTGCTGTAACGAGGATTTTTATTGGATGTTATTGGATAACAATTACGAATGCTTTTTTACATTAACATATTATAGGTCATAGAAACGGGTTGTTCAAAACATTAAATGCCACTTCAGCCAGCCTGTTCTGCTGGGCCATTGAGCTTTACAGTAAAAAGAGAAGGGGAGGAAGTCACTGCGGTTGGACAGCTGTAACTGGACTAATGGCTTGGAAATATCAACCTGCCTCCAGATTTATTTCATTTGGTGCAGAATAAAATCCTGAACTCGCCTTTATTTTAGCCACTGGATGAGCCTGACAGACTTCAGCACCATGGACAGCAGTCGTGCAAGATTCACAACTATGGATGGCTAAACATAATAGGGCCTGTAGCTTAATACAAGCGGCTGGCAAATTATAATTATTATACTCTAAAATGCTAGGAAGTCTTTTAAATTTAATTTAAATTTACTAAAAAATAACCCAACCGTTGGGTTAATTTTTAGTAAATTTAAATTACATGCATTTAACCCAACTGTTGGGTGTTTCCATATTTGACCCAACCTTGGATTACCACAACCCAGCATTTTTATAGAGTTAGGGGTTCGTGGAAATTGTTTGAGGAACAGTAGAAAAGGTTTAATTATGGATTTATACTTTCAAAATTGTTTTAGATGACAATGCATTAAATTAAATTGTGTCTAAAATAAATGATACTATTTAAAATATAATATAGTATAATGAGCCTAGATAGGGCTTATAAGCGTCTGGCCATTATTATACTCTAAAAATGGTGGGATGACATGACAGGAATGTATCATGTATGGAGTGTATCGTGTGTGTTTATGTATAGGGTGTAGCATGTGTGTATATGTATAGGGTGTAGAATGTATGTGTACATGTATGTAGTGTATCATGTGTGTATATGTATAGCTGAGTGGTTACGTGATCTACCTCTCACCCCACAGACCTGGGTTCTATCCCAGACCATGACAGGAGTGTCTCTGTACAGAGTATACCATGTGTGAATATGTATAGGGTGTATCATGTGTTTATATATGGGGTCTCAAACTCAATTTACCTGGGGGTAGCTCGACGCAGAGTCTGGGTGAGGCTGGGCTGCATCAGGTTATTAATAATTTCTTACTTGTTTATTTTTCATTGTATTTTGCGTAAAAAATATATAGATTTGAGAAGATTTGAATTTAACATAAAATTAAATGAAAAATTAAATACAATTTTAAAAGAACATAAATCAGTAAGTAATAAATAGTAGTAATAATAATAATATTGACATTTAGATTTACTCTTATTCACTTTGCTGTTGTTACAGGGAAAAAAGCAATACTGTGTCGTTGTAATTTGTTTTGACAACTTTTACATCATATAGAAATATATGTAATGTTTATTGTGTGAGGCAATGCAAATACAATGCTAGTAGTGCGATGCAAATGACCCACAAGTAATGGTGCGACCCGGGGATTCTTATTGCCGATGGACAGGTGTCAATATGTGACCGCAAACGACTAGGCTGCATTGAGTTCCATTTATTTTTCTTTTATCCAGCGTATGCATCACTTTTGTAGGCGAGAGAGAGCTCACATTAACTCTAAGTGCCATTTCAGTTCACTTCCAAGTGAAAAATAATGATTAAATAACTCACTCTGTCTAATCTTCAAGAAGAGCCCACAGTTAGCTCCTTCGTCATGTTCTGTGGCTGACTTGACTCGCGTTGCTTCAGTCACGTTATCCTGATCCAGGGAGGCAGTTCCAGTTTCTCAAGATCTCTTTTGATCAGGCTCATTTCATATTTACTCGTGGTTGTAACAAGGAGGCTGAGGCTTTGTTAAATTCCATATGCGGAAATTTATTAAAGGTATGAGACAAAGACACCAGAGTTAACAGACAAATAGTCGGCAACAGAAAAAGCAGTCAAAACCAATCAACATACACAGGGGCAAATCCAGGAGACGTAGTTCAGGCAGAAGTTCAGTACAACAACAATCGGTCCAAAACAGGACAAAAGAGGGCAAAGACAGAGAAGATCAAGGAAGGCAGGGTCATAAACAGGATAGCAGTCAAGAGATTCACTTGGAAGAACGCTTGGTAAGACAGGTAAACTGGCAATACTTCGCAAGGAAGCGTGCACTGAGCTCTCACTGAAATACTGCACAAACAGGAAGTGAGCGCGGAGGGAGTGGAGCTGAGTCAGTAGTCGGGCGATGGCTCCCTCTGCTGGCGTCGCATTACAGTGTTTTTTTGAAGAAATGAAAATATGCTTGACTGCCTCTTTGCTATTTTGAAAATACAGATATTATTTAGGTAGGCTATTATGTCTTTTATTTATTTTCACAGCTCACTGCGCATGAAACAATAACCACCAACCAATGAGAGTGATTGTAAGAATAAGAAAGATGATTGGTTGAAAATATTGATTAGGACCAATAGTCAAACGTAACTTTTGCTTTAACTTACGCATGGTGACCACTGTCATTCGTGCACACACACATGCACTCAACCCAGCCTTTGCATGCACATATTCTCTCTTCCTCTCTCTTACACACTCACACACATACACACACACACACACACACATGCAGGTATTCACCTTAGGGCCTGTTAACAAGCCGGAGAGTGGCTGGCACCTGGGCTGCTTGCTGGGGTTAGAGACCTTGCAGGTGACGGGCAAGAAGGTCATTTGGGGCCCAACTACAAGCTGTCACATTATAAAGAAATAGAAACAACAAGGTGAATCCAAATGCAAGTGTTATAATGACCAAAGGCCACAAATCAAAAGGGTGCAGTAGTTCAAACAAAATAACAATGTGGTAGCGGGGTGTAAATAATGTTCCAAAAGTACGCCAGGGAAGCGTCCACGAGAGTCCTGACAAGACACACACAGACCATGAACAAACAATAACGTACTGACATCCAACAAAAAGCACTGGCGTTAGTATATAGGTGCAACAGAATAGGGACCAGCTGGAGCGGATTAGAACAGCTGATTGGCATACGTAATAACACGTGATCACAACAAACAACACAGAAAGAGCGCATGGCTCCGCAACCGTGACACAAGCAGAGAGCTTGTGCAACTCTCTTTGGTCAGAGTCCCTGGGGGTGGAGAGTAAGGGGGACCTTAGGGGCCCAACTGCAAGCCCAGGGAGTCTGGCTGAGCCCCGGGCAGCTCCCTGGGGTCAGAAACCCTGGAGGTGGAGGGCAGGGGGACCCTTTGAGGCCCAACTGCAAGCCCAAAGAGTCTAGCTAGCCCCCGAACAGCTCGCTGAGGTCAGGAACCCTGGAGATGGAGGGCAAGGGGGCCCATTTGGCCCAACTATACGCCCAGGGAGACTGGTTGGCTCCTGGGAAGCTCGCTTGGGTCAGAGACCCTGGAGGTGGAGGACAAGGGGGCCCTTTGAGGCCCGACTTC
>CAIGQQ010013901.1:0-13504 GCA_903798035.1 Danio albolineatus
GAATGATAGACAGACAGACAGATGGAACGATAGAATAATAGACAGAATGATAGATAGAACGATAGATAGAACGATAGATAGATAGAACGATAGATAGATAGAACGATAGAACGATAGAACGATAGATAGATAGATAGATAGATAGATAGATAGATAGATAGATAGATAGATAGATAGATAGATAGATAGATAGATAGATAGATAGATAGATAGATAGATAGATAGATAGATAGATGTTTTTACTCACCTTGAACTTTGTGCAACAGTGAGGTGTCCTGCACCTCTGGGGGAAGAGCGGAGATTCTCTTGCGGAGAGCTGCATCACTCGAGGCTGCGTTTTCCAGCTCCTGCAGCGTCCGGATCAGATCTGCCGTCTGACACACACACAACAAAAGTCTCAACTCAACTCAACAACTCAAGTTAAGTCAAGTGGAGCTTTATTGTAGTTCTATTATATGTGTGGACATACGGTGGAACACAGTGGCGTGTCTAGGTAAATATAATAATAAATATAGACTAGGCGTGGGACGACAAGCTCCTGCAGTCATTAAAAGCAGGAAAGTCCAATAGGATGTGTTTTACAGTAAGAGAAATTGTAGAAAACAATGAGTGGGGTCTTCACCTTTAAACAAAAAAATCCATGGGTTAATCTTAAATGTCCAATACGACATCTGGTAAAAATCACTTGATCAAATCTAGTCTTCTGTTTGAAATGTCAGGTTGTATATCATACAATTTATTACTCCTCAGCGTATGATAATACAATAGTCTCTCACAAAAAGGCTTTTGTAATGCTTAGTAACTTACAGGAACTAATGCTTGCATTAGGCATTTGAAGTTTATGGGTTTGCATAACAAATTAAATATATGCACTAGGGCTGCACGATATTGTAAAATGTAGACATTGTTATATTTTGTTTTTCTGCGATTATTAATTGCAAAATAAATATAATTATTCACCACGACATAGAAAAAAACTTGGAAAAAACTCATCATTTTATATTGATTGGGATGATTTCGTAGGCCAGATAACCGGCATATTTTTTTTTTTGTGAGTTAAAGTTAAGTTTCATAAACTAATTTCGAGAGGAGCACGTGATATAACGGCTGCTCATCTGTAACCAGTTATAATCCAATCAGAGCAATTTAAGTTTACAATAAATAGATCGTTTTCTCCCTACTACTCTTTGTTTTGGAAGAATCCTCCCTCCCACCCCATCTCCTCCTTTTCCTTACTTTTTTAAAGGGGAGCTCTCAAGACCTACCTGATCTCAGATCCCCTTAAATGCTTATTGACAGGGTGGGAGCCTTGGGCTCAACTATCTCCGAGCTCAGGGTTCTCTCCCATGCCAAACCTGCTATAAACGCTAAGCATATCTAAGTGGCAACTTAAGAAAAACTGGAGAGAGAAAAACAAGAGAAGAAAAACTGCAGTCTTTACTGTATTAAAGTCAAAAGCAATGAATTCTCATTGCTATAATTTCTTGTATGCAAATTACTTAAATGCACTTGCAATCTTACAGTCATAGGCCTTAAAGACAAAGCAAACAAACACTTTTACTCCACTAAGGTTAAGCTTCCCAATCACTCAACAATATGGTTCTTATTCAGCTGTAATTCCACTGCAATGTGACTATTGTGAATGATCACACTGCGATATCATATACACCATATATTGTGCAGCCCTAATATGCACAATAAATTGTTTTAACATTCTGAAGTATTTCCTCACCTGTGGAGGTTCAGCAGGGGAGCTTTGGCAGGCGAAATCATCATCATTCACCTTAATCTCTTCATAAGGTCTTTTCTTGGCCTTCTTCTCCGCCTCTGTAGATAATGAAGAAACATTCCACATGTGAAGGACTTTATCAAAACATTTCTTCCTAAATTACCATTTCATGTCTCAAATATCCTCTGATGTCTGAGAATCTTATGTTTTATAATACTCACGCAGGACGTCTGAAAGTTTGTCCAGTATGTCGTTCTCATAGACGGCTCTCTCCTGCCAGATGGACAAAACTCGACCTAGATGCTTCTTACAGCTCTCATCTCCTCCGCTGAGGGGACAGAAGATGCAGAGTGTTTTACATTTATTTATTTATTTATAGCATAATAATTATGGAATTAGAAAATATAGAATTAATACCACAATTAACATATTACTAATTGTTCATGTTAGTAAATGCATTAACTGAGGGACCATTATTTAAAAGTGCAACTGATTTGTCATCTTGATATTTGATCATTTTAGGATTATTATTAAATGACAGCTAAAGAGACTAAATATACCTGGAGACATGTTTGAAAGCATCAACAATGACTGGGGCGAAGTCTTGTGTGAACTCGGGTCCTTTCCTCTTGCTGTTCTGTATGACATCATTGGCGAGATACAGAAATGTCAGCTTACGAGACACCTGAGCTGAAAGACAAAAAAGAGAACACATTTAGAGATTTTTGGCCCACTTCTACTGAATGGTACGGTACGGTATGGGTCACCTTTATCAGGCTTGTGTTTCCACTGCTAAAGGGTACTCTTTTGGTGTGTGTGGTGTACGACAGAAAGTTTCAGTCGACGTCATTCTCGCTGGAGGAAATGTTTACAGTAAAGCTGTACGGGTCGCTCACATATCATATGAGGAGCACTTCTCACAACACAGAGGCTTTATTATGCACAAACACTGGTGTATAAATGTTCATTACTGACCTCTCTATGAACATGATCTGATTATAACTGCAGATCAATGATGTGAAATAGCCTACTGTCTGCGATTATATATAAAATAAATAAATAAATGCAGCATATGTGAACACATACAACCCCTTACAGTCTCTGATATGTTATCAATTACAGAAACACTACACACAGCACACATTTAGTGCTTATTTAGGTTCAAAAACAATAGGAAATATAGCCCACAGTCAGTGCAGAGCTCTCATCTGTGTCTGTAATCTCCACCAGCACATGTAGCCTCTTGTTAGAAAGTAATTTCGTCAATCCGAGTTCATAATAGTCCAGGTGTTGACAATGGTTAAACGTAGAAGTTTCTTCGTGTTTAAGATCTCTTTAAGATCTCAAAACTCAGGGCTTCTGGTAGTACCCAGAATAGCAAAATCAAGTAAAGGAGGTCGAGCCTTCTCATTTATGGCTCCTAAACTCTGGAATAGCCTTCCTGATAATGTCCGAGGCTCAGACTCACTCTCACAGTTCAAAACTAGATTAAAGACCTATCTTTTTAATAAAGCATTCACTCAATACGTCACTTAGCTGTATGATGCATGAATGTGCTCCACGCATCTCTTTATATACACTATGAACTGCAGCTACGCTAATTATTGTCTTTGTTCTCTATTCCAACTGGGGATACTCATCCCGAGGCCCCCAAAGACTATCCAGCACCACGGATGTGATCCAAGACCCGTGACGAGACGATCCCAAGGCTCCTTGACCCTGGACCTCACTGTATCCTGAGCAGCTGCTTGGCGGAGTAGCAAGCAAGAGACGGATTCCTGTGACCCTCCAAGGACAGACGAGCCTCGAGTTCTCCAGCCTCCGGCGACTAGACTGCAGCTAGAGCTGCGCACCGATGGATTACTCTTCAGTGTTTGAACTCTAAGTAGTGAATATTAAACAACACTGAACTGAACTGAACTCAGCTATATACTAGCTAATAATATACTAGCTAATAACTAAACTGACATTTTCAATTTACTATAACCTTCTATGTGAAGCTGCTTTGACACAATCTACATTGTAAAAGCGCTATACAAATAAAGGTGAATTGAATTTAATTGAATGTTTGCTGAAAAAAAAATTGCTCCTTTTTTTCCGGCTTCTCCTTTGTTTTTGCAGACGTCAGTCTCGCGCTTGTCTGTTTCTGAAAGGATCGGGTTTCAAATGCACGTCAATAAACAAGCGCACGTTATTATCATCAGCTCAATAAGTTTGTTATTTCAAATATTGACGCGGGTGTGAGAAAGCGAAACCACTCGCGCTTTAGACGGTCTCGTAAAAAACTACGGGAACATGGTAGAATCTGCTCTTCTTCTTGCCTTTGTGGCTGTTCAAGACGACTACAATGTTTGTTTGAGCTCGGGTCGACCATGGCTTGTTATTTTATGTTTATATTATTACGGTGTATTGTCTCTCGGCTGTGTATTAAATATGGCGCGTCCTTTGTTTTCATTCTGGCTTGTTGCGCGAGCGAATGACGTATCTGTAAACCAATACCGTTCAGCTGCCCGTCTAGCTCCACCTTTTGGTACTCTTAGTATCCTTTGCAAAGGGTAACCAAAAAGTGGTACAGTACGGTTTTTGTACGCTTTTAGACAGTGGAAACGGCCTTAAAACCGAACCGTACCGTACCACTCAGTGGAAATGGGCCATTAGTAGGTTGTCAGAAAATTAATAAACAAAGAATTGTCATCTGTTTAATAGTTTAATACTAGTTTAACTACAACTAGTTTAATATGCCAGGGACAATAAAGCAAAAAATTATTCTGCATGGATTCTAAGATTTTCTGAGTGCATTTTGATTCTCTTTTGAATAATTTCTGATCTTGATCCAGATGGCGCTGCATGCCTTATAAACAGCTGTTAAAAATTAACCTAGAGCACCATCAGCTGTTTAAAAACTAGCCTAGAGCACCGTCTGCTGTTAAAAACTAGCCTAGAGCGTTGTCTGCTGATAAAAACTAGCCTAGAGCGCCATCTACTGTTAAAAACTTGGCTAGAGCATTGTCTGCTGCTTAAAAACTAGCCTAGAGTGCCATCTGCTATTTAAAAACTAGCCTTGAGCACCATCTGCTGTTCAAAACTAGCCTAGAGCACCATCTGCTGTTAAAAACTAGCCTAGAGCGCCATCTGCGGTTAAAAACTAGGCTAGAGTGTCGTCTGCCGTATAAAAACTAGCCTAGAGCACGTCTACTGTTTAAAATAGACTAGAGCGCCACCTGCAGTTAAAAACTAACGTAGTGTCCTCTGTTAAAAACTATACTAGAGCGCCGTCTGCTGTTTAAAAACTAGCCTAGAGCATCGTCTTCTGTTTAAAAAGTAGACTAGAGCGCCATCTGCTGTTAAAACTAGGCTAGAGCGTCGTCTGCTGTTAAAACTAGGCTAGAGAGCCATCTGCTGTTAAAAACTAACCTAGAACACCGTCTGCTGTTTAAAACTAGCCTAAAGCTCCGTCCGCCATTTAAAACTAGGCTAGAGTGCTGTCTATTGTTAAAAACTAGCATAGAGCACTGTTTGCACTCAAGCTAAATGTTAAACACTAATGTTTATGTAAATAAACATATTTATATCATTGGTTTTGGACCAACTAAGCTGCAATCTAAAAATATACAAAGCAACAACAATAGTTAAGGATGTCCCATGCAATCTGATTAGGTATTTTTAGAACTCATTATCGTCAAATACTCAGCATTTAATGACTCGGATCGAGGGCACATAAAAACCTGCTAACGACATCCCTAAAAATAGCTGTTGGGTTATGACTAGAGGTGAGAAATGCTTGTTACCGATTCCTCCTGAACACAAACACCTGCTATGGGAAATGCACCTTCTCTATAAACACACAATGAGATCTCAGGAGAGATGGAGGATATAAAAATAGCTCTGAATTTAAGCACCACCCATTATCCAAGCCCATCTGTGGGTGAAAAACAAAAAGAATAAAAAAATGAATGACTTTATGGTTGAATTCTGATGAGTGTTCATCCTTTTTAACTCAATATTGAATTCCAACACGGCTGTGTGTGCTTGATCTTATTATTCAGAAGCTGTAATCTCATCCCATCAGCCCAGAGGGAGCTCATTTCTAAGCAACTAGGTTAACCCATAAAAGCAATAATGTAAGGGTTATCACTGGGAGGCTGCAAGAAATGCTATGAATTAATTTTAGCACTACTATTCCCTGCAGCACTCAAGCTGCGTCCCAAATGACACACTATACACTTTGCACGTATACACTATGCACTTACACACTCAACAGCACGGTATATGTATGTAGTGCTGTCCCGAATGGAGCACTAATGTTTTTTACTAAGCGGAGGTTCAACTTGTTTCCCTGATGATGTATGACGGTTGCCAAATTAGTGAAATAAATGACCAAAATACCAAATAATACCTGCATGAGTATAACATTCACCATCGGGAGGGCGCTATAATCACTCTCATAGGAGAATACTTTCACATTCCAAAATAAACAAAGTTATCCAACATGTTCACTCGATAGCTCCACCCCTTTCGTTACATGCACAAAGCTGCGGTCGATGAGTGCGTGTAGTGTCCATCATTAAACACTTCATATTACCGGCTGAACGAGTGCATCATCCGGGTAACTAAAGTGCACTTGTTATTTTTAGAGTTTTCAGTGTGAACGCACTACTTACACCATTTATACAACAAAATGGCATAGAATAGTGCATAGGTTTACGATTTGGGATGCACCTTCAGTGTTGTACTAACTACAGACAAGGGGTCAGCCGTGATGGTGGCTGATCAAAACAAAAATGAAGTGATTTATAAATACAGAGGAATTTAAAGTCCTTTAGACACTATGAAAAGTGCTGTACATGAATGAAGACAACTAAAATAAATAAAAAAACAGCTTGCTTTATTAGTGTTAGTAAAGTTAGTTTAATATTAGGGCTGTGCAATTCATCGCAATTGCAAAAAAAAATAATAATAAAAATCGTAATTTAAGCACATGCAATTTCTAAATCACAAAGGCTACAATTTTATTTATTAATTTATTCACGTTCCTGTGCACATGATTTTAATATGTTAACCAATCAGAGCTGACGCAGCACACCGGGCAATTACAGCTAAGCTGAGCGGGAGAAAGATGTTAACCAATCAGAGCTCACTCTGCGCACTGAAGTTAAGCGGGAGAAGTGAATAGGTGGTTTTGATTTACGTTCGTTTTTATTTATTGTTCTGACTGGAATTGAGGTTAGTTCATCTTTATTTCTTCATGATGTCTGTTTTTAACACAGTTTATTACAGTTTTGTTGATCCAGCAGTGAGTGCTGCTGTGTACAGTATGTGTTTAACTAGAGCTGAGGTTACTTCATCTTCAGTTATCTTATGTTGTCTGATTTAAAGAACAAATGTTTTAAAGTTTTATTTATTAAACTAATACTATATTATTTCACTGTGAAATGTTTTGTTATGCACTTCTTGTGGACTGAATACATGTAGACTGTCTATTGAAAAAGCAAAAACAGTTGCCAAAATTAAAAAAATAATAATAATAATAATAAAATAAAAAAATAAATAAAAAAAAATCGTAATATTTGTTCCAAAAAAAAAAAAAAAATTCGCAATATGATTAAATTTTCCATATTGCACAACCCTATTTAATATGTATAGGTATAGAGAGAACACAAAAATCTAAGCTCATACACAGTCTTTTTATCAATTGATTAACAATAATGCTTATTTAAATCACAGCTTTCTGTATACTTACATTTAAATTAACAACAAAACTGGTTAACTAAACTTGTGTAATGGATTACGGAAATACTAATCATACAAATTTGCTAAAATAATTATAAGAAATTAAAATCAGATGATTTTATTTTGAAAAATAGTTTTACTATACAGCGACTTTTGATTGGGAAAACGAGAAATTTGTATCTTGCGTCACTTTGCTCACAGCTGATTGGCTAAATGTGAGTTTACCATGTTAGGTCAAGTTACCATGGCAACATAGAGAGATTAAAGTTAAGCCACCTTCTTGGAACCAAAAATCCATTGCTGCGTCCCAATCCACACACTATCCCTCCTAAATAGTATGTAAAAATAGAATTAGTATGTCCCAAATCGTAGTATGTTGAAAAGAGCATGCCAAAAATTCCCGAATGGTTTTCTATTTACAGTCAAAATGTAAAGTGTAGAAGCGTCCATACTCTAACCGCTGATATTACCCACAGTGCATTGCATGTTGGACATGAATTCGATTAGAACTACAAAACCGAATGATAAGTGTAAACAAACTACAAACATGATGGACGCACGAGACCAACCATCAAGCAGAGAGGCTTCAGTGAAGATGTTTGTATGACTGTTAATATCTAGCCCACTGGAGAATACTTAAACGGTGTTGTCTGTGTTATATTCATCTGCAACAACAATACTGAACTCATATAAGGACGTGTTTGGACATTACCGTCTGAATGAAGAATTATCCAAACACCTGAGGAGATTTCTCTGCGTGAGAGACTCGTGAATGGGAGATTGTCCTGCTGCTGCTGCTGCTTCTCCAATTTGTAGGAAATTAAATACGACAGAAATGTGGATGATTGACAGGGCTCTTAACTCAGCAACACAACCATCTGTTAACGAGGAAGTAGTGCGTCCCAAAGCTTGCATACTCTTCTGTTACACACTCAAAAGTATATATGTTTCCTTCACAAAAAAGTATACTTTTAGGGCATAGTATAAGTACGGGGATTGAGACGCAGCACATGACTTGTGCAAACTAAACAAAATTAACTAGCTTAATCAGCAAATCCAGCTTCATGGTACAGACATTAGGCTTTCATATAAATAACCAAATATCCAATAACAGTGGCAGATCCTACTAGAAATACACTAGTTACTGCTTGTTTGATGCAAAGATGTCAATTCTACAGGAGTCTAAGGACAGATTAAAATGCAATTATTAATCAACACCAAACACAACTTTTGCTTCTCAATTCGCACACTATCCATCCTAAACATTATTCAAAAACAGATTTGGTGTGTCCCAAATCATAATATGGTAAAATGAATATTCCAAAGTTACCCTGATGGTCTACTATCTCTAGAAATGCAAAGCTTACCATGCATACTACTATTTCCCACAATACACTGCACAAGTTGAATTGAACAACAAATGATTTTAGAAAGTATCATGCAACATTGTGAACTTCTATAAAGACGTGTTTGGACATTAACGTCTGAATGCAGAATTATGCAAACACCTGAGGATATTTCTCTGCATGAAAGACGCGCGAATGGCTGGTTACCCTGCTGCTGCAGCTTTAATGAGGTAGAAAATCAAATATGAAAGATGATGTGTCGAGAATGATTGACAGAGGATGTAACTACACAACTTAATTGTTTTATGTTCAATCCACTTACATTTAAAGTTAACTAATCGACAAGTTTGCAAGTTATTGTGTGGAAGCCAGTATTTTTTTCTTCTAATGTATATGTGTGAATGATCGTTTAAATACACAGTTGTAATTTCTTAAAATACATTAATATTTTAATGAATTAAAAACTTCCGATTGGATGCATGAGGTCTGAAGTATGAGATTAAATGTATATACATTAGAAATTAGTATATATATATACTTATTATGCCTGGCTTATGCTTCTGCGACAAGTGATTATCGTGACCCATGGCACATGCTTTGCGCGTTGTTGTGCATTTATACTTCTGCACGCTATTTGTGCTGCTCTGCAATAATACGTCTGAAACGATAGCTAGCAGTAGGTTTTTATGTTCCTCTGTGTCGAGTTTCTTTGTAAATGTTTTGTTTTTCTGAACGCTACATTAATGTACAAGTGAATAAAACTCGCTTATTAAAGGGCGGTAGCTGACGGACAGGCAACAACTTTAATCATAAGGTAAACAAAACAAAACTTTCCATCTGGAGCTCCTTCACGGGACTCCACACTTGTAAACACTCACTCCAACAGGTTTGCGCAGCTCTCCGTCCACACATCATCGCTACCAAGCCAACCAATCACAGAGCTTGCGCTATGCGTCATTGCGACATGTAGATTTTGTACATTTTTATTTAAGCAAGGCCTATACACCTCTAAAAAACAGAACTACATGTTGCAAAGACAAGTAGCACAAAGCTCTGTGATTGGCTGGTTTGGTAGCGCTGACACGCGTCAGCGTAATTATTTTAAAATCAAGTAATGCACCCTTCATTCAAAAACCTCTAACTTGTAATATGTGAGCATATTCACTGTACAAAACTTGTCAGTGAACTATAAAGGCAAAAAATACATATATTTATAAGAATAAGATAATCGTTCATATATCGTAATCGAGTTAAAATGTTCAATTAATCCGAGATTTTGTTTTTAGGCCTGGTCAGCCCTACTTATACTTCAGACCTCATGCATTCGATAGGAAGCTTTTCATTATTTATAATTCAATCACATTTTGTATGATCTATTACTATTTTTTTATTTTATATTAATTTTTAACACAGACCATTAGGCCTGCATAATTTTGAAAAAATGGACATTTTGTTTTTCTGCGACTTATATTGTGATATGAATATAATTTCAAGATGACTCTATTTGGAAAGAATTCTTAATTTTGCATTGATTAGGGTAATTTTTTTAAGAAAAAAATGTACAAAATTATACATAAACACATATATAAATAAATTAAAGCGCAGATTAAAACAATACAGCAAAGACAAAATTAAAAAGTGCTAGGTTTTTGGTGGAGTCGAACCATATTGTGGTACAGAAATTCAACAATCAAATGTTAATTGCTAATCTATAGTGTTCATTGTATAAATAAACTCAATTAATCTTTGTTAAAGTGGCAAACTTTATAATTTCTTGTGTCCAAATGATTTAAATTCAATTGAACTTGCTTGATATCCTGCAACGTGACTCTTGCATTTTCACACATTGTGATATCAATGCTAAAACGATATATTGTGCCGCCCAAAACACCATAATACAAGTTTACAATCAATTTGGTGAAGTTTTTAAAGCAAGTGAACTCAAAGTTAGTTGTTGAACAATAATCAAGTCACACAGTTTACATATACCTGTTGTTTTATTCTGACAAATATTTTCAGTTTCTAAAATTTCCTGCAAGCAATGCAATAAGGTCAAAAGGAGCAGTAAAGTCACAATATTACACATCATATTGGCTGTCCAAGCAAGGCAAGTGTGTTTAGTGGATAAAAAGACATTTATTTATTATCATTTCAACACAGAAAACATGATATGCAAAAGGGGTGTGAGTTTGTGTCACCATTTGTACAGTAACAACACACTGTAAACAAAGGCTGTTAAAAGTTAAGGCCTAAAATTGGGTCTACTAGGGAATACTTATACATAAACGCTTTAAAATGGCTGCCAGGGTCAATAGGGGTATCAAAAAAATTGAAAAATAGATCATGACACATCTAATGTTGAAATTACAGTAGATATTTCCTCAGTGACTTGTTAAAATCATATTTACAGTAGCGACGACTCAATATGTATTGCTCTAACAGCTCAACATCCAGGGTCTCTTAATAGCTGAATTGAGGAAACATGGTAGTATAATGTTTATTAATACCTAAAATCAGTTAAGAACTTAGTATTTGACTTAATAATAAGCTATATACTAAGCGACGGAATCAAAACATGTAACGTTAACGTAGATAAGCTAAGCTGTTAGCTTCCACAACACAAACCTATGATTAGCTTGTTTGCTACTTGTGCGTTTCGATTCCAAACGTGACAGAAACTCACACTGTAATGTTTTTTTTTATGTGTTTGGGGAATAATGTGCATCTCTTACCTTTCTTGAGCTCGCTATACCACACTTTGACGATGGTTTTGGAGTGTTTTCTGTGGTGAATGAGCCACAGGGAAAGCGTCTGCACGCTCTGCTGGGAGTTACTCAGTTCTGATAGTTTCTTCTCCAAAGCAGGCTCCGAGAACACGGACATCTTCAGTCACAGGTAAACGGTGTGTGGAAAAGGCTCCTTGACCACATAAAACACCCGAAGGTCAGAGGATTTTACACGGATAACTCCTCACGACAGACACACATTCCCTGCACCGCCGAGATATATCCAGCTGCAGGCCCGCAGAACCACACACGTTTCAGGCTCACACACAATCTAGCGCACACAATCTAGGCAAACCATATATGGTTACGACGGATGTTAATGTTATTAACGTCTTTTCGGACATCGTCATTTATATATATTGTTAATAAATATTGTACACAATAAACAATAGTGTTTACTGTTTTACAAATATTGTGATCGAGACGGGTGAATGGGGAGCATTGTTTCCGATCGCCATTCAATATAATAGACTGAACAGTTTTATATCAGTCGTCATGATCAGTCAATATAGCAGATACTCGTTTGCTGGCCTTGCTAAACGATCTAAATTGGACATGTTTAATTTATATAATGGATTCATTTTTAATGAAGGAGATAATAGCAAGTTAATATGTATAGGCAATAATTCATCCTTATATGTTAAAATAAATCTTTTTACATGTAATAAATGTAAAACACTATATTTTACTCAAGCGATTGAATAGTATTTATTTGCTTAATTTTCTAATAACTTTTTTATTAAAGAGCCCCTATTATGGGTTTTTGAAAATGAGCTTGTATGCAGTGTGTCACACAGCTCTAAGTGAAGTGAAATGTCCAGCTAAGGCTTAAATCTGAAAGTGCACAGTGTTTAAAACTATTGATTCATCTATAAAAGAGTCGACTCATAGTTCCTCAAACGAGTCGTCGTGCTAACGAGTCTTTAGCCGTTTCGGCATTACGTGAACACGAAACATAAGCCCCGCCCATTTATGCGCGCGCAGATTCGAAATCCCCAATCCTGCCCACAAACAACAGCGGTGAGGAAATGTTGCCAGATCGGGCGGTTTTCAACTTGATTCTGCAGGTAAAACCCTTTGGACAGGGTTTGGGCTGAAATCAGTCAGCAACATCTGGCAACACAGTGAAGAGCACTGTGCTTAGCTGGATATTGGAAGTGTGCAGAGAACCCAGAGATGAGACTTTGAAGAGTTAGTCGTTTCTGCAGAAATATCTCTGCATTAAACCCTAGCCATGTGCTGTTACCCCTCCGAGGAGTGCTTACAACGGAGAATTAGGAGCACCGGGACATTTGTGTGAGTAAGTACGATTAAAACAGTCACCTCATTGTTTTCTCTAGCTTGTAAATGATGCATTTAACTGTGTTTTGTAACTTGTAACCGCTTGTAGTGTCTCTGGTTAACTTGTATTCTCATATCGCGTCTAAAAGCACGTTGTAAACGCGACGCGTGCCGCTGTGTTTACGGATTAAAATGCGTTTGAGCGTGTTCCTCTGCTGTTTGTCGTTGCTATGGACACCATGAGCTCTGCTACACACGTGCGGCGGTGCTGTTTATAATGGGTTAGCTTTTGCCGCTGTGTGCATTAATACTGAATGTATGTCGCTGTTTTTACTTCTGGTTAAGAATTAGAGTGATATGCTGGGAGACCGGGGGGTTCGTTTTCGGGATGAGGTGTCTGAAATACGGGCGACTCCCGTTTAAAGCGAGTGTTAGCAGATTAGCTCACGCACACACTATGACTGACTAACGCTGAGCGCTGTCGACCAATCGCAAAAGACTGGTTCATCGGTCCAATCAGCGCAGTTTAGCATCGCGCGAAGGAGGGGTTTTGGAACAAATGAATCCCTGAACGATTCATATAGGAGTCGCTGGGATAATGAGGTAAAAATAAATGCATATTATAAGACAAT
>CAIGQQ010013903.1:0-11595 GCA_903798035.1 Danio albolineatus
GAAGGAAACTCATTTCGGCCGCTTGTATCCGAGATCTTGTTCTTTCGGTCATGACCCAGAGCTCATGACCATAGGTGAGAGTAGGAACGTAGATTGACTGGTAAATCGAAAGCTTTGCCTTTCGGCTCAGCTCCCTCTTTACCACAACGGACCGGTACATCGACCGCATTACTGCTGCCGCTGCACCAATCCGCCTGTCAATCTCACGTTCCATCCTTCCCTCACTCGTGAACAAAACCCCAAGATACTTGAACTCCTCCACCTGGGGTAAGGACTTTCCTCCAACCTGGAGATGGCAGGCCACCTTTTTCCGGTGGAGCACCATGGCCTCGGACTTGGAGGTGCTGATTCTCATCCCAGCCGCGTCACACTCGGCAGCAAACCGCCCCAGTGCATGCTGAAGGTCCATGCTCGATGAAGCCAACAGAACAACATCGTCTGCGAATAACAGAGATGAAATCCTGTGGTCCCCGAACCGGACCCCCTCCAGCCCAAGGCTGCGCCTTGAAATTCTGTCCATAAAAATTATGAACAAAATTGGTGACAAGGGGCAGCCCTGCCGGAGTCCAACATGCACTGGAAACAAGTCTGACTTATTGCCGGCAATGCGAACCAGACTCCTACTTTGTTCATACAGGGACGAGACGGCCCTTAACAGAGCGCCTCTGACCCCATACTCCCAGAGCACCCTCCACAGAATGCCACGAGGGACACGGTCGAATGCCTTCTCCAAGTCCACAAAACACATGTGGACTGGTTGGGCATACTCCCACGAACCCTCGAACACCCTGGTGAGGGTATAGAGCTGGTCCAGTGTACCACGGCCTGGACGAAAACCACATTGTTCCTCCTGAATCCTAGGTTCAACCATCGGACGGATCCTCCTCTCCAGTACCCTGGCATAGACTTTCCACGGGAGGCTGAGGAGTGTGATCCCCCTATAGTTGGAGCACACCCTCCGGTCCCCCTTCTTAAAAATGGGAACCACCACCCCAGTTGCCCAGTCCAGAGGTACTGTCCCCGACCACCATGCGATATTGTAGAGACGTGTCAGCCAAGACAGCCCTACAACATCCAGAGACCTAAGATACACAGGGTGAATCTCATCCACCCCTGCTGCTTTGCCACTGCGGAGCTTGCAAACTACCTCAGTGACCTCAGCTTGGGTAATGGGTGAGTCCACCCCTGCATCCCCAGTCTCTGCTTCCTCAATGAAAGACATGCCGGTGGGGTTAAGGAGATCCTCAAAGTATTCCTTCCACCGTCCGACCACATCCCCAGTCGAGGTCAACAGCTCCCCACTTCCACTGAAAACAGTGTCAATGTGGAGCTGCTTTCCCCTCCTGAGGCGTCGGACGGTTTGCCAGAATCTCTTTGGGGCCGACCGATAGTCTTCCTCCATGGTCTCCCCGAACTCTTCCCAGGCCCGAGTTTTTGCTTCCGCAACCACCCGGGCTGCAGCACGCTTGGCCTGCCGATACCAATCTGCTGCCTCGGGAGTCCTGCAAGCCAACCAAGACCTGTAAGACTCCTTCTTCAGCTTGACGGCATCCCTTACTTCTGGTGTCCACCACCGGGTTCGTGGATTGCCGCCCCGACTGGCACCACAGACCTTACGGCCACAGCTCCTCACGGCCGCGTTAACAATGGAGTCAGAGAACATGGACCACTCAGTCTCCATGTCTCCAGCCTCCCTCGGGATCTGGTCAAAGCTCTTCCGGAGGTGAGAGTTGAAAATCCCTCTGGCCTGAGGTTCAGCCAGACGTTCCCAGAGGACCCTCACAATACGCTTGGGCCTACCAGGTCTGTCTAGCCTTCCCCCCTGCCAGCGGATCCAACTCACTACCAGGTGGTGATCAGTTGACAGCTCTGCCCCTCTCTTTACCCGAGTGTCCAAGACATACGGTCGGAGATCAGATGATACAACCACAAAGTCGATCATTGACCTCCGCCCTAGGGTGTCCTGGTGCCATGTGCACTGGTGGACACCCTTATGCTTGAACATGGTGTTCGTTATGGACAAACTGTGATTAGCACAGAAGTCCAATAACAAAACACCACTCGGATTCAGATCAGGGAGGCCGTTCCTCCCAATCACGCCTCTCCAGGTGTCACTGTCATTACCCACGTGGGCATTGAAGTCCCCCAGTAGAACAATGGAGTCCTTAGTCTGAGCACCTTCCAGCACCCCTCCCAAGGACTCCAAGAAGGCCGGGTACTCTGCACTGGTGTTTGGCCCGTAGGCACAAACCACAGTGAGAGACCTATCCCAGACCCGAAGGCGCAGGGAGACGACCCTCTCGTTCACCGGGGAAAACTCCAACACATGGCGGCTAAGTTGGGGAGCTATAAGCAAGCCCACACCAGCTCGCCGCCTCTCACCGTGAGCAACTCCAGAGTAGAAGAAAGTCCAGCCCTTCTCAAGAAGTTGAGTTCCAGAGCCCCAGCTATGTGTGGAGGTGAGCCCGACTATCTCTAGTCGGTATCGTTCCACCTCCCGCACAAGCTCGGGCTCTTTCCCTCCCAGTGAGGTGACATTCCATGTCCCAAGAGCCAGTTTCTGTGCCTGACGATCGGGTTGTCGTGGTCCTAACCTTCGACCACCACCCGTTCCACAATGCACCGGCCCCTTACGGCTCCCCCCGCAGGTGGTGGGCCTGCGGGAGGATGGTCCCACGTCGCTCCTTCGGGCTGAGCCCGGCCGGGTTCCGTGGGAGAAAACCCGGCCACCAGGCGCTCGCATACGAGCCCCAACCCCAGGCCTGGCTCCAGGGTGGGGCCCCGGCTGCGCCATACCGGGCGACGTCGCGGTCCTTGATGTCGTTCTAATCATAAGGGGGATTTTGAACCGTACTTAGTCTGACCTGTCACCTAAGACCTTTTTGCCTTGGGAGACCCTACCAGGGGCATTAGCCCCAGACAACATAGCTCTTAGGATCACTCAGGCACTCAAACCCCTCCACCACGATAAGGTGACGGTTCATGGAGGAGATTGTATTGGTGCATTATAATTTTGATTATCACGGCACTACCTTCAGGATACAATGTTTGAAGCAGTGGATGCACATGGTCCTCCAGAGTGGTTCAGTAGTCCTTGGTAGTGACATAGCCATCTTGCAGAAGTACTGGGCCTAGGGAATGCCATGATATTGCAGTCCAAACCATCACTGATCCACCCCCATGCTTCATTCTTGATATACAAGAGTTTGGGTGCTCTGATTATCTGGGGCTTCTCCACACCGTAACTCTACCAGATGTGGTAAAGATAGTTAAGGTGAACTCATCGGAGAACAATACATGTTTTACATTGTCCACAGCCCAAGATTCTTTGGAGGAGCGAGTCCGAAAACATTGTCCTCCACCAGCATCCCGTAGTGACCTGGCCACTGTTCTTCAACCTCTGTATTTACTGTAAATTGCGATAAAAAGCTTTTTTTTCCCACAAAGCTTTGATAATTTAGAGACCTTATAAATATGCATAATATATAATACAGTTTGCTTAATAGGGTTAAAAGTGTTTCAGTGTTTATTGTATTATTCACCTATTGTGATCACTGTAATCCAGTGGACGTTTGATGGATTCATCTGTTTTGCTCATGAAAATAATGCTGAATGTTTGTACCTGCCTTCACATGCTCAGATTCTCCTGTAATCTCAAAATTATTGCAGAGGTTCAGGTTTGACTTCAGCTGGTCGCCACACCTTAATAACGCAAATGTCAAATGTTTTTGTGTGTGTGTGTTTTTGTAGTATGAATACAGATGTGGACATTCCAGCTGACCCTGACTCACCGGACATGAAGAGACGACGTGTTCACATGTGTGATTATGACGGCTGTAACAAAGTCTATACCAAGAGCTCGCATCTAAAAGCCCACCGCAGAATACACACAGGTACACACACATTTCTGACATTATCTTCGTCACTGTTGTTATTAATATGTATTAGGGTGGGAACACACCAAGCCGATGGACAGCCATTGGGCTTCTCGGTTCAGGCTAGTAGGTTTAGTGTGTTCCACAAGTCGCCTCTCATCAGGCTAACTGTAATTTCGCCACATTTCTCAAATGTGTTTGCTAATTATTAGATTATCACACATATTTGCTTGAGCAAATCTCTTCTTGGTGAATGACAATTTATGAGATAGTGCTGCTGAACAGTGCTTTGTTTATGCTTTGTCAAACGAGAACGAGAAAACAGACCACTGTCCCCCACGGAGCAGAAAGACATGTCCTCTTGCACTGGTTATCGTTTCAGTCGGCTTTCGTCCATTTGATGCGTTTACTCACAGACGAGATCCAACATGAGGTAGCAGCACAGTCGGGTTTCATCACTCATATAATTTTGAATAAGGAAAAGTGTAACGGTCAATATGGCGAATGAAGCCCTCCCTCTAGTAAAGGAGCAAATGAGTTATCGCTATAGACTGATGGTTCTCTGGGGAAGGGGCTCAGACCAGCCATGAGTTTCTGCAGATTTTGTGTGATTGGAACGTTTAGAAATGAAACTAAAGAGACAGTTGTTCATTTTATTGGTGATTTCTAATATGAAATGTAATCATAAACTTGGCAAGCAAGTTTGGAGAATTTGATGTTTCCCCATTCAAACAGAATGCCCGAGCACACTGCCTGAGAGGCGTTTCAAAGATGTCCGCCAAGTGTTGCGGACTAAAGTGAAGAGAGTTAGGGAGTCGTGAAAGAAAGTGAAAGTGAACAGCGGACGTGGGAGGAGGGAATTTGAGGTGTTCCGGCATGTTCCGGCACAAATTAAGGCCTGTTAATCAGCTTGCAGTAAAAAAAACAAACCACACCCCTGGTTTTCTTAATTAATTTTCCGTTTCTCTAGAAACTTCGTCACAGTATGGAAAAAAGCTTTGCAGCTTCATGTTCACGTGGACTTCAACTACTATTTCAATCTTTTGTTAGTTATGAAAAAAAATATGGTAATTCTAATAGTTTAATCAAATTTATAAGATTTATTTTTAAATCACCATGCAACCCCTACTTTGGGAAGCTCCGCACTAGATAGGTCAGTTTACCAATGCGAATCAGTTATTCCTGACTGCCATATAATCAGTTGATTGACATGATCATGTTTTTTTTTACAGGTGAAAAGCCGTACCAGTGCACATGGGAGGGCTGTACCTGGCGCTTTGCCCGCTCGGATGAGCTGACGCGGCACTTTCGCAAGCACACTGGCATCAAACCCTTTCGCTGCACCGACTGCGACCGCAGCTTCTCCCGCTCCGATCACCTGGCACTTCACCGACGGCGCCACGTCATGATGTGAAACTCTGTCAACCTAGCTATCCCCAGCCCTCACCTCCCTGCCTGCTCCTCTGGACACCTGCGTGCTCTTCAGAGGGTCCAAACGCTGTCGACGCCAACTGTCCACTCTCCAGATACGAACCTTTGTATTGAATAAGGAGAAGAAAATAGTGGGTGGTGCGATCATATTGGTGACCCCCCTCCCCCCACCCTCCTGGTCAGAATATGGCTGCAGTTTATCGCCATGCTTTTAGAAGCCACAAACCACCCATCCCGTCCACTGGTGACATCCACCGCCATCTCAATACCTGATCATTAGCCGTTACTTGAAGAGACTACAAGAAAGGCAAACTGCACGCAGCACTGCTATGAGCAGAGAGAGTGATGATTGGGGAAGGTACTGTTTATTAAGATGAAACCAGTAAAGAGATACCAGAGAAAGTCAAGGATTTTATGCAAGATGGTAAAGAAGAAGTAGAGTTACGTAATGAGTTGGTCGTTTTAATGAAATTAGTGGGTTGGAGATGCATCTACAGCTGCCTTGTTGAATTCTTACGTTTCTTTTAGTTGTTTTAAATTCACTCTACGTGAATTTTAGTTTGCGTGTGGATGGAGGTTGACGTAGAGCACATTGTAAAGACAGCTGAAGATGTACCATGCCCCCTTTTAGTGTTTTAACAAATCAGTTAGGGCCTTTTTCTGATATTTACCCTAACCCGAATGAGAAGTAGAGGCAGGGGGCTGACAAGACTGTGAATTTTTGTACGTTTCTTTTCTTGAGTAGTATACGTCGTCTAAGCATCTTCCCGAAAATAGTTTGGCGCAAATAACAGTATTTGTTATTCTGTTGTTTTTTTAAAAAGCCAATAATGGCGTCTAACAGAATTAACACCCATCAGAAGGTGTTCTTTATCTAACCTTTAGTTATTGTTTGATAAGGCTGTGAAAATAAATAAAACGAAACAACTTGCAGGGAAAGGGGGAGCTTATTAAATTAGTGTGTGTGTGTTTGTGTGTGTGTGTGTGTGTATGTATAAGCACATTTGTAAAAACATAATCAGAGATATAATAGTAGAGATGTCTAAACGCAGTTACTTCTAGCCCATCAGAGCCTTAATTGAAGTAAACGTGCAAATCTAATTTGCGTAACAGGTTTTCAGAGTTCCTCAGGGTTCACTACTGGGACCCCTATTTTTGCGAGGCACCCTTAAAATCCCTATTTGCACTGAGGTCAGAGTGGCAAAACATGTCTTACAGCTCCTGATATGCATGATATGCAAAAATACCCCTTCCCCTGAAAAAAAAATGCTGGTAATGTTATTTGACGTTGATGTCATGAAAATGTTGGGCACAGTCCATATAAACCTGAAGAGAGGGTCTCTTGGACACATTTCTTTCCTCTAGCTAGCACTCATAGCCATGGTCATTATTTCAATTACTAGCAGCTAGCTAAGTGTGTGCATTTCGCCTTTTTTATTTTCAAAAACAAAGCTCGTTCGATCCCAGCCTTTAAGAGTTAAGCGCTTGTCTGCAACAGCTTCATGAACTTGGATCCGGACGCAGCCGTACGATTTTCCCGCTTCAACTCGAAAACGTTACTAAGCACATCTAGAAGAGTATATGCATCCGATTGTGATCCTTTCTTCTTTCTTTTAAAACTGTTCATAGACACGCAGACAATGAATAATTAAAGAATTAATGTACATACTGTATATAATCGACAAAGTTCTTGAATAAATGTAACGGGTGGATTTCTATTTTTAACACTGACTAGATAATGTGAAATATTTGTTTGCGTTTTATTTTTGAATTCCTTGAATTGAGTTCCCAAATGTGTTGTACACCCTTAAAAGTGTTGCATGGAGAGTAGATTTTTTTCGTTGTGAAGTCGGTGAGCATGTCTAAGCATCGTTGCCCTGACAGTCGTGGCCTATAAGCACTGATAATCCACACCGAATCAATGAAATGTGTACAACCATTCGTAGCACATGCACGGTCTATTTCTAATAACCACGAGACATGCCGGTCAAACGTCTACGTTCATATCATCCTAAATCAACATTATTCTATTCCAAGATGGCGTAATGTTAGGAGTCGGCCCCCTTATCAATGTTGAAGTGCCCATGACTGAAATTTGTGACATCCTCGTCTATCTGAGCACGTTTGCTTTCATCACTTGTATCTGATTTGTTTTGGAATTGTGCGCTCGATTCATGACAGGGTTTGGGTTTGGTGTGAGTGTATGTGTGCAAGTGTGTGGTTCTCATGAAATTTCTCTTTTAAACTTTCAGAATCATAGGTATTTTATATTGAATGCAGTAACTTATGGGCCAGTACTATATTACTCAGTGCAATGCAGTTATCATTATAACAAAAACAAGTAATTAATGTTATTTCTTTTGTATTTGTACAGAACAAGTGTGTAAAGATCAGCGAGGAAAACGCGAGCTTTTTGATACTGTGAGAAATGGTGTTAAAAGTCAGTTTCCCCTGTACAGTTGTGATTACCCACTCCTTTTATAGAATAAAATGTTTTTGGTGCAACTCTGCGTTGTGTGTTGTAATTCAGGTTTTGTCTTCATTTATTTATTTTTTTTGTCAAAGTAAAACGAAACAAACAATACACAAAGATCTGTGTCTACTTATAATGGCTATAATTTAAAGGAGTGGTCCACTACGATATCATATTTTTAACTTTAGTTGATGTATGTGTAGCTGTGTGAACATAAACAACATCTCTGAATGTAAGATGTTCAAAGTTCAATGCAAAGGGCGACATTGGCTTTTACAGAGTTAGCTTAGTAAAGCCTACAGCGAGCGAAGTTTGGGGACTACAAAAAAAGTACATCCAGGCTAGTGAGATTACCTCACGCATACACCCCGTGCAGCAAAGGGGTGTGGCCAGAGGTGCTGTAAATTTATAGCAGAGAAAGCTAAGACGCCATCCAAACAATGCTATTTCCACAGAGCTTCTTCTGCTTATGTATTTGGGCTTCCAAAGGAGACGACACAGAGAGAGAAGTGCTTACAGTTTAATTATAAGTGTGTTACAGAGAATTATAAAAATATATATATAGCTAGCATTTGACAAAGGAGAGCTTCCAGAATCTCTCTCAGTTCAGTGCTGGATTTGGCTAAAAACTCCTCCAACTGATGAAGCTGTGGATTGTGAGCCACAACCTGTAAGTATTTTTATTTGTAAAAATTTATCTATTACATGTAGCGTTAATGGTATATTGTAAACAAGGATGTAAACGACGAGAAATGCTGTTTGGCACTGCTAACAATTTAGCTACAAATTCATATTCATCAGTCAAACCGCTGTAAACAGCCACAATCTTTAGCAGCACGTGTATTGTCTCTCTATGCTTACACTCCCTGTTTTCTACATCTCAAATAATAAACTCGCAAAAGATATGTGAACATTTTATATTACTTACACATGCTTATTCAGAATATGTGAGACTTGCCAGATGTTATTTTAGAGAGCAGGCATGAGGCTCAGCTGTGTGCTCTTCATTTTTCTTTCTGATTCGGGCACGCTGCTAACTCTGACTGATGCAAAAGCGCATGCTTGTTGGGACCGGACCTGGAGCCACAAAAACAGTCAGTGATAGAGGCAGACATGTATGAGGCTGAAATAAGGTCACCAGTCAAAATTACAAGTAAGTTTATTTGATGCATTTCTGGTTGAGTTTATTCACGCCTTTCTGAAACGATGAGTCACACACAAATGCTACACACATATGCGTTTACTGACACCATGCGGCCGTAGTGATTACAAACATGCTCTGTTTTAAAAACATTTCAAGCTTATAAAATGAATTATTGAGGTGCAGCTGATTACAAAGAGATGTAACATATGTTTTAATCCCAGTTTCTTTGCAAAAAATGTTCTGTGGACATGTGTGTACATTGTTATTATGGAGACATGGCACCTGCAGTGGGCCTCAAAATCAATGGGATTTGGGTCTATTTTAACGTCAGGAAATCTTAAAAAAGAGACTTGTTGTGTTTATATCACTCCAATATGACAGTGGACACATTATAGGCTACATACACACAGCTCTGTCCAAACAGCTTACAAAAGATGATTTTCATCACAGGTGCCCTTTAAATATGTACACATATTGATAAACAATTACGGTATGCACAAAAAGACCAACCTTTTTCATCTGAAGATAAAAGGTAAACATGTTGATCCAAGGGGTGTCATGGTGGTGTAGTGAGTAGCACGTTCGCCTCACAGCAAGAAGGTCGCTGGTTCGAGCCTCGGCTGGGTCAGTTGGCATTTCTGTGTGGAGTTTGGCATCTCCCCGTGGTTGAGTGGGTTTCCTCCGGGTGCTCTGGTTTCCCCCACAATTCCAAAGACGTGGTACAAGGGAATTGGGTAAGGCTAAATTGTCCGTAGTGTATGAGTGTGAACGAATGTGTATGATTGTTTCCCAGAGATGGGTTGCGGCTGGAAGGGCATCCGCTGCGTAAAACAAATGCTGGATAAGTTGGCGGTTCATTCTGCGGTGGCGACCCCGGATTAATAAAGGGACTAAGCCGAAAAGAAAATGAATGAATGAATGAATGAATGAATGAATGTTGAACTGTCAAACAACAGTTCCTGGGAGCCAAAGGTCATGTTTAAAATAATTTATGAGTTAAAGGGATAATTATCCCAAAAATTACAATTCTTCAACATTTACTCCTCCACTTGTTCCAAACCTGTTTGAGCTTCTTTTCGTGAACACAAAGAGAAATATAATGAAGAAAGTTCAAATAAATAAAAACCGCCATTGACTTCCATAATATTTTTATCCTACAATATATGTCTGGTTGCTTTTTTCAGTATTCTTCAGAATATCTTCTAGTGTTCAAAAGTGGAAAACAAAAATTCAACAAGTTTAGAACAACTTTTTTTGAGCAGTTTTGGATGAACTAACACTTTAAATAACCTTTTTAGGATTAACATAAAGGAATCTGTCCTATGTGAAGAGAACATCCCCTTCTTTTGGTGTCAGTCAGCCAGCCAAATTACAATCCCTGGACGTAATTCTTATACTCAAACGCAATTGAGTGATTCGTGAAACGTCCACGTGGGGGTGCTGAGATGAGCTGCTTTCAGGTTTAGCTTCAATCTTTTTTCTGGCGCCCTCTAGTGCTGCACACGTGTAACAGTTAATCTCAAAAACTCCGTGTGTCTGCGGTGTCATTGTCCTCCTTTAAAGTCTTATCATTCCGTTTATATCTAGTAAGTAAATATGTATTATGGTGAAATATTTTATCATTTTGTCAATAAAAATGCCCCGGATGGTCCAACCATAAAGTCAAAGTCCAGCATTGTAAGTCGGTCAGGACTTAAGTTCATATGAAGTGGTGCTATCCCTGTGTTTGTTCTTGTAAAAATATTGCCCCAGTGTCTGGGGGGATAAATTATGGTCAAAACACAATCTTTATGGCCCTCACTTCTCAACTGGTGCAATAGCCTAATGATTAACACCGACTCTGATATACTTTTCTTCGGTTTTTGAGGTGATGTGCAATCATGGATCGTACTTTAATCACAATTTCACTTAACAACACTAAATTAAATATACAGCATTTGAGTCATTCGAAGTAAACAGACCTTTTATTTTTAGACTTGTGCCTTTCTGACTTTTTCTTCGTTTGTATCGTGTGGTGTACATATCAGGGCAAGTTTTAACTGGATTCTCTGCTGCACTAAGCGCATAACACCTCAGGAATGAGAGAGGCTTTAAACGGAGCTATTCTCAACAACAAAGACAGTTTAACATTTCAACAGAGCAGTAGCTCTCACTGTGTCTCAGTGTTTTTAAATGGTTTACATATTTGATCTCCACTGAACACATGCTGTGGAATAGTAAATGGGTGTTCCCCCTCATAACTCATCTTCTGTTATTCTAGGCTGAATTTCATTCAGTAAATTATCTTGTCAGACGGTAATCATTAGTTTCTATTTTACTTAAAAGTCACTCCCACCCAAATTTAGTGCTTTCTCCAATTATTTTTTCAAGCCGACTCGCTGTTTCAACAATGCTGCATTTAACAATTGTTCAAGTTAATACCGAAATAAAACACTTGTGTCTGTTTGATTGAAGTGAAATTGAAAAGAAAAGATATTTGGCTTCATGCTAATTTGCACCATATACAAATAGTTAAAATAGTCTATATCTATGATTTTGAATTTGCATTCGAGGACACAGTGGTCTGTTAAGATGGAAAAAAAAACACTAAACTAAATGAAACTAAAGAAAACTAAACTAAAATAATGTGACCGGGCGGTGGAGGGGTGGTGACACTATGACTTAGAATTGAC
>CAIGQQ010013912.1:0-12627 GCA_903798035.1 Danio albolineatus
GGTAGATGGAAGATGCAGGATAGGGCTCAGCCGGATGTGGGTAAGAGGCACTGTGTGGTGATGCTGGAATAGCGTGTGCTTTAGATTGAGGATGGTGTAGTTCTCTTTTGCTCTTTGAGGTACTGTCTGAGGTACGACTGAGGGCAACATCTTTAAGATTTTTAGCAAACACATGCACATTGTCTCTATGCAGATGGACGTGGTCTTGAAGATGGTGAATGCCCAGTGTAGGGTGATGTGCGATGCGGATGTTTGGTATTTCAGCACATCTACGGGAGATCTCTGTGTTCACTCTCTGTATAGTCTGCGGGTGGAAATCAGTTCTGGGTAGAAGGTTGGAGATGATTATTTTTGAAGATGGGAAAGTCTCTGTTGCTTTAACTGCCACTTGTGTAATGGACTGCGCAACTCTCTCTTGTTGTACCTTAAGGTCATTTGTCCCCACGTGTATGATGATATGGCTGGGATTACCAAGTTCCTCTTTGTCCAGCTGAAGAAGGGCACTAGTTGTGTTTGGGCACCAGCGTTTCAATGTTTTGTGATGGGGGAATAGCCGCTTTTCATTGATGTACTTGCCATTTGAGTCCATTAAAATAACAATTTCTGCCTTTCTGGATGTGTTCTTCTGATCGCAGGAGTGTTTGGGCTCTTGTGTGTCTGCCCGCTGTGTGTTTATCACAGGTGGTGTCTTGGTGGTGCTCGATGTAGGCCGATTGAGGGTTTCTGAATGTTCTCTCAGGCTTTGTATTTCTTTTTCTCTGATGATCAATTCTTCTTTTACAGTCTTCAGCTCAGTGTTTAAGGTGTTTTTGTCCAGTTGTAACTTTTTAATTTCTCCTCTCAGTTCTTTAACACTATCCTTGTATTCTCGTGTGAGCTGCTGCAGTTTGTTTTCAAGTTGTTGAAGGCGTTTGTTAGATGTAGTGTGTGACAGCACCAGTTCTCGGAGCTCCACAAGCTCCACCTCTTGTAGAGACAGGCTGTTGCGTATCTGAGTGACCGACTGCTCCAGTTGGGCATCACAGTCCAGGACGGGCTCTTCCAGCTCCAGGTCCAGCTCCAGCCTGGAGCTCCTGCCTTTAGCGCTGCTGTCTTCTCTCTCTGATTGTCTCTCCTGCTTTACCAGTGATTGTATCTTATTAAAGTTATCTTGAACAGAGATGAGACTTGTTTCATGTCCCTGAAACATTATTGTTCCATTGTGGTATATATTTACGGTTAAAAAGGGGGTGTCACTTTCCTCATCATGAACTTGGATCTGTCTTCCATTACAGATGCCATGCTTTTTAAAGTTCTTGTAATAAAGACAGATAGCTTTGTGCCAAGCATTGCTATTTTCTGTATACAGCAGCAAATTAGTGATGGTGGATGTTTCTCCTCTTTGGTAATAGTCGGCCATTAGGGTCTCGGGGTGTGTCCTGAGCAGTTGATGTTTGTATACCTTCTTGTCCTTCGCACTCTTCACTCTTTGTGGGTATGTGATGGTTTGGCTGTGGGGGACGGGCACAGAGGATGCTGCTGCTGCTGCCATTTTTAACTGTCACTCTTCTCTCAATCACTGATATGTTGTTAATTTGTCTTTAATTTAAGGTTTTGTCTTCCCTGTTTGTTGATTGAAGCTTCTGAGATGATTTCTTTTACTGGATGCTTCTTGATATTCACAACAATGCTTCCTCTTAGTTGTTTATATTTGAATTCAATGGTCAGTAATGTTATCCTTTTTTGCTTTTATCTTCAATTTAACATCACTATAATGTAGTTTTGTCTGATTTTGTCTTGCCTTAATGTTGATTGAAGAGCTTGATCTTAGATGATTTTCTCTGTGGTGTTTTGTTGTCCTCCTATATGTTCCCAGCTGCTCAAAAAACTGCTGTCCTCAGTTGTTTGTTTTCAAAAAATATATGCATAAAAGCTGATTTTCGGTTATTTTCTTATCCTTTTTGTATTTATCTTCAATTTATCTGTTTGTATCCAGTTTATCTTCACTTTTATGTTGGTTTTGTCTGGATTGGTCGCTTCAAGAGTTGAAAAAATTGTTGAGTTTTAGGAGCTCAAGTGTAGCATGACTTCTCATTCAAATGGAACTTCTCTCTCTCTCTCTCTCTCTCTCTCTCTCTCTCTCTCTCTCTCTCTCTCCCTCTCTCCTCTCTCTCTCTCTCTCTCTCTCTCGACTCTCTTCCGTTCGGATCTGCTGAGAAAGAGAGGAAGTTGAGCAGGAATAATGACGCACTGCTGATCATACTGAACACACATCAACACAAAAAGACCAGTAAAGTGTGGATCTGTCATTATACACCTCCAGTTGCATTGCTATTTCAAGAGCCTCTGTTTAACCTACACAGATCGCACAACACTGTAGAAACACGTCAACGATCTGTGCGCAAAACAGTTTTATGCTCAATCCACTTAAATTTGTAAAAACTAATAAGTTAACTTAATTTCTTCATGTTCTCCCAACACGAATCGGTTGTGTGGAACTCAGCCTTTTATACAGCGTACTTATTGAAAGTCTGTAGTACTTAAAATGTATGCTAAAATCTAATGCAAAAGATGATAATAAAATAAAACACGGCTAAAGAAATATAAACAATGCTTATCAGTGACCTCTCAGTGTTGACTGCAGTTGTGTGTGTGCAGTTCTATTAAATGCACATGCAAATCTGATGCTTTATACAGAAAAGAGGAAAGATTGCACCCTAGACATGACTAGCTAAAGAGGACTAATATCTAAAATGTCTAAATAATGACAGTTTTTTTAGTTGTTGACAATATTAAACAGCCCTTTATTCATCCTGACTTCACTATGTGCATTTATTTGTCATTGTCCTCTATTGACATGTTAACCTTTCCTCATTTTGCCCCCCCAAAATGATCCTCGTTTTGCTTTATTTCTATTTCTCTTGCATTTTATTTCCATTTTACTATAAAATAATTGAAAGCAAAAAAGAAAACACAGCTAAAGAAATAAAGAAATGCCTGTCAGTGACCTCTCAGTGTTGTCTGCAGTTGTGTGTGTGCAGTTCTAGGATGAAATGCACATGCAAATCTGATGCTTTATATAGAAAAGAGGAAAGATTGCAACCTAGACATGACTAGATAAAGAGGACTGATGTCTAAAATGTCAAAAAGAAATTACTTTTTTTTGTTGTTGACAATATTAAACAGCCCTTTATTCATTCTGACTTCACTATGTGCATTTATTTGTCATTATCCCCATGTGACATGTTCACCTCTCCCCATTTTGCCCCCAAAAATGATCCTCGTTTTGCTTTAACTCTGTTTCTCTTGCATTTTTTCCCATTTTACTATTAAAGAATTCAATGCAAAAAAGAAAACACAGCTAAAGAAATGCATATCAGTAACTTCTCAGAGTTGAATGTAGTTCTAAGATAAAAATGCACATGCAAATCTGATGCTTTGAAAGTGTAAAGATATTGCCACCAGATGACTAGCTAAAGAGGACTAATGGTTTTTGTTGACATTATTAAACACCCTTTTATTCATTCTGACTTCATTCAGTGCATTTATTTTTCATTGTCCTCCATTGACGTGTTCACCTTTCCACATTTTGGCCCCAAATATGATCCTTGTTTTGCTTTAACTGTGTTTCTCTTGCATTTTTCCCCCATTTTACTATGAAATAATTGAATGCAAAAAAGAAAACGCAGCTAAAGAAATAAAGAAATGCATATCAGTAACTTCCTAGAGTTCAGTGTAGTTCTAACATAAAATGCACATGCATATCTGATGCTTTATATAGAAAAGTGGAAAAATTGTAACCTAGACATGACTAGCTAAAGACTAGCTTGCGTTCCTTTTCAATTTTACTATAAAAGAATTTAATGCAAGAAAAGAAAACACAACTAAAAATGTAAAGAAACGCCTGTCAGTGACCTCTCAGTGTTGACTGCAGTTGTGTGTGTGCAGTTCTAGGATGAAATGCACATGCAAATCTGATGCTTTATATAGAAAAGTGGAAAGATTGTAAGTCTAACCTATATGATTAGATAAAGAGGACTGATGTCTAAAATGTCAAAAAAAAAGATTTTTTTTTAGTTGTTGACAATATTAATCAGCCCTTTATTCATCCTGACTTCAGTGTGTGCGTTTATTTGTCATTGTCCTCTATTGACATGTTAACCTTTCCACATTTTGCCCCCAAAAATGATCCTCATTTTGCTTTATTTCTATAGCTCTTGCGTTTTATTTCCATTTTACTATAAAATAATTGAACGCAAAAAAGAAAACACAGCTAAAGAAATAAAGAAATGCCTGTCAGTGACCTCTTAGTGTTGACTGTCTGTGTGCAGTTCTATTAAATGCACATGCAAATCTGATGCTTTAAATAGAAAATTGGAAAGATTGCACCCTAGATATGTCTAGATAAAGAGGACTGATGTCTAAAATGTCTAAATAATGACAGTTTTTTTTGTTGTTAACAATATTTAACAGCCCTTTATTCATCCTGACTTCACTATGTGCAGGTATTTGACATTGTCCTTAAGTGGCATGTTCACCGTCCCCTTATTTTGCCCCCAAAGATGATCCTCATTTTGCTTTATCTCTATTTCTCTTGCATTTTTTCTAATTACAATTAAAGAATTGAATACAATAAAAAGAAAATGCAGCTAAAGAAATAAAGAAATGCCTGTCAGTGACCTCTCAGTGTTGACTGCAGTTGTGTGTGTGCAGTTCTAGGATGAAATGCACATGCAAATCTGATGCTTTATACAGAAAAGTAAAGATTGTAACCTAGACATGACTAGATAAAGAGGACTGATGTCTAAACTATAAAAAAGACGTTTTTTTTTAGTTGTTGACCATATTAAACAACCCTTTATTCCTCTTCACTTCAATATGTGCATTTATTTGTCATTTTCCCCAATTGACATGTTCATCGTCCCCTTATTTTGGCCCCAAAAATGCTACTTGTTTTGCTTTATCTTGGAATGTTTTTCATTTTACTATAAAAGAATTGAAAGCAAAAAAGAAAACAGCTAAAGAAATAAAGAAACGCCCGTCAGTGACCTCTCAGTGTTGACTGCAGTTGTGTGTGTGCAGTTCTATTAAATGCACATGCAAATCTGATGCTTTATACAGAAAAGAGGAAAGATTGCACCCTAGACATGACTAGATAAAGAGCACTGATGTCTAAAATGTCTAAAAAAAATCTTTTTTAGTTGTTGACCATATTAAACAGCCCTTTATTCCTCTTCACTTTAATATGTTCATTTATTTGTCCTTAAGTGACATGTTCATCGTCCCCTCATTTTGGCCCCCAAAATGCTCCTTGTTTTGCTTTAACTCTGTTTTTCTTGCGTTCCTTTTCATTTTTACTGTAAAAGAATCTAATGCAAAAAAGAAAACACAGCTAAAGAAATAAAGAAACGCCTGTCAGTGACCTCTCAGTGTTGTCTGCAGTTGTGTGTGTGCAGTTCTAGGATAAAATGCACATGCAAATCTGATGCTTTATATAGAAAACTGAAGATTGCACCCTAGACATGACTAGCTAAAGTCATGCTGCTACATCTTTAATATTGATGACGGTATTAAACACTCTGTGCATTTATTATTAGTGTTGTCCTCAGTTGACATATTCACCGTCCCCCCATTTTGGCCCCCAAAACTGCTCCTCGTTTTGCTCCAACTCTGTTCCTCTTGCATTCTTCATTCATTTCACTTTCTTTCCTGCCATTTTTCCTTCTCGGTTTGTTTTTCTTTCCTCGCCCTCCCGCCACCCCGAACACACGGGCCTTCCTGGCTGACTCTCGCTCTCAGTTCCCTCGTCTTTTTGTTTATTTCACTCAGTACTCGGCGAGCGGGAGACTTCTGAGAGCATAATGTGTGTTTTGTGAAGACGCTTCGGCGTAATTGTTGTCAGATGATGTTCAGAAGCGGCTCCTGAGAGAGAGTTTAGGAGACGGAGAAAGGAAGAAAGCAGAGGAAAATGTTCAAGGTTGCCATGACGACAGAACAGCAGTAACATAAACATCAGTGTGTGTGTGTGTGTGTGTGTGTGTGTGTGTTGGTCAGGATGACTTTGGGCTCATGTCAATGGGCCTCATTCATAAAACACAAGCGGGAGTAAAATCATTCTTATGTAAACCGCTGAGATTAATCCAGTGACTCAGTTTTATGGAAGAATACATTTCTGGAAAGTTTACAGTGTTTTTTGTACTGCACCTTTTATATTGTGCACCTTTTTTGTGGTCGCCATTATAAGGACACAGATCAGTCTGCCTATTCATGCCAGAGTCCGGCAGAAACAGTGATTGACAGGTGGTCATCTGTGTGTAACTTATCTGTATTTATTTATAATTTGGTTATGGATAAAACAAAGCAGGTCAGGGTCAGGTAGTTGAAACCTACGGCTACAGATAATTAATTTGTTATGAATTAATTAATTTTTTCATAAATAATTAATAGGGATGTGCAATATGGACAAAGAAATCATATTGCAATTTGGAACTAATATTGCGATTTTATTTGCGATTTTTGGCAACTATTTTTCTTTTTCAAACAAGCTACATACATGCATTCGAAATGTATTCAGTGCACAAGAAGTGCAGAACAAAACATTTCACAATGAAATAACACAGTATTAAGTTTAATAACTAAAACTGTAGTAAAACTGTCTTTAAAACAGACGACATAAACTAACTGAAGATGAAGTATAACCTCAGCTCTAGTTAAACACATACTGTACACAGCAGCACTCACTGCTGGAGCAACACAACTGTAATAAATTGTGTTAAAAACAGACAACATGAGCAAATAAAGATGAACTAACCTCAATTCCAGTCAGAACAATAAATAAAAACTAACATAAATCAAAACCACCTATTCGCTTCTCCCGCTCAACTTCGTCGTATGCGGAGTGAGCTCTGATTGGTTAACATCTTTCTCCCGCTCAGCTTAGCTGTGATTGGCCGGTGTGCTGCGTCAGCTCTGATTGGTTAACATATTAAAATCATGCACACAAGAACGTGAACAAAAATCTAAATAAATTAATAGAGAAAATTGCAGCCTTTGCGATTTAGAATTTGCATCTGCTTAAATCGAGATTTATTATTATTATTTTTTGCGATTGCGATTAATTGCACAGCCCTAAATAATTAATTAATTCCGCCTTCGACGTCAATGCCATCATCCATCGCAATGTTTTACATTAGACTTGATGTAAAAAATGGTCGATCACCCAACCCTACTGTGAAATACAAACATGAATGGGATTTGCTTATATCAACATATATCAGACTTCTATATGGCAGTATTGGTTGCGTTGCAATACTGTGCATTAACTTATTTTACTTTATTTATTTTATTTGCATTGATGGGGTCCGATTAAGAATTCTTAATATAGATGGAAGCTCTCCGGGATTTTATAGTGGGAAGAAATGTCGGTCATACTTTATTTTGATGGTCCATTTGTTGAATTTAAGTTACACATCAACTAATTCTCATTAGTTTATAAGTAGACTGTTAGGTTGGGGTTAGGGGTTAGTGTAAGTTAACATGTGCTTGCAAAGTATCTTATAGTCAGTTAAATGTCTGTTGAATGTCTGTATCAACAGATATTAAGTAGACAGTCTACTAATACTCAAATGGACCATCGAAATAAAGTGTTACCAAAATGTTTTTTTGGTGTTTTTTTTCTGTGATTATTAAAATGTTGTTTACAATAGGAAAAAAAAAAGCTTCTTGTAAATTGGCGTATTTAGTCTTCAGAAAGTCTTGTTATTAGCGACACCAGTGGCCATTCATTGAACTGCACCGGCAGCTTCAGTATTTTTAATCTACCAATGCAATTTTGACCAAATTAGTCCTGTTTTGAATCTGCCACTATGCTGATGCACAGGCGTCTGTAGCTCCGCCCTCTTCTGAAAAGAGCACAATCTCATTTGAATTTAAAGCGACGGTTCCCTAACCTGCAATTTAAAGCTTGCAGCTTAGGGAATTAGAAACTACATACATTGCAGATTAAAGCCAAGCAGTTGTGTTATGCATCTACAAAATCAGGATAAAACAACCATACATGTTCAGTCCACCTGGACCAGATATTTCTGAATGCATTCATTTGGAGGTGAAGAGAATGTGTTATTTTTTCCATAACATAAATGTTGTATACAAGTGGTTCTCAAACTGTGGTACGTGTGCCACTACTGGTACGCAGGCTTACTTCTAGTGGTACGCGGAGGAATCGCTGAATACATTCATTCATTCATTTTCTTTTCGGCTTAGTCCCTTTATTAATCCAGGGTCGCCACAGCGGATTGAACCGCCAACTTATCCAGCATTTGTTTTACGCAGCGGATGCCCTTCCAGCCACAACCCATCTCTGGGAAACACATTCATACATTCTCATTCACTATGGACAATTTAGCTTACCCAATTCACCTGTACCGCATGTGTTTGGACTGTGGGGGAAACCGGAGCACCCGGAGGAAACCCACGCAACCACGGGGAGAACATGCAAACTCCACACAGAAATGCCAACTGGCCTAGCCGGGGATCGAACCAGCGACCTTCTTGCTGTGAGGCGAACGTGCTACTCACTACGCCACCGTGGCGCCCGGAATCGCTGAATAATTAAAGTTAAAATATGAACACACTTTTAACCCTTTGATGCGTACAATAACACAGATGTGATCAGTGATTAAAAAAATAAATAAATTTTTAGGCTAAACCTTTTATGTGATTTAATTACTTTACCTTTTACTTTAATTTCAATTTTCTAATGTTATGTATTCTTTCATTTGAAGCTATATTCCTCCCTGTATCTGAACGGTTGTTGAGGGCGTATCCCGTATATTTATATCCCAATGTTGACTGGTATAGTTTAATAACTGTTGCTTTTCTGACACACAAAGCCTACTCTAATGCACAGTAAGCAGATCTAATTTCTAATTTCTCTGTTGAAACTATTTAGAATGTTTAAACTGGCTGATAAAAAATTATAATAATAAATATTCATAATAATAATAAGAATTAATCTGTGACGTTTTTCAACTGTGCTGGGCTGTAGCTCCTTAATTACGCCTACTATGCTACTGTATTTTAATACTGGTCATTATGGTGGTACTTGGAGAGACTGTTTTTTTCTGAGGTGGTACTTGGTGAAAAAAGTTTGAGGACCACTGTTGTATACAATATCCAATCAGTCTTGGATTGTAGGGATTTCAGAAAGTAAACAATGCCACGCGATTGCTATTTTAGCCATAGTTATCAATGTGTAAATAAATATTTCTCAGGACATCCGGTCTGGAGGTCAGTAATACCTCAAATAATGCCATAAAATGCAAATTACATTTATTTATTAAAGTGCATAGATTTATAGACCACACAGTTCTGCTGAGGGTTTCTCAGCGTTTCTGAATCAGTGAAGCTGTTGAAAAGGTCACAGTGTTCGTTTGGCCTACACAGGAAGTTTTGGATGCTCTCTGGAACACATAACAGGAAGTTGTGTCCAGGAGGAGGAAGAGTAAAACAAGCTGTCGGCTGTGATGAGTAACATGTGAAGCGTCTGGTCAGTGTATAATCTGTGTTTCAGGGTTCAGAGGCGGTCGAGGACTGTGTGCAGGGGGCGCTCTCCTCTCTGTATCCTCCGTTTGAAAGCACCGCTCCTCCTCTCCTCTCTCAGGTGAGACCATCAGGATCTGCTTTATCACCACATCATGTCGGTTGTAGGTAGGCCTGTCACAATAATCAATATATCGACTTATCGTACAATACATGGACATGACCTCAACATTTTTTGGGGATGCAATATATATCGCCTATACGTAAAAAAACAATTCTTGCAACATTTTAGCTGATTGCACAACCTCTTTACCTCTATTGGAGGTGTCAGTGTCAGTATGGTTAAAAACACACTGTATTATTTACCATAAATGACTAAAGTATATTTTGATGTGGGTGCCTGACAACTGAAAGTAGATCTGGGAGCAGATATCACAGACTCTGTTACATTTTACCTTGCTTTTTTTTTTTTGTTAACATTTATTATTATTTGTTTTGGATATGAGTTTTCACGTTCTGATTCCAATGCCTAATCATTAAATTATTAAAATGGCTAAATTAAATGAAATATTCTTAAGAATAAAATATGATGTGTTCTTTCAAAGAGTCTACTTGCGTTATGATGCTATTATACAGCCATTCTGGCATCATAAAATGAGTGGCCTAAAACGGTCTTAAAATGAACATAATATCGTTTATCGCGATATATTTTGGTGCAATATATCGTACAGCAAAAAATAGATATCGTGACAGGCCTAGTTGTAGGAGTGATTGGGCTGCTGGGAATCTGAAAGATGACAAAAATAAATAAAAAAATCGAATAGACTTCCATTGGTCATAGACCCACACGGAATCTGTGCGCGCAGATTTTTAGCCCATCATTGATTCTGTTCATTTACTTGTGTAAATGTGTGTAACTTTATATTTATTCAGTTTTTAAATTAATTTCAGAAATATTACTGGCTAATATGAAAATATTCATATGATTTATTTACAATATAGTTTGTAAAGTAATATTTTCTGTCTTTTAGTAGAGATTTTAAACAAGAGACTTGCTTTGTTTACCAAATAAGTGGATCTAATTTAATTCGCATTGTAAGCATTAAATAAAAGTTAAAAATGTATTACTTTTTATGTCATATATTAAGGTTTTAGTTATGATACTCCCAAAATCATTCCGCATAAATCCGCAGACTTTTAACAAACTTTTGCACAGAAATAGCAAAATAGATAATGTCTGAATAGAAATGTCTAATAGAAATAGATTCTGTCTGGCCTAAAGTCTCTGCTTTCACTGGACATTCTATCAGCTTTGGTACTGGTTGGGCTGTTTTGATTCTGGAACATGATAAACTAAAACAAACTAAACAATATTCAATACACTTCCATTTACTCAGGATATTCTGTCAGTTTTCTGATTGAGTGTGTTAGGGCTGCACAATATATTGTTTCAGCATCAAAATCTCAATGTCGAATCCACAATAATCACATTAATGGATGTGCAATGAATACAGAGTCAGTTGAACCATAATGGCATGACATTTGATCATTTGCATGTGTTTTTACCTCCTAGGGCTTAAGTGTCCACATACGACAACACATTTAAAATACTTTGAATGTTTTATATTTTGTAAAGACATGCAGTGTCTTGTGCAAACTGTTTTGCAGCATATGAAATGTCCCAAACACTATTTTTAACTGTCTTAAATGGGAAAAAAAATGTTGTTTTTACTCTCTGATAGTCAAAGCAAGTTAAAAAAAATGTTTTATGTAAAATATACATTAAAAAAAGTCTGGAAAAAGTGTTTTATGTAAATTCGGACCCCGAGTCCACATATATGGACACACTTTTTCTCTAAAAGTACATCACATCAAAAGATGATGCTTAGGTTTTATTCTAATTAAGTGCCAATAAGCCCAAATAGTAAAGAGAAATAAATAATGCATGTAAAAAAACACCTTGGGCCTTAAGAGGTTAAGGCGTGTGACTGAGTATTTCAGTTTAAACCATCCATTTGTGCACAAGAAATTATAGAGATTTTTAATTTAAGAAAGATTATTTTAATTTAAATATTTATACAATGAACACTATATCTTAGTATTTTTAAAACATTTTATTACTCAATTTCTGTAGCTGAATATTAAGCTGTTGGGATTCAGGAACATGACGAACAAAAATAAACTGTAAAACAGCATCCATATAGACCTCCATTGCATTCTCACAACATTGTGAGTTTTTTTGTGTGAGTGGGTTAGGGCTGCACGATGTGTCATTTCAGCATCGAGATCACAATGTTTGAGTCTAGATTATAGTTGAGCACCTCCACGATTCAGATTAATGGAGTCACTGCAGATGCATCATAATGATGGGAAATCTGATCATTTGCATGTGATTTTAAGGCCTGTGATTAAGCATTTCAAAAAAGGTTAAACCAATTTGGAGCATGAAATTATTGTAAATTTAACAACGACTAATTTGATTTAATTATTTATTCAGTAAAGATTACATTGTATTTTTTGTTGGGGTTCTGGAACATAACAAACAATAACACAATATCCGACTTCCATTGCCTTATCAGGATATTCTCAGTTTTCTGATTGAGTGTGTTAGGGCTGCACCACATGTCATTTCAGCATTGGAACTGGCAGGTGAACAAACCCTCTCCAGTATTTAGTATTTGTACTGTAATACTTAGTTCAGCCACTAGTCAATCATACATGCAGCACTTTTAATTATCAAACATACGTGTACTAAGTAACCTTCTGACCTTGAAGGCTGTCTTCACGTATTTGTTGTCTAACTGAGACTAACTGAAAGTGAATGTGTTTTTGTAGGTGTTCTTCGTTCTCGAGTCCACCTATCAGCACGACAGCTTGAGATATCTGCTGGACTTCTTCATTCCTGCCAAGCACCTTCTGCATAGATTACAGCAGCATGCATGTGTAAGTGTTCACTTATAAGGAGTAAGGTGAAGCTGCAGGCCCGGAGACCCAACCTCACGCTCACACCAGCACTTTCAGACCAGCACTTTCAGACCTATCGTTTTCTCAGACAGTGCACCTGCTGTTGGGTCGGGTGAAGTGGCAGTTCTGGAGACCCAACTGCAG
>CAIGQQ010013916.1:0-15860 GCA_903798035.1 Danio albolineatus
GTGTGTGTGTGTGTGTGTGTGTGTGTGTGTGTGTGTGTGTGAGAGAGTGCTGGATTGTGGAGTGTGTGTGCTGACTGCTGGTGTGTTGTGTCAGTGTTTGTGTCGTCAGAGCTTCAGTCCGCTCAGCTGCTGCTCAGTAAAACACTCAGAGATGCAGAGGAGCAGGAGATGCGCTCGCGTTCGTCTCTGCAGGATCTCTCCGTCATCTGTCACACACTCACACTGCCGGACCCGGCCAGACGAGACCCCACAGACACCTTCACGGACATCCAGACGCAGGTCAGCCATCACACACACACTCACACACACTCTCACGGAGATCCAGATGCAGTTCCACCATCACTCACACACCGGGCCGGCCCTGTACATTTAGGGGCCCTAAGCAGAATAATTTTGGGGCCCTACCTTGCTCTAAATAGTGGAGTTTGACGTCATAGTACGGTAGGTTTAGCTAGTGTGAACACGTCTTCTGATCATACCCGTCAACCCTCCAGTTTTTCCCGGGATTCTCCCGTATTTTACACTTCCATCCCGCTATCATCCCGTAAAGGTGTTTTCCCGTGTTTCTCCAGTATTTTCAGTCTTTCTCTGAAGGGTGTCAGTAAACATTAAAGAGCCGATCCTCCCTATACACAACCCATACCGCCGCACCACCAGGGGGCGCCCCTTGCTCTTAAATGTGAGTCAGTTCTGTGCTTTGGGTTTATTTGGGCATGAAACATTCATTCATTCATTCATTTTCTTTTCGGCTTAGTCCCTTTATTAATCCGGGGTCGCCACAGCGGATTGAACCGCCAACTTATCCAGCATTTGTTTCACGCAGCGGATGCCCTTCCAGCTGCAACCCATCTCTGGGAAACACATTCATACATTCTCATTCACACACATACACTATGGACAAATTTAGCTTACCCAATTCACCTGTACCGCATGTGTTTGGACTGTGGGGGAAACCGGAGCACCCGGAGGAAACCCACGCAACCACGGGGAGAACATGCAAACTCCACACAGAAATGCCAACTGGCCCAGCCGGGGATCGAACCAGTGACCTTCTTGCTGTGAGGCGAACGTGCTACTCACTACGCCACCGTGGCGCCCGGGCATGAAACACTTTGAAATAAATATAAAAACGGCGGGATTCCCTTTCCTTTTCATTACAGGTGCCGTCGCTCCTCCTGTGCAATCCTCAGTACAGTCATAAAGCGGTGCGTGACTGTCAGACGCGCTCCATAGTGAGAAACACACGCTGTTCCCCAAACCCATTCTGTACACGCGATCTGAAGCGGAGCGAGAGTCTGGGTTTAGAGTGTGTGTTTGAACAGACATATACACATCATTAATAATAATAACAGCTAAAGATGGCCATCTTGATTTTTTTTTTCCCCCAAACACAACTAAATAAGCTAAATGAGCATAAAGTTAGAAAAGCAATTTAATGCTTCATTATACCGTTATTATAAAGTATTTTAAAGTGACGCCTCTGTTATTTAATGTAATCAAACGAAAAATCATAATAAATGAGATTCATTCGTTGCTCTTTAATCATAATGTGTGAGTTATACAGGGAAGAAAGGGTTTGAGATTTGATGATTCTATTTCTTTATTAATGTTATTTTTCTGAACTTTTTTTGTTTGGGGGGGGTGTGGAGGAGGACCCCTTATTTTCACATCACAATGTTGACAGGTATGCTTCTGAACTCGGGTGCGCACCCGTGAACCGAGTCCGCCTGAAAGAGGTGGTGTGGGGTACGGTTCATGTGAACTCTGGTACGGTTCACTTGTAGTATGAATGCAATCGTACCAAACGCCGGAAGTGAACCACCAACAGTACAACAAACTTTAGTTTTCATAACGTTCATTCGTGTGTGTGTGTGTGTGTTACCTACCTTGAGGACAAGCAGGACCGACCCAGTACAAACACTGATAATGTCTGCTTGAATATCTGATAAACGATAAAAATGTCTGATAATGTCTGATAAAACAGCTTCTGCAGACGTGATGTTCTGAACGTGTATATTATGTTTGCGGCAGATAGACGCGAGTCGCTTTCTGTATGACCAAAACCAAAAGGTTCAGTAAAAGCGAAATGACCGCGATGTGCGGAGTGCGGACGTCTGTCCATTCTGGTGCTCTGCTTTCGTGTCCGTCACCTGGCAACAGCCGTGCACAAAACAGCAGCTCGATGACGCAAGCATACCGGGGTTCAGGAGGAAAGAGGACAGTGTGAACACAAACCAACTGAGAAGGAGGCAAGGGGGGACAATCAAACTTGGGTACGGTCCCGGAATTGAACCAAGTGTGAAAGCACCTCTTTCAGGCGGACTCGGGTACGGTTCACGGGTGCGCACCCGAGTTCAGAAGACGTGTTCACACTAGCTAAACGTAGGCCTGTCACGATATCTATTTTATACGATATATTGCACCAAAATATATCGCGCTAAACGATATTATTGTCATTTTAAGACCATTTTAAACTGCTCATTATATAATGCCAGAATGACGATATAATATCATCATACGCAAGTACACTCTTCCAAAGAACGCATCATATTTCATTTGAAAGAATATTAAATTTAATTATAGTCATTTTAGCAATTTAATGATTAGGCATTGGAATCAGAATGTGAAAACGCATATCCCAAACAAATAAATAATAATACACATTAACAAAAAAAGCAAGGTAAAGAGTAACAGAGGCTGCGGTATCTGCTACCAGATGTATTTTCAGTTGTCAGGCACCCACATCAAAATATACTTAAGTCATTTATGGTAAATACTATAGTGTTTTTTAACCACACTGACACCTCCAATAGAGATAGAGAGGTTGTGCATTACGTATGGGCGATATATATCGCATCACCAAAAATCATTGAGGTCATGTTCATGTATTGTACGATACGTCGATATATTGATTATTGCGACAGGCCTAGCTAAACGTACCATACTATGAAGTCAAACGAAACCGGGTGCGGACCAAAAGTGCTAGTGTGAAAGCACCCTCAGTTAGGATGTGCCCTTAAGATGATTATTTGTTCAAAGCTCTTTAATTTCTGCATCATTCAACAAAGACAAACAATAAACCATTAAATATTATGACCAAGAGTATAAATTTATAAATAAATAGCAACAAATCACGCCAAACACGTCTTGCGCCTTATTGCTATAGTCAGTGTTTTAAAGCAGCTTTACCAACGGTGCACGCTATTGCATTACAATCAGATTAAGTTAAATTTACGGTCAAATATAAGTTTCTATTCTTATTCTAGAGATCTTCTCAGTGTTGTAAGTATAAATATCCGTAACCTGACTGTTGTTGTTGTTTTTGTGGTGGTCCAGGTGAATGCTCTGCTGGAGAAGCTTCCAGAAACACACGTCGGAGCTCCAGCGCTGGAGAGGAGCCTCAGTGCAGAGCGATGGGTGAGAGTCAGTCTGAGGTCCATCAGCTGTGTGTGTTGTAAAGTGTGTGTGTGAAGGGTGTATCTGTGTGTTCAGGAGGAGCTGGAGAAGATCAACAGCGCTCTGTCGGCGGAGTACGAGTGCCGGCGGCGGATGCTTATCAAACGCCTCGACGTCACCGTTCAGTCCTTCAGCTGGTCGGACAGAGCCAAGGTGACCACACATTATAGTTCACTAGTATGCTACAGATATTTATCGAATATCGCAGTGTGACTTTTGGCTATTTTTCACCCATCATCAGGAATGTTCTGTATTAAATAGGCAGAATGCAGAAGTTAACGCCCCCTCTGCTCTGATTGGTTCGCATTTATGCACATCAGCATTGCTAAAAGACAGTGCAGTAGCAGCAGGCATCAGTCTACTGCGGAGGCGTCCAGCGCAAGTGCTTTTAGCTTAGCTTAGCATAGATCATTGAATCAGATTAGACCATTAGCATCAAAGAAAGTTGTTAGTTAGTTTTCCTATTTAAAGCTTGACTCTTCTGTAGTTAAATCATGTACCAAGACCAGGCAAGGCAAGTTTATTTCTATAGCACATTTCATACACTGTGGTAATTCAAAGTGCTTTACATAAACAGGAATAAAAGAGACAAGTGTATAAAAACATAACAGTGATTAAAAACAGATAAAAATGTGTTAAAATGTTTTATAAAAGAATGAAAAAGAGAAGACACAATAGTGTGCTCTGTGGGCCGTAGCACAGTGCTCATTCAGTAAAGCACAGCTAAACAGATGTGTTCGGTCATGATGTGAATGTGCCTAAAGTTGGAGCACATCTGATCATTTCTGGAAGCTGATTCCAGCAGCGGGGGGCGTAATAGCTGAAAGCAGATTCACCCTGCTCTGAACTCTTGGAGTTTCTAGTTTATATGATCCTAATGATCTGAGTGATCTATTAGGTTTGTGTTCAGTCAGCATATCTGTGATGTATTGAGGTCCTAGGCCATTTAGTGACTTATAGACAAGTAGTAATACTTTAAAATCTATTCTGAGTGTAACTGGGAGCCAGTGTAAAGACCTGAGGACAGGTGTGATGTGCTCTGATTTCCTGGTTCTAGTCAGAATCTAGACCACAGCGTTCTGAATGAGCTGCAACTGTCTATTTAGGAAGGCCAGTGAGGAGTCCATTACAGTAATCCGCCCTGCTGCTGATAAAAGCATGAACGAGTTTCTCTAAGTCTTCACTGGAGACAGCATCTAATTCCTGCAGTGTTTTTAAGATCATAGTATGCTGATTTAGTTACTGCTTTGACATGACAACTGAAAGACTACAGAGATTCTTGATCTTATGTTGTGTTGTTTGACCCTTTAAGCCAAGGTATGCATTCACCTTGAGACTAACAGAAAATGAGAAGTTGCTGATTTCTTGGCTGATGGGTAGTAGGAGCTATACTCTCATTCTGGTGTAATAATCAAGGAACTGTACTGCTGTACCGAGACTGCAGCAGCATGATTATATTACACACCTGGAGACTTGTTTCAGGTGCTGCGTAATATCATTGCACGACTGCAGCCACGACACGGCAGCAAATTTCCTTTTTTAATAAGCTAAATCTTTTTTTGAGTGATGCTAATGGTCTAATCTGATTCAATGATCTATGCTAAGCTAAGCTAAGCTAAAAGTGCTTAGCCAGACCTGGAGATCGGCTGAATGAACTCAGAAATGGTCAAACTCAACAGTTTAACTCAATAGGAGCTGTAATGTGTGCCTATTATTTCCCTGAAAATCTGGAGTGTTCCTTTTGATGGCGACAATTATGCCATAAAATAAAATAAAACCAACCACTGTATGATGCGCAGATGTCTCCTTGGCCGAAAAATAAGTTATTAAAATAAAATAAAAAGACCAAACACATGCGCTATAGGGGAATGATGAACTAAATTGGTCAAAGTGTATGAATGTGTGAAATGAGTGTGTATGGGTGTTTTCCAGTACTAGGTTGCAGCTGGAAGGGCATCCACTGTGTAAAACACATGCCGGAATAGTTAGTGGTTCATTCCGCTGTGGCGACCCCTGATGAATAAAGGACTTAACTGAAGGAAAATGAATGAATGAACTGTAAAGGACTCGCCCCTCATCACGAGCTGTGCATTGATTTATTTGTTGTTTTCAGGTGAAGATTGACCAGATGGCGCGGGCGTATCAACCCAAGAGATACTCTCTGTCCGTCAGGTCGAGCGTGAGTTTGGCTCATCTGCTGGCAGCACGGAGAGACATCTGCAATATGGTGAAGACCAGCAGCGGATCCAGCCGCCGGAACACCAGCTGCGCCGTCAACAGGGTGCGTACCGCAGGCAAAGACTACACAATACACAAGACACGTCACTCATACTGTTCTGAAGGAGGTGACGGTGGTAAATAAAGCCCCGCCTATTGATACAGGAGCCAATCAGTGATCACTATAGCCTGAGGATTCTCAGAGGGAGGGGCTCTGAGCAGGCGTGTGTTTATGACAGTGTCTCCAGCTTCATTATGAACTCTCTGGGCTCAGCAAACGCACTGAAATCTCAGACAACACTTGCTGCACACACATGAGGAATACATCAGCATACACCTTCAGATCTCTGCTCTCAAATGAACCGACTACACCTGAAAACAAATGTTCTTTGGGTTTGTAATCTGTATGAAACGAACGCAAGGTACAGAAGAAGGTAATAGTAGAAGAGCAGCGGGTCGACTTCCTGACCGCATAAACACCATTCTGGCTAGATTTATTATCTGGGTATCCACACAGCTGAAGACATAAGACAGAAATGTAGGTTAAGAATCGCTTTGGAGTCGAATCATGACTCCCTGAATCCTAATTGAATCAGATGGTGAAGACTGAGTCAGTGTGATGTGTGATGTTCTGGATTGTGTGTTCAGATCCTGATGGGTCGAGTTCCTGACCGCGGTGGGCGTCCGTCTGAGATCCAGGCTCCAGCGCCAGAGATGCCCGCCTGGAGGAAGAGATCCGACGGAGGAGGGCGAGGGGGGGGATATAGAGGAGGAGGAGGAGGATGGCAGACGGGTGGAGGAGACGGCTGGAGGACAGGAAGATGGAGTCGAGGTGGAGGACGAGGAGGAGGAGGACACTACTATCACTGACTGACAAACAGCAGACACTGGAGGAAACTCTTTTTAAACCAGCGTGTGTTTGATTCCTTTCGCTATTGAACATGTGCGTGATCAGACGAGGTCATGGAGACGATGAAGAATAAAGATATTAGTGAGTATATAATTATGAAAATACAAATAAAATCAAAACGACGTCTAAGACACGTCTAAATGATAATCGATTTCAAGTCAAAACCTTGACGTCTGTTTGACATCCACACACTGATGCCATTTTTGAGTCGCATGCACTCAAATGGCAATTGATGAACTAAATTGGCTGTAGTGTACGAGTGTGTGTGTGTGAATGAGAGTGTATGGGTGTTTCCCAGTACTGGGTTGCAGTTGGAAGAGCATCTGCTGCGTAAAACATATGCAAGAATAGTTGGAGGTTCATTCTGCTGAGGCGACCACTGATAAATAAAGGGACTAAGCCGAAAAGAAAATGAATGAATGAATGAATGAATATTTTATGGGCAATGCAGTGGCGCAGTAGTTAGTGCTGTCGCCTCATAGCAAGAAGGTCACTGGTTCGAGTCTCGGCTGGGTCAGTTGGTGTTTCTGTGTGGAGTTTGCATGTTCTCTCCGTGCTCCGGTTTTCCCCACAGTCCAAACAAATGCATTACAGGTGAATTGGGTAAGCTAAATTGGCCATAGTGTATGTGTGTGTGGGTGTATTTCCCAGAGATGGGTTGCAGCAAAATGAACAAATGAATATTTTATTCTGAACATGTGCACTGGTACAAGTTGAAGGTCATTAAAATGTCTCTAAATGTCAATAATGCTGTTGTAAAATGATATAACACATATAATGAAAAATTTAGCAATCATGTTCATGACAGATTTATGACGTCGACTTTATAATGTTAAGTCATGACAACATCTCAATGTCATCTTTGCGTTTAAATTGACATAACTGAACAAATAACACTTAATGATAGTGGTCATGAGCATGTATATAATCTCCTTCATATTTTTGACATGTCGTGTTATGATCGTAATGCCGTCATGACAATCTTATGAACACTCCCTTCAAGTAAAGATTTACAGGCCGGAGAAATAATGCTTGAAGATAAATCCATGTAGACTTCACTTGCAAATGTGCTTCAGTCTGTTTAATTAGAGCCTCAGTACGAGTTATTAGATGATATAAACTCCACACACAAACACGCTGCAGACAAACGTGAAGTGCACATTAGACTGTTAAATTAGATCGATTACATTCGATCGCCGATCATGGCAGAGGCCTTGTTCACACTGGCAGATAAATGTGAACCAATTTTGATGTTTTGCTCATTTGTGACACAGATCGGGTCTGTTCTTTGAGCGTGTATACACTAATAAACACCTGCATTGGGATATTCAGAGATCAGGCCTCCTTCATATATGGAGATAAATCAGATAGAAGCCTGATATGTTATGATGCGACTCATGTAAACAGGCAGATGGGGTTATCGAGGCGTTCTGTAAGTCATTAAACTTACGACAGTGTGGTGCTTCTCCACGGTTTAATGACGTAAAGGGAAGATTGTGTGTGGAGACGCCGACGCGGTAAACAACAACAACAGAGGAAATATGGAGGAGGAAAGTGGTCAGTGGTGGACGGCAGAAGTGACCTGCCTTTCTGCCCTGTGTTGAGATGAGTCAGTGGAGGGCACCATATATAAACCATAGGTGCAAGCTGCGATGACGGCGCTTTCCCTCCTTGGGAAGTTGGATGAACTTCACATATTTCACAGAGCTAACCGCAAGACGATTTCTTTCATCGTGGCTAGTGTGGCGCAGATGCTAGAACCCGGCTTTACACATGCGCAACATCGTATATTATATGCCAAGTGTAAACACATGACTCAGATATGGGTCACAATTAAACGAATGTGTAAACGGACAGGCAAACAAATCAGATATAGGCAACGCATCAGAACTGGGCATCAAGACCTGACAGTGTAAACAGGGCCAGAGACACCTGCTAGTTCTCATTCTCATGGGCGATTATAATCCGGTCAACTCCAGATTAAGATTCACTGGACAACATTACAATCTGGAGAGCCTTTCATGTTTAGTTGTTGACATTAAAGTCTGTGTGTATGTCGTTTTGTTTATCTGTAGCTCAGACAAAATAGTTTACAACAACTGCACAATGTGTACAGTGTTCAATAGGAAACCAGAGCAGTATTGACAGAACTGGACTAATATGATCATACTGCTGCGTTTTATTAATTGGCGTTTATTAACTGCAGAGTTCAACAAATTGTTCAATTAGCAGAACCAACAGCAGCGCACTGAGTTATTTATTCAAGAGCATTCAATGTAGAGTCCAAAAATCAAAACAAACTCAGTGTGTAATTTGGATTTATTAATAAGGAACACTGTCGATTATACACACTGTCATATTTCCTCACATCAAACGTCATGCTAGTTTGTAACGGGCACACACACACGCTAACACTTTCTGAAAATTCAGCATAGACAACAAAACACTGATCTGACCAAAACAGACTTTTCTTTTAGTTTTTACAATATAAAGGCGATTAAAATAATCAAGAAAACCATTGTTAGAGTGGTCATACGTTCGCTGAGCTGAGCTGAAGTTTGACCAACAGGCTGAGGTGGTCCGAGGGAAAGGTTTCATTGGGCAAACCTCGCAGAGACCAGAGATGAGCCTCAGAGAGCAGAGACAGACGAGCCAGCAGTTTCAGACCACCAGAACTCTCTGCAAAACACAAACACACTCGTCAGACCAGTGTCACGTACAGAACACACTCTACACACACTGCAGTCCCTGATAAACAAGGGGCTAATCCTAAGGAAAATGAATGTTACCTCTATTGAAGCGGCTCCTTTGCCGTTGAGAGTAGAAGATGTAGTCGACCATTGCAGCTCCTTCAGAGTTCAGTGTGGTGACCAGATCAGTCAGAGTTTCAGGATGAACGGGACTGTAAGCAGACGTCAGACTCAACCTGTGACGTAAAGAAGGGCTGAACCTGCCAAAACACCATCAGATTTTAGCATTTGTGTTGCTCCAATATACATTTGTATGTTTCTGAGCTACAATAGTTCTGCAGAAAAGAAGAGTTGAAAATATTATATAATCTTATAATTGTAAAGACTTTAATCTATAATAACTTTACCCGGGGGAAACCCACACGAGCACGGGGAGAACGTGTAAACTCCACACAGAAACGTCAGCTGGCTTGGCAAGGACTAGAACCAGTGACGTTCTTGCTGTGAGGTAACAGTGCTAACCACTGGGCCACCGTGCCACCCATCTAGGGAAGGAGGAGGAGTAGGGGTGGAAGGGGGGATTCTTCAAATGAAGATGGCTGTGATATGGAGCTTAGGGTATTTATAGTGGCTTAGGACTCGTCTGATTGGTGCATAATACATTGAATAATGCAGCACCAGCTGTGATCAATCATAAGCACGTGATCCTCTCCAAATTAGTTCATAAAGAGTAACTGCGTTCATTTGCAAAACATTTGTGTCACCTGGATAAACTTTGCATTTGCTCGCAATTTAGGCCCCGTTTACACTAAAGCGTTTTGGTTTTAAAACGCATAAGTTTTGCTACGGTTTCGCCATCCGTCCACACTACGCCGGATTTTTCGAGCCTGAAAACGGAGTGTTTTGTAAATGCTGTAGAGGCCGTGTTCATTCTAAAGCGCTGCTGCTCCGTCTCAGTGTGGATGGGGGAAACGGAGACGTCTGAAAACGGAGGCATGGCTGCTGAGATTCGCTACTCGATTGGGGCTTTTGGGTCATTGCGTATCCTTCACTTATTCGTCAAGCCCCTATCACATGACTATAATGCCACCGGCTGACGGCAGACCAGCCTTCACTGTAAACAACAACATGGACACAGAAATGGGAGCGTTGTTTGCACTATCGTCTGTTTTAGGCGCCATTGTGCAGTTAAACTCTGCCTTTACTACAACAGCTGCATATATTCACAAGAGGCAAGCTACTGTTCCAGCACTCGCTAATCGCTCGCGTTTACAGCTACTGTTCCAGCACTCGCTAATCGCTCACGTTTCAAGCGGCGTAAGCCCCATTTAGAACGCTGAGCGAGACACATGCTTCCTTTTTATACTTGAACGCGCATGCCCAGAGTGCGCCAATGGTCATGTGATATACGTTTGTGGTGGAGTAGTGTGGACGGAGATCTGTTCAGAAACGCTGGGTGAAACGCTAGTGTGGACGCGGATCGTTTTCATGCTAAAACGCACTAGTGTAAACGGGGCCTTAGAGACCAAACAGTTCAAATATAATAAAAACAATAATAATAAACTCACCGTAGACTTAACATTTCTCCTCGATCTGCAAAAAGTAGAGATTAAACATCAGAGCATATTTCAACACGTGTCTTCAACATTTCCCCCACATGCACGAGGATCTAAATGACAATTTCCTCGCTTGCTGTGTAATAAACGTAATGACTTTTACACAGACGAGTCTGTTGCTCCATATCAGTGCTCATGTACTTAGCAGCGTGTCAACTGTAACTTAAAGCCCATTAAGTCTAAACTAGGCCTAGCATTAGCTATTAGCTGGCGCAGAGCTGAAGCGGGTGAATCTGTTACCGGGTGTGTTATCAGTGACTCCGGGTATGAGCTCCAGATCTGCAGGCCGAACACACGCCGCCTCACAGAAGCGCAGCTGACACATAAACTCATGGCTGTACTGCTGTTTACCATCTGAAAATAAAAACACACACACACACTGGAAATCAAGACCATTTTGGACTTTGAATACTAAGTAATTACACTCACCGGCCACTTTATTAGGTACACCTGCTCAACTGCTTGTTAACAAATTTCTAATCAGCTAATCACATCGCTGCAGCTCACTGCATTTAGGCATGTAGACATCCTTCAAGGGGAAGAAAGGGGATTAAAGTGGCTCTGAACGTGGTATGGTTGTTGGTGCCAGACGGGCTGGTCTGAGTATTTCAGAAACTGCTGATCTACTGGCATTTTCACGCACAACCATCTCTAGGGTTTACAGAGAAAGGTCCGAACAAGAGGAAATCTCCAGCTGTGGGCAGTTCTGTGGGCGCAGATGCCTTGTTGATGCCAGAGGTCAGAGGAGAATGGCCAGACTGGTTCCAGCTGATAGAAAGGCAACAGTAACTCAAATAAGCACTCGTTACAACCGAGGTCTGCAGAAGAGCATCTCTGAATGCACAACACGGCCAACCTTGAGGCGGATGGGCTACAGCAGCAGAAGGGGGAGATTCTCTTTGGGTCCATTAGTAGCGATTGAGCATCGTGTGGACGCCACAGCCTACCTGAGTATTGCTGCTGACCATGTCCATCCCTTTATGACCACAGTGTCCCCATCTTCTGATGGCTACTTCCAGCAGGATAACGCTCCATGTCATAAAGCGTGAATCATCTCAGACTGGTTTCTTGAACATGACAATGAGTTCACTGCACTCAAATGGCCTCCACAATCACCAGAACTCAACCCAATAGAGCACCTTTGGGATGTGGTGGAACGGGAGATTAGCATCATGAATGTGCAGCCGACAAATCTGCAGCAAGTGATGCTATCATGCCAATATAGAGCAACATCTCTAAGGAATATTCCTAGTGCCTTCTTGAATCTCTGCCTCGGAGGATTAATGCAGTTCTGAATGCAACACGATACTACTAAGGTGTACCTAATATAGTGGTTGGTGAGTGTACATATATCTGGCACTAACCTGAAGCTGTGGCGTGTGTGTCAGTGTTGTACTGGCAGCGGTCAGTGATGCCGAGGCTGCTGGGCCACAATGGGGAGAAAAGCCTGTTGTGATGAACTTTATAAGACAAATCCGTCTGCCCTGAAACCTGAAACCATCAACGCACTCGCAGTGTTTACAACAGTGTTAATAACTCATCTCTAATAGCTGATGTCTTTTCTCTTCGCCATGATAACAGCACATAATATTAGACTAGATATTCTTCAGGACACTAGTGTTCAGCTTACAGTCACGTTTAAAGGCTTCACTAGGGTAATTAGGGTAAAGTTAGGGTAATTAGGCGAGTCATTGTATAACAGTGGTTTGTTCTGGAGACAATCCAACACTAATATTGCTGAAGGGGGCTAATAATATTGACCTTAACATGGGTTTAACACTATTAAGAACTGCTTTATTCTAGCTGAAATAAAACCAATAAGACTTTCTCCAGAAGAACAAACATTAGAGGAGATACTGAGAGAAACTCCTGAATCTCTTCAACATCATTTTGTAAATATCTGACGTAATTAAAGAGCCCCTATTATACATGTAGCGCAATGCTAAACTGCGCTGATTGGACCGATGACCCAGTCTGTTGCGATTGGTCGACAGCTCTCAGCGCGAGAGAATGCCCACCACGGCTTATCAATATTGAAGTAGTCAGAGTGTGTACGGGAGCATATCTGCCAACACTCGTTTCTCCCGGGAGTCGCCCGTATTTCAGACCCCTCACCCCCGAAACTAACCCCCTGCTCTCCCAGCATATCACTCTATTCTTAACCAGAAGTAAAAACAGCGACACACATGCAGTATTAATGCACACAGCGGCAAAAGCTGAACCATTATGAAACAGGACCGCCGCACGTGTGTAGGAGAGCTGATGTAGCCATAGCAACGACAAACAGCAGAGGAACACGAGCTCACAAACACATTTTAATCCGTAAACAAAGCGGCACGGGTCGCGTTTACAACTTGCTTTTAGACGCGATATGAGAACACAAGTTAACCAGAGACACTACAAGCGGCTACAAGTTAAAAAACACAATTAAATACATCATTTACAAGCTGGAGAAAACAATGAGGCAACCATTTTAATCACACACACTCACACTTGCTGGATAGCAGGCCAGGAAATGTCCCGGTGCTCTGAATCCTCCGGTGTAAGCCTGTAGATTTCAGAAGCTCCTCAGAGGAACACAGTACAAGGCTGGGCTATAATGCTGAGGCTTTTCTGCAGAAATAAACCTCAACCACTGACTCTTCACAGTCTCATCTCTGGTTCATCCAGTAATATCCAGCTGAGCACATGTCTGCTACAGTGCTCTTCTCTGTGTTGCCAGATGTAGCTGACTGACTCCAGTCCAAACCCTCTCCAAAAGGTTTTTACCTGCACAATCAGGTCAAAACCGCCCAATCTGGCAACCTTTGCTTGCTGATGTTTTTGTGGGCGGGGTTGGGGGTTTCGAATCTCCCGGGGCTGCGCACGCACAAATGGGCGGGGCTTATGTTTCATGTTCACGTCAAGCCAAAACGGCTAAAGACTCGTAAGCACGGCGATTCGTTTGAGGAACTATGAGTCGACTCTTTTATAGATGAATCAATAGTGTTAAACACTGAGCACTTTCAGATTTAAGGACATTTCACTGCACTCAGAGCTGCGGTACACACTGATGAAGATCATTCTCAAAAACACATAATAGGGGCTCTTTAAATTAATCATCACAGGAGGGCGAATAATTCTGTCTTCAACTGTATATTGTAATAACAGTGTCAGTAATCGAGTTCCTCACCATCCACGTTGGTAAGCCGTGGTAGTAGAGCTGCCCGGTGGTGATGAGCGTCCACAGAGGACTCCCGGGTAAAGCATTGAAGTCTCCGCACAGGATCAGCTCGCAGATTTCCCCTCCACTCCTGCACTTCTGCATCACGCTGTGGATCTCGGCCAACATGATGGCGAGCTGGGCCAGCTTCACGTCTCCTCTCCTGGGGTTGAACAGGAGGTGTGTGTTGGCGACACACAGCGGTGTGAACTGATGACCGGGTCCCGCTGTGGGCTGGAGGAGCAGCACGATGCCCACATTATCCCGATCCAGCAGCTCACACTCCGAGCGGTGAAACTCCAGCAGGCTGACGGAGAGCTGGACGAAGCGCTCGCTGCGGTACAACACAGCACAGCCGTCTGTTTTTGAGCCCGTGCGCCGCTTATAGATGCATGTGTAACCTGGACCAACAGCATGTGGTGGAGACAATTAAATAAATGAAGATAAATTAATTCTTATTACATTTATTTTATTGATTATAACCCATAAGGCTCTGAATAATCTAGCTAGTTTATCTAATCAACCTTCTGTCTCGCTACAATCCAATCAGCTCTTTAAAATCTCTAAAGTCAGGGCTTCTGGCAGTACCCAGAATAGTAAAGTCAACTAAAGGAGGTCGAGCCTTCTCATTTATGGCTCCTAAACTCTGGAATAGCCTTCCTGATAATCTCAGAGGCTCAGACACACTCTCTCAGCTCAACACTAGATTAAAGACCTATCTCTTTAGTAAAGCATACACACAATGCGTCGCATATTGATGCTATCACATATTCTAAAGACAAAATATTGTGTTGTTTTGAGATGCTTCTTGATTTTTCAGGAATTTTTCAGATATTTTAACTAGAAACAAGACAAAAAATTCCAGACGGAGAGCTGGATGAAGAGTTCACCACAGTAAACACCGCACAGCTGTCTGTTTTTGAGCTCGTGCGCCACTTATAGACGCAGGAATAACCTTAACCAAAAATATGTGGTGAAGAAGAATGAAATAAACACTGTACAAAATGCTGGGTTCCACACAATTCCTTGATGTTGTCCGAATACGATTAAGCTAATTTGGTTTTACAAATATAAGTGGATTGTACATAAAACATTCATGTTGTCCCAAAAGAAAAAAAATCTCAAGAATTAATCAGGCATGTGATCAGCCGAGGAGAATAAAAAAGAGCCTGTCCCCCCATCAAAAAAAAACCTATATATATATATAATTATTTATTATACACACACAATTTAAGTTTTTATTTTATCAGTTTAAATGTTTAGCAGTTTAAAAGTCACCTAACTACTATTTAATAGGTTTATGTCGGGACAGATCCACACACCAACTCTGTTAGTTCTCTTGTGTCTACATAATATTTAGTGACTCTTTTTTTCCAACGTGATAAATAAACTACCAGTCAGTCAACTGTAACTGTAAAATATTAAGTCCAGTTGAATTGAGTAGCCTAATATACTTTAACAATCCACCCTGAAATGTGCCCATAATAATCCTGGAAACGGTTTGTATTTTGGCGTCTCACCCATGTCGATCAGGACGGGATGCATCTGCTCCTGAAAGTGATCCTCCTGCACTTCCTGAAGACAAACAATCTGTGCCAAATAGAAAATTAACATTAAACAGATGCACGAACCGTTTATACTCTAAATAAGGTGAAAGATTTTCTAACACACTTTTTTCGTCACTGCACAGTTTGACCAAAGGACTGTTGTGTATGTGTACAGATTCATTCATTTAGCTGCACATCTGACATCCGGATGTATGAATGAAT
>CAIGQQ010013918.1:0-12191 GCA_903798035.1 Danio albolineatus
ATATATATATATACACAGTAGGTGCTACTTTAATTTGGCCAATACCGACGTGCCTTGTACCGCTGCCGCATAAGAATGAGTTTTTAAGTATGGCCGCAGTTTGCGACTATGCCGCCAGAGGGCACAAAGGGACGGGATGCGAGCGGACAGAAATATACAGTAGCTGTAAATACCCTGCTACTTGTGAATGAAGATGAAATAATAAGACAAACCATTATAATTGCTTCATTAATCATTAAAAACTTGTTAGCAGCTTTAGTATTTATGTAAACGTAATAAGTGAAATGAAGATTCTTTGGACTGTCTCCTCCTTCATCATACCCTAGACATGCTCAATATTGTTCATGTCTGGTGACGGGTCTGACCAATCTTGGAGCACCTTGACCTTCTTTCCTTTTAGGAACATTAATGTGGAGGCTGCAGTATGAGAAGGAGCGCTATCCTGCTAAAAAATTTGACCTCTCCTTTGGTTTGTAATGTAATGGGCAGCACAAATGTCTTGATACCTCAGGCCTCACGCCCCCATACTGAATGTAACCCCAAACCATGATTTTTCCTTCACCAAACTTCCACTTCCAATGGTTTCCATTGGGTCTTCTGCAGTATTTGTGATGATTGGGATGCAGATCAACAGATGATTCATCAGAAAAATCAACCTTCTGCCACTTTTCCGAATTCCATATTCCATAAAGATTATCTTTGTCTACTCACCATCATGGTGTTGCAGGTGTGATTTGTTTTGTGTGTTTCTGGTGAGATAAAGTAAAAATTTCAATAATTGTCTGTACTTCAATTTCATTATAATTGTTTTGTACTTTTTACACCCTTTCATAACCGTTTAGATCAGGGTTCACCAATCTCGGACCTGGAGGGCCGGTGTCCCTGCGGAGTTTCATCTTGCTTCAACACACCTGTCTAGATGTTTCAAGTATACCTATTAAGACCTTGATTAGCTTATTCATGTGTGTTTGATTAGGGTTGGAGCTAAAATCTGCAGGACACTGGCCCCCTTGAACATGTTTGGTGACCCCTGGTTTAGATTTTGAAAGAAATCAATTAATATGTTATGAAATAAATGTAATCTATGCTGTTTTTATGACACAAATTAAGCAATATATTATCTGAATATGACTTTTTTTGTCTCCCCTCCCCTTTCCATGCAATGGGTATCCCTATCATTGGTCCAAAAATCAATTCCGTATACCTGGATATTACTGCAAACATCAAATTTTACCTTTCTTGTGACTGTGACATGTCAAGGATAATTTTCACAAGGAGAACTCAGGAAACAAGCCTGGTTAGGACACAGTGTAACATTTTGTCTGCCAGTTTGACTGCTAGATAAGTCAAAATTACCTGCCACACTGCAAAATACCTGCATGCCATTACAAATGCTATCTGCAAAAAGCAAGTCGGTTGGGTAGTGACACCATGAGTTAATTTCTGAGATAAGCAGACAGTGTTGTGAATGTGTTTTCTAGAAGCAACGGGTGTGTTGCTTACAGCTCTCTGCCTACGTTAAAGCACCTCTTAGATAATTGGTGTGAAATGGGAAGGGTTGGGCACAAGCGGGAGGGAAGCAAAGAGACGGAGAGGTGAAAGCGTGTCTCGTTCTTGGAACTCATTAAATATTACCGCTCGTGTCGACAGACTGAACTCAGCGATCACACCAGCGCTATGTGACATTTGCGGGTGGTGACTTCCACCATGTTCAAATCTGAACGCTGTGTTTATGCAAAACGTAAAGGTTAATTTGAGACCAACGGCAAGTAAGTTCAGAGAAAAACTGTCAACCGAGTTAGCTTTAAATGCAAATATACACTCACCGGCCACTTTATTAGGCACACCTTACTGGTACTGGGTTGGACCCCCTTTTGCCTTTAGAACTTTGTGGCATAGATTCAACAATATACTGGAAAAATTCCTCCGAGATTTTGGTCTATTTTGACATGACAGCATTATGCAGTTTCTGCAGATTTGTCGGCTGCACATCCATGATGCGAATCTCCCTTTCCACCACATACCAAAGGAGCTCTATTGGATTGAGGTCAGGTGACTGTGAAGGGCATTTGACAACAGTAAACTTATTGTCATGTTTAAGAAACCAGTCTGAGATTATTCGCGCGTGACATGGCACGTTATCCTGCTGGAAGTAGCCATTAGAAGATGGGTTCACTGTGGTCATAAAGGGATGTACATGGACAGCAACAATATTCAGGTAGGCTGTGGCGTTAACACGATGCTCAATTGGTACTATAATAAATCAATTAAAATAAATATCCCCCACACTACTTCACCACAACCACCAGCCTGAACGTTGATACAAGCCAGGATGGATCCATGCTTTCCTGTAAATCACGCCAAATTCTGACCCTATCATCCGAATATTGCAGCAGAAATCGAGACTCATCAGACCAGGCAACGTTTTTCAAATCTTCTATTATTCAATTTTGGTGAGCCTTTAGGGATTGTAGCGTCCTGTTTCTTGTTTTTAGCTGACAGGAGTGGCACCTGGTGTGGTCTTCTGCTGCTGTAGCCCATCTGCCTCAAGGTTAGACGTGTTCAGAGATGCTCTTCTGCATACCTCAGTTCTAACAAGTGTTATTTGAGTTACTGTTGCACTTTTATCAGCTCCAACCAGTCTGGCCATTCTCCTCTGACATCTGGCATCAGCAAAGCATTTGTGACCACAGAACTGCGTCTCACTGGATATTTTCTCTTTTTCTTTAAACCCTAGAGATGGTTGTGCGTCAAAATCCCAGAAGATCAGCAGTTTCTGAAACACTCAGACCAGCCCGTCTGGCACTAACAACCATACCACTTTTAAAGTCACTTAAATCACCTTTCTTCACCATTCTGATGCTCACTTTGAACTGCAGCAGATTATGTCGACCATGTCTACATGCCTAAATACACTGAGTTGCTGCCATGTGATTGGCTGATAGGAATTAACGACCAGTTGGATGGGAGTATCTAATAAAGTGGCCAGTGAGTATCTTCGAAGCAGAAAAAAAAAACAAGTGTCAAAAAAGATAGTCATGATCAAATGTGAAGGAATACAGTGAAAGTCAAAATTATTCATCCATCTTTGATGTTTTTCTTTTCTTTTTCAAATATTTCCCAAATCATATTTAACTAGAGCAAGGAAATTCACAGTATTTCCTATAATATTTATTCTTCCAGAGAAAGTCTTCTTTGTTTTATTTCAGCGAAAATAAAAGATTTTAAGGTCAATATTATTAGCCCCCTTTCTTTTTTTTTCGAACAAACCATCCTTATACAATGGCTAGCATAATTACCCTGACTTACTTAATCAACCTAAGTAGCCTAGTTAAGCCTTTTAATGTCACTTTAAGCTGAATACTAGTAGCTTGTTAAATATGTAATAAAATATTATGTACTGTCATCATTGCAAAGATAAAAGAAATCAATTATTAGAAATTAGTTATTGTTCTTCTTTACGTTAAACAGAAATTTGGAACATAAAGGGCTGATAATTCTGACTTCAACTGTAGGTTATCATTGATGAACCTGTTTGAGACCTGCAATTGCAAGCTGTCACGTGATTTCCCTGTCAGCAAGAAAAACATTAGCTCTGTTTTGACAGGTTTATAGACATTAATATAAACCTGTCCGTGCCTGAGTTTCACCTCTTGTATGATGTCAAGTGGTTCCTGTCAATAACATTGAAAATAGAGAGTTTCAAGTTTGAGATCTGATGTGTGTTACACGGACAAGTCATTCATGCAGATGAGAATCAACAGTGTGTGAAATATCAGTTCACAACCCAGTCTCTCATCACAGATGGCAAGCCTTTGTGAAAAGAAGTGTTTTTCATGTACTGCAGCTTGTGGTGTACTTGAAATATTAAAAGTATATTTTTAAAACCTCTACCTGGAGATAATACAAAAATAATGAAATATAAGACTATTTAAGAGTGTTTTATTTGCACATTTTCATGAATTCAGCTATGAAATTCTATATAGTTCAGACTAAACAGGATTGAACTCGATCTGCTAACAATCACACCCACTCTATGTAAGGATTAAAAATGGCAATTATATATCATACACATTTTTACTACTAAAATTCCATGACTTTTTCAAGACTTTTCCAGAACTTTCAAGTACATTTTCAGGACTTAATGTTTCATGTGATGTCTGTGTATACATGGTAAATAACGAAAAAACAAAGGCGTCCAAATTCATCCCAGCATATAATAGAACACGCAACAATCTATTTTGTTCAAATTAGTTTTTATATTGATTTTGATAATGCTTACACAGCACTAACAATGTGAGAGCAAGTTTTTGGCCAAGGACAGAAAAGAAGTAAAGCCAACTAACCTATATTCAAGTTAGGGCTGCACAATATATCGTTTCAGCATCGATGTCGCAATGTGTGCATCTGCAATAGTCACATCGCAAGATACGCAATGTTGGGATTATAGTTTAATATAGAGCTTAATCATAATGGAGTAAAAGTTTATCATTTGCATGCATTTTTAAAGAGATAGTTCACCCCAAAATTACCTACCATTTTCATTACACCCTTCATGTGTTGTAAATATTTATGAGTTTTCATTTTTTTAAAAGAACACAAAAATAATGAATTTTAATAACTCCTGTATTATTGAAACAAGTGAAGTGTGAGTAAATAGTGAGTACATTTTAATCTTTGAGTAAACTGTGCCTTTAAGACTTGTGACTGTGTGAACATTTCAATATTTCAAACTTTCATATTTTAAACTCTGTTCAATTTGTTTATATATATATATATATATTACAAAACATACCAATAAGAGAGCTGTTAAAATAGCGAACCGATAAGTGATCTCAATAAAAGTAGTAGTACCGTTAAAACCTTAACGATATCCATCCCTACCTGGGATATATACTTTTTTATTTATGCTTCAATTTGTAAGCATGGCTTGCATTACTTCCATGTGCTTTATCATTATTTCCCATGGCGTAACCAATTGTTTCTAAGATGTTCAAACTATTTTCTGAATTATAAAAAGATTTGTGAACCTGAATTCGTGCAGTGTTCCGATTTTTGCGCAACAATGTGCAAATAAGTGCTTAGAGGAGTGGTGAAATTGGTGAAAACTATTACAGTAGTCCATTGCATACCATTTTTATTAGCAACGTCTTGGCAAATTCATTCATTCATTCATTTTCTTTTCGGCTTAGTCCCTTTAATAATCTGAGGTCGCCACAGCGGAATGAACCGCCAACTTATCCAGCATTTGTTTTACGCAGCGGATGCCCTTCCAGCCGCAACACATCTCTGGGAAACATCCATACACACTCATTCACACTCATACACTACAGACAATTTAGCTTACCCAATTCACCTATACCACATGTCTTTGAACTTTTGGGGGAAACTGGAGCACCCGGAGGAAACCCACGCAACCACAGGAAGAACATGCAAACTCCACACAGAAATGCCAACTCACCCAGCTGAGGCTCGAACCAGCGACCATCTTGCTGTGAGGCGAACGTGCTACTAACTACGCCACCGTGGCGCCTTTTACGATAGCTATTATCTTTAAATAATATTTGAAAAGTGGGTTTAACCTCAAACTGTGAGCTTCTCGACAACGTCTTCTGCGGCATTAATTTCACTAATTACTTATTTCCACTGAATTCTGATTGGCTGTCAAAGTTTGATCCTTTGTTAGTATGCAAAAACAATCTGTAAGTGATCCCGACAATATTGTTTTTCTATATCTTACAGCTGTGATCTGAACTCTTCTGTTGTGTACATTTATAACAGTGTCTTTATCGTTATCTTTATAGCTATTGTTATTGGTCTGAACAGGCCTTGAGAATTGCAAATCTCTCCTCAGAGAGGCACAACGCATCATTAGAGCACATTACCCTTAAATACCAAAATCAGAACAAAAAGTCCTAAATTCAAGCCAGTTAAAGCCTCACTGAACATTTACTGTGACATGAGATGACCTGAAAACTGCATGTAAACCTAGGTAGAAAAACAGCATCTGGTACAGATATTCTCACCTTCTCAAACGAGGAAGAGGAGAGAGGGGGATTTTGATATGGGTGAGCAGAGAAGCTTGGGTGAATGGCCCTCTGGGCACTTGGTTTGTAATATCTTCTGATTTGTAGAAGAATTATTGTCGTAGGAGATTATTGCTTTATTGCATGCTGCCTGTTTTAGTGCCTCTTAAGGTTCAGTCTAATCAGAAAGAAGAAAATATCATACTTACTTTTATGTGGTGCTTAAAATCTGTGAAAATGTGAGTAATTGTGACAAACTTTTAACAAATATCTTTATTAACCAAGGGTTGCCACAGCGGAATGAACTGCCAACTTATCCAGCATGTGATTCACACAGTGGACGCCCTTCCAGCTGCAACCCATCACTGGGAAACATCCATACACACCCACCCACACACATAGACTAGGGCCAATTTTAGCTTACTCAATTCACCTATACCACATGTCTTTGGACTTGTGGGGAAAACCAGAGCACCCAGAGGAAACCTGGAGAGAACATGCAAACTCTACAAAGAAATCTCAACTGACTCAGCCGAGACTCGAACCAGCAACCTTCTTGCAGTGAGGCGATTGTGCCACCCACTGCACCACTGTGAGGCCCCAGAGTTTTGGAGGGAATTATTTTAATAGTTTCAGCTATGTTTTTTGTTTTGTAAGCTACATGTAAACATCTTTTATGCAAAATATCATACTCAGGACAGAACTACATCAAAAAAATAAAAAATAAATTCAGTCATGACAACTAAGAAATCTGTATGATAATAAATATGTATATGGCAATGTTAATATGTTTGGTGTTGGCGGCATAGATCTGCTATGCTGCTGCTCATGCTTGATTATAATGGCAGAACAAGTACAAAGACCTGCTTCTGCCAGTACATTCACAGGCATGCAGTCTCAGAATACAATGACCCACTGCTGCTCCAAACATAATATATGTGCAACTCCCAAAGCAAATCTAAACACAGGTGGAGCTGGGGTGGAGGAGGGTCTTTGTTTGCATCTTGCATGATCTCTCTTATTATTCACATTTTAACAGATTCTGTAAGGGGTGTGTAAACTTTCGAGCACACATGTATAGTAAATTAAAGTGACAAATACATGTTGGCTCAATTATTGACTCCCAAATAATTATCCCCATATATAACGATGCAATTTAGTAATCCTAGCTCATGATGTTTGGTTACATTTATGCATTTATATTTACCACACTTATCTAATTGTGGTCAGCCAATCTGTCCAGGTGGCATGAAAAATCTGTGTTGCATGAGCAAGTCCAACATCCAAGAAACTACATACTATGTGCAACATGCACCTGAGAAGACAGAAAACATTGTCGAAAGAAGACAGACAATCTGTAATGTACGAGTCTGGCAAAGGAGTTGAGGGTATAAATGCAGCGTCTTTACTGTATTCAATAAACATGTCAAGTGGGAGCAAACCATAAGTTTAAGGGAATTCAAAAAGAGTAGTCGGGTCCATACCTGCCAACACTCGCGTTTTTCCCGAGAGTCTCCCGTATTTCACATCCATCCCCCGCCACCCTCCCGGTTTGTTATTTCTCCCGGGAAACTCCCGTAATTTGTACGTCCCAATGCAGTTTCAAAAAAAGCACTTCTGTTCATGTTTGTCAAGTTGCCAGATCTTGAATGAAGTTCATTACCTCACACAATTGACTCAATATTCAAATCTTGTAACATATTTTACCTCAATCTGGCAACATACATTACAACTCTGTTGCGCTGTTTATTACTGCGCAGGAGGTAGATGCAGAACTTGAATGGTGGCAGTAGCAACAAGCAGCTGCGTCAGTAGTAGTACACATGATGGAAGGAAAAGAGTCAGGTTGTGCTTCGGCAAAGAAAAAAAATATACATGTAAATTTAACAGCTACTGGACGGAAGAATTTTTGTCTAGAAGCCACCTTGACGACGCCCACGCGTTCTGCAAGGTGTGTCGTATTGATTTTAATGTCGTACACGGTGGGAAAAACTACATCACTCATCATGTAAAATCCATGTAAAATCGCAACGGCACTAAAATTGTAAATTATGTTGAAATTATTAATAATGTTCAATTCCTTAGAGAGTTTATTGTTATTGCTTCGCTTTACAAGACCTCGTTGTGTCACCAGGAGCCATGGATATTGCTTTGGGCACATTTATATGTTTATTTTGTTATTTGTACTTTATTTTAATCTGAACAATCTTCACCATTCTACTAAAGAAAAAAACGCACTACTGTATGTGTTGGATGGCCTGTGGGTGAGTAAACACTGGAATGTTTAAAGTCACAATAAAACATTACAAAAATACTATGAGAAAGTCACTTTGCTCTATGTCTTTATTTGTATTTTATGTAAATCACAGGCGAACAGATAAATTCAAAAGACAAAAGAGTCATTAGATAGACACAAGATTAATTAAATTTCACGTTTAACAACTATAGTGAGACGCAATCCAGTGGTACATCCTTGATAAACTGTCTGACGTGCACTGCTCTCTGGGGTACTGTGCTCAAAGCACCCGATGACTGCCTGGAGCTCAGTGACAGTTGTGTGTGTGTGGTCATGTGATGTGCGTTGCTAGATGGAATGCTAGTTGAAATGCCAGTATAGAGGTGGATCATTTTCGTTCTAAAATACCTAACTAAGGCTTAAGTTTGTATTTTTCGGGAGCGGGTTACTGCTGCGACGGGGGCAGAGCAGAGGATCACGATGCAGACTCAGCATTGTGATGCTTTGGGCCATCGGTGACCCAACCCCTAATGTGTATGTATGTGTGTGTGTGTGGTGTTTATATTGTCCCTGTAATCAGTCCACAATGAGATTCCAGCTGTGTGTAACCAGGCGGAATCAGAAACAGGTGTGTTTAAGGTGTGTTATGGGAGTTGTAGTTTATTAAAGTGGCATATGTGTAGTTCTCCGGCGATCTGCACAGGCTAGATCGCTGGTGATTGTGACACGACCATTACAAGTTTCATGATGTTAAGTTGATAACTGAGGACAACTGTTCCTAGAAGCTTTTCCTGCAGAATCCGGTATAAAGATGCCATTTTGTGCAAATGTTGTGTTATTATACACACTGTATTGCCTCGTGATTTTAGTATGTGCGCAAAATCTGCAATTAAAAAATGACTTTTTGCTGCTTGTACAAATTCTTTATTTAAAATGAGTCAAAACAACACAATTCTTACTTTTTTGTGGACAACTTCATTGTTTTATGTTCAATCCACTTGAATGTGTAAAAACGGTTAATCTAACTTGATTTGTATTAGGAAAATATGAAGGAATTGTGTGGAACCCAGCATTTTTAGAGTGTGTGCAGATTACATAATGTTTGGCTGCAAAACTGAGCGAGACATAATTTGTGAAACAACCCTTCATACTGGCTAATGATTTGAAAACCATTACCCAAGAGGTGATTTTTTGTTTTATGTTTTTTTGGAAGGTGTTAATTTCACAGCCTGCACTCTAACATATACATATTTTAGGTATTTAATTTACATAAGAATCATTTTGAAAGAATGCTAAATTGTGTTTCTTGTTCACAAAGGATACCAAGTCGAACTACTGAATCAAGCAGAGTCAAGCAGATGAGCCTCTTTTAAAGCCAAGACTTCAAACGCAGTAACAACAGTCCTTTCTTCCCAAATGTAACATCCACTTGCACAATTATCCACTCGACTGTGAGAATCTAGTCCATTAGCTATGCCGTTTTTTACTTTATATTGTCTCTTCAGAGCTGCCTTAAACACACTGCAGAGGAGAGACTGTTAAAAGGATTGAATGCAATTAGAAAAATGATAACTTGCTAAAGGGTTAACTAAGTTCAGAGTTATGTATGCTGTAGTTTGTAGCAGTAGAACTGGCTGAAAACATTGGAACGGGCTTACTATGATTTTCTACTACAGTATAATTCATCTATTAGAGATGGTATTACAGTACTACAACTACACACAATTTAGATTTTAAACCCCCCTCCCCCTCCCCCCTTTTGTCCATTACAATGGACATCACATGTTTTCTGTGGTTCCTGAGCATTTCATCTCATTTAAAGCCTGTAGTCCATGAGAGTAGGCGATTGTCATCCAATCAAAGTGCGGTAAGGCTCGGCATGTTCACTACACTGAAAAGCAGCATGGCATCACTTCCAGCACAGTCCGGACACAGCCATTAGCCACATTTACAATCGTTTTTTTTTTTTTTTTTGATATGTTTGTCAACATTTCATAGATTGTATGTAAAAAAGAGAGATTGCACTTAGTAATTCAAGTTTAAAATCTTTTGTAACGTTGCAAGCTTTAGATCAGGATTTCTTTCAAATCTGTCTGTCCATTAGGATGGACAATGGGTTTGAGATCTGTTACTGAAATTAAATCTCCAGACTCCAGTAATGTGGATTGAACTTTTTTATATATATAAAAAACGATACTGATGTACCAATTTATTGCTGAAACAATTTCATATGCAGAATACACAGATCTTAAAGTTCTACAGTATATGGACATTATGTGGAGTAATGAGGAAAATGTAGATAAAGTTTGTCATGAACAAGGTGCATCTATACTAGGCATGGGCCGGTATAAGATAATAACCTTGGATAAAAATATCAAGGTTTCACGGTATGACGGTATTGTGTTTAATGCTCTAAAATATATTCTTTTTAAATGTCTGGCTAAAAAACAAAATCTTTTTCCCCATTGAACACAATATATGTTATTTTGACAAACATTTAAAATATGTTGCGGCAGTAAACATGTCAGGCTAAATAATTACAATAAATCATTGACTTCTGCTGTCTTCATTTGTTTCAAAAACACAGCTGTCTTTACAATTTACAATTAAAAAAACAAAAAACTAAATGTAAATAAAAAATCTTACACATACCTTATAAATGGTATAGCAGAAAATGCTTGGCAGTATCAAAACACTGACTTTTACATACCGCGGTATACCTTGAAAACGGTTATTGTCCCATGCCTAATCTATACACATCTATACAACAAAAACCTTAACATTAAAGTAAAAAAGTTACAATGTTAATGTTTGTGATTTTGCAATCATGTATATTTTTGTATTTTATGTTGGTGAGTATTTTCAGCGTTATGGATGTGACATTTGCAGTAAAAACTCAAAACATACATTTACATAGTAAACATTATATTGAAACAACTGTTTATATTTTCCAAAACTACTAACCACAGATTTAAGGGATCAAAAAAAATATAAATCTGTAAACATTTTTGGAGTTGTAAATGAGGAAAATAAACATGCGTTAAGGATGTGACAAAAAAAAAAAAGCGAGTTTACCATACACAAAATACTTTGTAGAAATTGTGATAACACTTTTTTTTGATAGTCCATTTGAGTATTAGGCGGTTCATTCGGCTGTGGCGACCCCGGATTAATAAAGGGACTAAGCCGAAAAGAAAATGAATGAATGAATGAATTTGAGTATTAGTAGACTGTCTGCTTAATATCTGTTGATACTGCTGCTAAACAAGCATTTAACTGACTATAAGACACTTTGCAACTACATGTCAACTTACTCTAACCTTTACCCTAACCCCAACGTAACAGTCTACTTATAATCTAATAAGAATTAGTTGGCATGTAGCATGTACAGTAACAAACAAACGTACCATCAAAATAAAGTGTGACCGAAATTCTTTGAATTAAACTGCACAACCCAAAAGAAATAATGGGATAAGAGTTCCCTCACCATAGAACAAAAATAGTAGATTTTATTTTATTTGACATTTTTGCATTTGTAAGGGAAACGTGTTATGGATGTGACACTTTTCCGTTATGTTTTTGACAGATTGCCATTTGTGTGACTTTGGTAAATCAAATATAATAGTTTGAAAACACTGACAGTGATATTTGAGCATTTTTAGAGTACTGTAAAATACTTGCTTACACAAAAAATTTATAAATGGTTTATTTTGGTGAAAACTTCCTTTTCTTTTAGGCAAGGTTTCTCTGTAATAATAAGTGATGACTTACTTTCAATAATAAGATATTTCTTGTCATAATGAATCTCGTATTAATGACTATTCTGACTGTCTTGACTAAGTCATATAATGACATATCAATATAATGAGATAAATATTATTTTGCAACAAACTATTACAGTAATAATACTATATATATATATATATATA